>SJXQ01004933.1:10430-43088 GCA_006408695.1 Aepyceros melampus | reverse complement strand
AAAGGGGGGGGGGGGGGGGGGGGGCGGGGTTCAGGATTGAGAACTCATGTACACCCAAGATGGATTCAAGTCAATGTATGGCAAAACCAATACAGTATTGTAAAGTAAAATAAAGTAAAAATAAAAATTAAAAATAAATAAAATTAAGTCTAAAAAACCCAAACTTTACAAGAAAGCAGAGATGGCCTCTTTTAAAATATTTTACAGAGAAATTCATCATAGATAGTTTAAGTGCATACCTTAGGTTGCCTATTGTAAAATATTTCATAGATCTGTTTGTGGCATCTTTGCTGTGGACTTAGTGTGTCTTGTATCTCTGTATCTACTATTTGAAGTTGTGGATTTAGATGCACCCATTCAAGAAACACTTTTTAAGAGAGTCTCTATCCCAGAAAATAACAAATAATCTTTACCTTGGTGTCTAATGAATGGATTGATATGCAAATAGTAATTGATCAATTGAAATAATCATCATTAACAAGTAAATGTATCCAATAAATAAATATTTTCTATGATTCTTAAGCTACTTACATTAATGTTTTGCATCAATTTTATTTTTATGTTTGTTTTTCATTTTACCCATTGTATATCCCTATGTAGTTTCATTGGTGAATAAAACTTGTAACAGGAACTGTCCTGAATCTCCACTGATTAGGTTGAGGAGATGAAACATAACCATTACTCCTTGCAGTATAAGGACTAGCAGAGCAAAGGCAGAGATTGTCTTTGCTGGACACTATCCATAGAGAAAGGACCAAAGGAGTACTAACTATCTCCCATCTCAGATATTTCTGTGTTTGCCATGATTTTTCCTTTTCTGTATTAACTGTGGGCCTTGGAAAATTGAGTTTCTCAACACTAGAAAGGAGAATCTTTCTTCAATTTTATCTCAGGCTATAGCAAGTCTTTAGGAATTTGACATTTGTGCCTACTCCTAGAGCTCCGGTATTGATGAGCTATCTAAAGTCAATGTCTAGCCAGACTCATTGAAGAATGAGTTCAAAGAAACTGAGATAGTGTAAAACGGTACCTCATTGTGGTCTTGATTTGCATTTCTCTGATAATAAGTGATGTTGAGCATCTTTTCATGCGTTTGTTAGCCATCCATATGTCTTCTTTGGAGAAATGTCTATTTAGTTCTTTGGCCCATTTTTTGATTGGGTGGGAATGCAAACTAGTACAGCCACTATGGAAAACAGTGTGAAGATTCCTTAAAAAATTGCAAATAGAACTGCCTTATGACCCAGCAATCCCACTGCTGGGCATACACACCGAGGAAACCAGAACTGAAAGAGACACGTGTACCCCAATGTTCATTGCAGCATTGTTTGTAATAGCCAGGACGTGGAAACAATCTAGATGTCCATCAGCAGATGAATGGATAAGAAAGCTGTGATACATATACACAATGGAGTATTACTCAGCCATTAAAAAGAATACATTTGAAACAGTTCTAATGAGATGGATGAAACGGGGGCCTATTATACACAGTGAAGTAAGCCAGAAGGAAAAACACCAATAAGGTATACTAACACACATATATGGAATTTAGAAACATGGTATGATAACCCTGTATGCGAGACAGCAAAAGAGACACAGATGTATAGAACAGACTTTTGAACTTTGAGGGAGAGGGAGAGGGTGGGATGATTTGGGAGAGTGGCACTGAAACATGTATACTATCATGTAAGAAATGAATTGCCAGTCTATGTTCAATACCGGATACAGGATGCTTGGGACTGGTGCACGGGGATGATCCAGAGAGACGATATGGGGTGGGAGGTTCAGGATTGGGAACTCATGTACACCCGAAATGGATTCATGTCAATGTATGGCAAAACCAATACAGTAATGTAAAGTAAAATAAAGTAAAAATAAAAAATTAAAAAAAAAAGAAAGAAACTGAGATAGTCCTGAAAACTCTTGGCTATGCCATCACATTTAAAAATCATAGTTGGATTTATGTTGTACATATATTCAATGGAATACTCAGCCATAAAAAAGAATGAAATAATGCCTTTTTCAGCAAAATGAGTGGACCTGGAGATGATTACTCTAAGTGAAGTAAGTCAGAAGTAGAAAAACAAATACTTTATAAGTGGAATCTAAAATATGTCAGAAATGAACTTATCTATGAAACAGAAATAGAATCACAGACATAGGGAACAGACTTGTGGTTGCCAAGGGATTGATGGGTGATGGAGGGATGGAGTTGGAGTTTGGGATTATCAGAGGCAAACTCTTGTATATAGAATGGATAAATGACAAGGTCCTACTGTATAGCAAAGGGAACTCTATTCAATATCCTGTGATAAGCCATAATGGAAAATAATATATGTAAATGGAAGAAAAGTTATGACCAACCTAGATAGCATATTCAAAAGCAGAGACATAACTTTGCCGACTAACGTCTGTCTAGTCAAGGCTATGGTTTTTCCAGCAGTCATGTATGGATGTGAGAGTTGGACTCTGAAGTAGGCTGAGCGCCAAAGAATTGATGCTTTTGAACTGTGGTGTTGGAGAAGACTCTTGAGAGTCCCTTGGACTGCAAGGAGATCCAACCA
The DNA here is from genome assembly GCA_006408695.1 of Aepyceros melampus. Lineage (NCBI taxonomy): Eukaryota > Metazoa > Chordata > Mammalia > Artiodactyla > Bovidae > Aepyceros > Aepyceros melampus. The sequence goes on along the minus strand of SJXQ01004933.1, from coordinate 40,524 downwards.
GTCCATTCTGAAGGAGATCAACCCTGGGATTTCTTTGGAAGGAATGATGCTAAAGCTGAAACTCCAGTACTTTGGCCACCTCATGAGAAGAGTTGACTCATTGGAAAAGACCCTGATGCTGGGAGGGATTGGGGGCAGGAGGAGAAGGGGGCGACAGAGGATGAGATGGCTGGATGGCATCACTGACTCGATGGGCGTGAGTCTGAGTGAACTCCGGGAGTTGGTGATGGACAGGGAAGCCTGGTGTGCTGCGATTCATGGGGTCGCAAAGAGTTGGACACGACTGAGTGACTGAACTGAACTGAAATGTATAACTGAATCACTTTGCTGTACAGTAGAAATTGACACAACATTGAAATCAACTATACTTCAATTAAAAAAAATACTCCTAAAAATGTCATATTTGAAAGAGAGAGAAGATTGTACTAGAGAAGAGAGATGGGAGTAGGTCCTGTCATTCAACAGCTGTATGGTTGTTCAAAATGGCCACACATTCTTTGCAACACCTTCCATCAGGAGCTAAAGTTTTTCTCCACTTTTAGAATCTATAGTAATTTGCTCAAAGATCTTAAGTGTTTTCACCAAACACACACAAAAGAGGGTAACTATATGGGGCAATGGATATGTTAATTAGCTTGATTGTAATAATCACTTCACAGTGTACATACCTTATGTTACACATCTTAAATATATACAATATTTATTTTAATTATACCTCATTAAAGCTGGAAAACAGCCAACTAGATAATGATGGTATTGGCCAAGAACTCCTGTGAACAGGCTCCATGGTTCATGCTCTTAAGTACTACACTGTATTTACTGCCTTTTAGCAAGATTACCTAAAAATGTTAGAGGTATTTGTCTTCATCTGAAATGCCTTTGAGAAGGCCTTGTGAAAGCTTCTGAGCTGATAGAGGACACAGCAGTCTCATTATATTACAGTCATGCTGTGTGTGAGAAAATTAAAGAGACATTTTTCATTAAATCTCTGATGTGATTGCATTGCTCCTTAAATTGCAATCTGGAAATGAAATACCATTTTTTTCAGTCATTAAAATTGTACCAAAAACTGATGTGGAAGGGAGGATTGTGAAGCGATGAGTAGCAAGAGAGGCTGATTCAATAATGACATAATTTGTGTTTGCACGCCTAAACTCTCTCTTTTAGGCTTCCTGAAATTTGCTAGATATGAACCTATTAATCAATTATATTTATAAAAAATTGATGCCACTTATTCTTCTTCAAATAATCTTAGTCGTGGTGCAAGTGATACCCCATAGTGATGTCTAGTAGTGTGTACATTTTGTCAAATGTGAAGAGAGATTTAAAAATAACCTAAATGTACCATGGAAGTAAATTAATAGAACCCACATTGTGATCCTGAATTCTTGATTGACTTTTATCATTTTTGTTTGCTCACTCACCATAGGGAAAGAGTCTGCTGTCACCATGAAATTAACAATGCTCAACACTATTAAAGGAAACTTAAAGAGTTATGGATTCTGAAGGTTACACTAATGTCACTTTATGACTAAAACCTCATAATTCATTTCCTTGGAAATTATAATAATGTCAAATTTGCATTTATTCAAGCAATCTTTTGATATGAATTTTTTCTTCTTTTTTTTTTTTTTGCCCTTGAGACTGCAAGATTAAGTCATATTTTTACCTGAAATGTAAAAATCCAGTTGTATTTTTGATCTGATTCTACAACTTGGAATTTATTATTTTTCAGGATTAATGAATTTATTTCATGTTTACATTGACTGCAGGTGGAAAGAGGAAAGACAAAAAGTGCCTCCATGACTGAGTTCTAGCCCCAGCTATGTCTGCATTTGTTGGAGAAGACATTCTTTGCAAAATCTCTTACTGCTCCAAAATCAGGAAAAAAATAATATAGAATATTTGAAAATAAGTAAGGCATCCAAGGAGAATATTTATATCTTTGAATAGATGTAGATGTAAAAGATATGTAATAATAACATTTATTGAATGCTTCCTGGGTACCAAACATGGTTCAAAACATTTTACGTACACTATCTGATCTAACTGTTCAACAACCTACCTTAGTGCTGATGGGTATGGGAAATCAACTGTAGACCCCTTACTCTTTAAAAAAAAAAAAATTATTGAAGTATAGTTGATTTCAAATGTTAGGCCTCTTACTCCTGAGATTTTACTAGTTCTTACCACCCTACAGGAAGAGAGTAGCTTAGCTATAATGGCCCTTAAAATTTTAACTTGATTCACAAACACTGCTGAGGAAAAAAAAATCTTTCTTTTAAACAGATTTGCAGTGAATTTATAGGGACTGGATTAGTGAGAAAAGCCTAATCTCCAGTATGTATGATGTTTTGATACATGGGCACCATGTTTAAATATGTGTTTGTTCTCTTCTTTCTTTGGTTTTACCCAATAACTTTGGTAAATAAAAGTACAGTCATAAAAATAATAATAACTTATGCTCTTACTATAGTAGTAAGAAATTAGAAATGAATTTTAATTGGAGGAATCATTATATACAATATTTAAAAATCAATAAATATTACATAGAAATAGACTACTTATCAGTCTGTTCAGTCACTCAGTCATGTCCTATTCTTTGCTACCACATGGACTGCAGCACACCAGGCTTCCTTGTCCATCACCAACTCCTGGAGCTTACTCAAATTCATATCCAATCCATTGGTGATGCCATCCAACCATCTCATCCTCGTTGCCCCCTTCTCCTCCTGCCTTCAATCTTTCCCAGCATCTGAGTCTTTTCCAGTGAGTCAGTTCTTTGCATCAGGTGGCCAAAGTATTGGAGTTTCAACTTCAGCATTAGTCCTTCCAAACAGGACTGATTTCCTTATTGCCAACATCCACTGGATCATTGAAAAAGCAAGAAAGGTCCATAAAAACATCTGCTGCTGCTGCTGCTGCTAAGTCGCTTCAGTCGTGTCTGACTCTGTGCGACCCCATAGACGGCAGCCCACCAGGCTCCTCCATCCCTGGGATTCTCCAGGCAAGAACACTGGAGTGGGTTGCCATTTCCTTCTCCAATGCATGAAAGTGAAAAGTGAAAGTGAAATCACTCAGTTGTGTCTGGCTCTTCACGATCCTATGGACTGCAGCCTACCAGGCTCCTCCATCCATGGGATTTTCCAGGCAAGAGGACTGGAGTAGGTTGCCATTTCCTTCTCCGAGAAAAACATATACTTCTGCTTTATTGACTATGCCAAAGGGTTCAACTGTGTGGATCACAACAAACTGTGGAAAATTCTTCAAGAGATGGGAATACCAGACCACCTGCCTGCCTCCTGAGAAATTTGTATGCAGGTCAAGAAGCAACAGTTAGAACTAGACATTGAACAACAGACTGGTTCCAGATCAAGAAAGGAGTATGTCAAGGCTGTATATTGTCACCCTGCTTACTTAACATATATGCAGAATACATCATGCAAATTGCCGGGCTAGATGAAGCACACAGCTGGAATCAGGATTGCTGGGAGAAGTATCAATAACCTTAGATATGCAGATGATACCACCCTTATGGCAGAAGACTACTTATAGTGCCAGAAATTGTTTATTATAAATATTTAGGGCAAGGTTAAAATGTTAACAAAATATGAACATTTAACTATAAAACTGCTTTTTTATGACATGAGAAGGGGTAACATGGAAGATTATAATATATTTTTAAGTTTTTAGAACTTTGGGTAAATTTATTTCTTTGAGAATTTACTTACAAATCTTAAAGTAAAAATATGAAGGGAGAATTATTTCAAAACTTATCAGTAACATCCTGTGCATGACTGTACTCATTTATGTTTACTGAAAAATAAAGCAAATGGTTTCTAACCAAAACACCATTTTGAGTGAATAATCCATAGTGGTATTAATAATTTAAATGTAAAGTTTTATTTTTAATGTATCACTTGCATTGCCGCTGCTACTGATGCTAAGTCACTTCAGTCGTGTCCGACTCTGTGCGACCCCTTAGATGGCAGCCCACCAGGCTCCCCAATCCTTGGGATTCTCCAGGCAAGAACACTGGAGTGGGTTGCCATTTTCTTCTCCAATGCATGAAAGTGAAAAGCCAAAGTGAAGTCGCTCAGTTGTGTCCAACTCTTAGCAACCCCATGGACTACAGCCGACCAGGCTCCTCCATCCATGGCATTTTCCAGGCAAGAGCACTGGAGTGGGGTGCTGCCAGGAGCCAGCATGAGGAATCCCACCCATGACAGGGTCAAGAGGCAGAGATTTGATGGGCAAGGACGAGTCAGATCTCAGGTTTTCCCCCTGGCATTTCCTGAGCATGTACCCCAAAAATAAGGGGGCCCACAGTGGGGCAACCGTAGAGACTTAAGCAGGCACCGGTGGCCCCACGTAGATGGTGCAAACTCTTTGTCTGGAACTTTATTGGCTTTCCACGTAAACCAAGTTATTCAGCCTTCTTTAATTCACTAAATTTTCCTACTACACTATTCTTTCCTAATCTTATATATCTAAATAAATAATTCTTTCCAAAGATGCCATGCCATCCCCGCTTTGAATTTCCCTGGATCCACCGGGGGCTGGACCCCAGCAGGGTGCCATTGCTTTCTCCATACTTTGTCCCTTCTGTTCTCTAAATGTCTTTTCCTCACACTCTCCTTTTTTGACTTCTTTTGGATTGATATATTTTCCCTTACTCATATACCTCAGTTTGGAAAATATGCTTTATTTTATTCTTTGTTAAGAAATTTTAATGTTTTGCTTTAAAATGTATTTTTTAACTTAATGAAGTTGAAAATTTGTAATATCTTTTTCTTCTTGAGTACTTCACTTGCTATAGTCCATTCATCAAAGTAATCAACATTGGAGTTTCAAAAACAGCATCACTGGAGCTTCCATGGTGGTTAATACTGCATGGGACAATGGCTATTTCCTTAAAGCACTTTTAGCTTAAATTGGAGCTGTACTCCTCATGGTGCTATATAATCCAGAAAATATTGTTTCTTAGGTAGTTTCTGGTTAGTCAGAATTGCCCCTAGGGTACAGTAGGTGATTTCCCTAGTCAATGAAGAACTTTCCATCTTGGTTAGCTATACCACTTTGCGTGCGTGCTAAGTCACTTTAGTCTTGTCCAACTCTTTGTGCCCCCATGGACTGTAGCCTGCCAGGCTCCTCTATCCATAGGATTCTCCAGGCAAGAATACTGGAGTGGGTTGCCATGCCCTCCTCCAGGGGATATTCTCAACCCAGGGACTGAACCAGTGTCTCTTATCCTGCATTGGCAGGCAGGTCCTTTACTACTAGCACCACCTGGGAAGCCCCATACCACAAATGGCACCCCACTCCATTACTCTTGCCTGGAAAATCCCATAGACGGAGAAGCCTGGTTGGCTACACTCCATGGGGTCACAAAGAGTTGGACACGACTGAGCGACTTCACTTCACTTCATCTATTATTTTATAGTTATACCTCTTAAAAGGTATGTGCATTTTATGAGAAACTATGGCATTTCTCTGGCAACCCACTCCAGTGTTCTTGCCTGGAGAATCCCAGGGACAGTGGAGCCTGGTGGGCTGCCGTCTATGGGATCGCATAGAGTCAGACACGACTGAAGCGACTTAGCAGCAGGGGCAGCATGGCATTTCTCTAGGAAAATAAACTAGAACAAATGTCAGTATTCTGGCACAACTATGAGGCAGAGGACTATATTATTTTTTTTTCTCTAAAAAGAGAAAATCATTTGAATCTGCTGTTCAAACATCACCTTAGGGAGTGGCTCAGTTGGGACATTAAACAGCCTGTGTCTCCAGCACCTCCACCCACTGTAATTATGACACATTTACAGCGGAGACTTTTAAAAGCCAAAGATACACAATGACTTATATATCTGTAGTTGCAAAAATGCTGCCAGGATACTTGAATATTCAGCCAACTTACCCTTTATTCCACAAGGTGGGGTTGTTTCAATATGAAAGAAAAGAGCAGGCGACTCAGAAACTTAACCCTATTTCTAAAGTAAGAAACTATTACTATTATTGCTTTGCCATTAAAGAGGAGGAAAGGACAGAATTTTGCAAATGTATAAGAGGAAAGTTCTTGCAGCACTTAATTTTGTTTTTTTCAAAAATGGCTTTATCTAAACAAATTTTCATGTGGGCATGCTCAATCACTCCAGAATCTTCACAGCCCTATGGACTGTAGCCCACCAGGCTCCTCTGTCCATGGGATTCTCCAGGCCTCCAAACAAGAATACTGGAGTGGGTTGCCATGCCCTCTTCCAAGGGGTCTTCCCTGACTCAGGGGTTGAACTCAATGTCTCCTGCATTGCAGGTGGATTCTTTACCCACTGAGCCACCTAGGAAGCCCAAATTTGAAATAAAGATTATTCTGTTGCTTATTCAATAGTTAAATGATGTGATTAATTAAGTATTAATGATTTGTTAATTCAACAAATATTTTTTGATTACTTCCTATGTGCCAGGCAGTGTTTCATGGCTTAAATATATAGAATTGAACAAATCACAGCTAGAAGAAACTATCACAAACAAATCACAAGGAGACAGAAGAAACGACTCACCTAGAAAGAATAAACTATTAAAAGAAAGCTTTACTTTCTATTAAGGCTTTGAAAGGCTTGCTGAGTTGAGGATGGAACACAGAAGCCAAATACTTAAGCTGATCATATAGCAAGCTAGGTGATGATGCATTCTGTGTAGACATTACAAAAGGATGGAGGATGCCAGGGCTGGGAGTATTGCTGTAATTAAAATATTTGGTCTCTGAAGTGTTCCCTGAAGAGGTGGCACAGCTTGCTAATGGATCAGATGTGAGAGTAAAAGAACTAATGACTCCCAGACTGTGGCAGAACTTAGGTTCTGCTGCTTGCTGCTTGAAAGCCAAAACACTCTAGAGGCAAGCATTGTTTAGAAAGGAACACTTGCTTTATTCAGGAGGCTGGCAACCTAGGGAGAAGGCAGACTCACGTCCAAAAACTAACTGAAAATTCTGCTAGGCCGTGAAAGCTTTTAAAGCCAAAAGAGGGATGTAATCTCAGTTAGTCACCAATGTAGGGGTTATATTCTTCACCATCCCCCACAGCATGCAGGCTTGTGGACTTCTGCTCTTTCTTTTTTAGATGCTCTTTGTTCACATCATCTGTTCACGAGATTACTAAAGGGGAACTATGGGAAATGATCTAATCCTCTGTTAATTACATTTTCATGATTTCTTCTGCTTTAAGAAAACAATCAACAGATTAGGTGAAGTTTATATATGATCAAAGATTTCAAAGAGATTCTTGGCATGGGAAACTTTAAAGTTTAGTTAAAATGTAAAGTTTAGTTAAAATGACAAGACAAGTGCCTTCTGCAGAAAGGTGCTTCCTACAGAGGGCTGCTTCCTGCAAAAAGGGAAAGCTTAGAAATTACTCCATTTTCTAAGGGATTATGGGTTAAGGTTCGTGTCTTCTCTGACTTCTTCATGCTGACATTGGGTGATGTATTCCTAGAGTAGAAGATGTTCACATGGGTCTGTCCCATCTCTTTGCTGACAATTTTATTTGCCCTTTTGTATATACGGGTGGAACAAGACACAATTATTTTGATGCCCACAGAGATTATAGATTATGATGAGCAATGGTGTTAATGCCATTCTTTTGAGGCCAGTTCTTGAAACTGCAACAGCCATAGATCAGTACTGCTCATGATGGAGCAGCTTACGTCATGGCTATAGTCTGGTCATTGTGCAGGTTAGCTTTTTCCCTCCAGTAGCAGTTGCAGCATCTGTAAAACAACTCGGGAATGTGCATCAGACACTGAAAGATTCTGCAATTTTATTGTCCTAATCATTAATTGCTTGAGGCTGCTCTTTTGTGTCTCAGGGGAAGGCTGGGAGACTTCAGCTCTTCTATAAACAAGAGGCAGGGGACATGGAAGGGCCTTCGTGCTTGGCGTGGGAGTGCAAGGTTCTCTACTTGATTTTAAAACCTTATAACTTAAGTTCTTGAAACTGCAACAGCCATAGATCAGTACTGCTCATGATGGAGCAGCTTACGTCATGGCTATAGTCTGGTCATTGTGCAGGTTAGCTTTTTCCCTCCAGTAGCAGTTGCAGCATCTGTAAAACAACTCGGGAATGTGCATCAGACACTGAAAGATTCTGCAATTTTATTGTCCTAATCATTAATTGCTTGAGGCTGCTCTTTTGTGTCTCAGGGGAAGGCTGGGAGACTTCAGCTCTTCTATAAACAAGAGGCAGGGGACATGGAAGGGCCTTCGTGCTTGGCGTGGGAGTGCAAGGTTCTCTACTTGATTTTAAAACCTTATAACTTATATTCAGATTTTTTTTCCAATATATAAAATGTGCTCTTCAAAGAAGTTTGGGTTTGAGCCTTTCTATATCTGGTTTGGAGCTGCTATAGACTACCAGGCTCCCCTTGTAGCTCTGTCAGTAAAGAATCTACCTGCAATGCAGGAGACCCGGGTTCAATTCCTGGGTTGGGAAGATCCCCAGGAGAAGGAAATGGCAACCCACTCCTGTATTCTTGCCTGGAGAATCCCATAGACAGAAGAACCTGGAGGGTTATAGTCTATGGGGTTGCAAGGGTTGGACACGATTTAGCAACTAAAGCACCGCCACCGCCATAGACTACCAAGAGAGCTTCTGCATACTTGAAGTTATGGAACATTCGATATAGTCCCATTCTTGCCACTATTTAGCTGAGTGACTTTGAGCAGTTTGCTTTTTCAGAAAATGATGACTTGAAGTGGATGGCCATGTTGACAGCATTTCCTATCCTCCTCTTCTATTACATGAAACTTTATGAGTAATGGCCAGTGAAATATGGAGCGGGGGTGGTGGTGGTGGAATATAAGTATTCTTCAGATTAAAACATGTCATGTCAGATTAAAAGAGATCTTAATACATACAGATAACTAATCTTTGTGACAATAAAGCATCATCATAGATTACTTAGCAGCAGTTTTTTTCTTTTCAGTACATAAATAATGATTTTTTTGCAATTAGTGGTATCTTAAGTGTCTGTGAGGCTGTCTTGTGGCTCAGCTGGTTAAAAATCCACCTGCAATGCAGGAAACCTGGGTTTGATCTCTGGGTTAGGAAGATCCCTAGAGAAGGGAATGGCAACCTACTCCAGTATTCTGGCCTGGAGAATTGCATGGACTCTATAGTTCATGGGGTCACAGAGTCGGACATGACTGAGTGACTTTCACTCACTCACTCACTTAAGAGTCTGTGAAATACAAGAAGTATTTTCCTATCAATCTGACTGTCCTTAACTTATTCTCATAGAAAATTTGGCTTAATGTACTAACATAAATTTGTGATTCTTACAATATAAAGGTAGGAAATGATTATTCATAAAATGAAAGCAGGTTTCCTTTTCTTTATTGTGAAACTTTTCAAATGAAGAGAGAAAGAAAGCTCGATTTTATTGAATACTTTTGTCTAATTGATGTTTTCATACTAATTATCTAATGTAATTTTTACAATAATTTAGAAGGAGGAGGTAGCTTTGATTCTGTTCATTTTGCATGAGCAATGAGACTGAAAAGCTTACAAATCTTGTTCAAAGTCACTGAGCAATTAGGCAGTATGAAACAAAGATCTCACGTTTACCCAGTTAGTTGTGAGGCTGTTCTCTTGGGGCCCCAGCTGAACCAAAGTCCCCTGGCTCTGTTAGGGAGTTCTTTCTGCTCAGATTCGTGCCTGCCAGTGATAAAGCTAAATTTGGTGCATATCAAGAGAGGGTTTTATTCAGTGGCCAGACAGTGGAGAAGGGAGGCTTGTCATCTTCTCCCAGAAGGGAGGAAAGGGGCTAGTTGCAGCTGCATCATCAGAGACTGGGGAAAAGGCCGAGATTCCCAGGAGTTGCTGGTATGTGTGCAGTTTTGCAGTCTTCCTTTCACAGGGCACAAATTGTGCCTGGCAGCGTGCACATCCCCCTTTGGGTGATCTTTGGGTGGTAATGAGGCCAAGGTGACGTCAGACACTTTTCGGTTTCATCTGTGCAGGCATTTCCTGCAGTCAAGTCAGAGCCCATTCAGGGATGGTGACCACCATGTATCTCTCAAAGCATCTGTCTCTAAAAGTCCAGCTGTGAAGCATCTCTGCCAAACACCAGGCACTTTTGAAATAAACACAGAAATAAATCAGGACAGGTGTCCTTCTGCTCTCAGGGATTCGTACAGAAACACAGAGATAAATCAAAGCAAAGAAAGCAGTCACCTTTAGCATCTTTTGCCCCCTATCCTGGATCCAGCCTGTTCAGTCTAGTTTTATTGGGCTCCTTTGTGGAGTCCTATTGATAAAACACAATTAGCCTGCATAGTTGAAAACAGCTTCTGCCTCTGGGACCTGGGCTGCATAGCATGGGTGATATTGCCTCAGTCCTTTGTCAGTGAATCTTATGTCCTGGAAACAATAAATAAAACAGATTCACTGAGAAGACATTTTTGGACTCTATGGGAGAAGGCAAGGGTGGGATGATTTGAGAGAATAACACTGAAACATATATATTACCACATGTAAAATAGATGACCAGTGCAAGTTTGATGCAGGAAGCAGGGAACCCAAGGCCAGTGCTCTGGGACAACCTAGAGGGATAAGGTGGGGAGGGAGGTGGGAGGAGGGTCAGGATGGGGAGACATATGTATACCCTGTGACAGATTCATGTCGAGGTATGGCAAAGCCATCACAATATTGTAAAGTAATTATCATTCAATTAAAATAAAATGATTTTTAAAAAGAAATTATAACACACTAGTAAAGAGCACAGCCTTGGGAGCCTGGGAACTTCAATTTTTATCTCAGCCCTTTCTTTTGGTAGTTTTGTGACAGTGGACAAGTTCTTTAACTAATGTGGGCTTTGATTTCCTCATCTGTAAAATGTAGAAAGAATAGTATCTAGCACATGGAGATGTCTTAAGGATAAATGAATATATATATATATATATTCATATGTATACACACACATACGCATATATAATGCTTAGATCATGTAATTATATTCTAATTATTATTTGTATTCTTTTTTTTTTAAGATTTTCTTCATGTGGACCATTTTTAGTCTTTACTGAATTTGTTACAATATGCTTCCATGTTATGTTTTGATTTTTTGGCTGTGAGGCATGTGAGATCTTAGCTTCCTGATCAGGGGTCAAACAAACACTCCCTACATTGGAAGGCAAAGTCTTAACCACTGGCCTGCCAGGGAAGTTCCTATTATTTGCATTCTTGATATCATATTTGCAATCATAATCTCAGTCTGTTCTAAAATGCCTGAGTACCTTATGACCGTTATGACAGAATACCTCAAGCAACCGAAGTTCAGCTAAAACATGAGAGAAGTACTGCTTTGTAGACAGCATTTCCACAGCAGAAAAATATTTGGAAAGAGTGTGTTGTAGGGGTGAGAATAAGAAAGAAGAAACAGATTGGTAGAGTGAGCAACTGATTCTACTTGTTTCTCTATCTCTCAGACTTATTTCTCCTTATTTCTTAATCAGGACGGACAAAGATACTCACGAGGACTGATCTTGCTGCCGACTGGACAGCATCTCTGAGAACTCAGTTCTGTACTTGAAATGACAATATCAACCCGCACTCAGAGACAGATGCAGAGAGTTTCTGGCACAGCTATGACAGTAGCAGTGGGTGCTAAGTAGCTTCAGTTGTGTCCAACTCTTGGTGACCCTGTGGACTGTAGCCTGCCAGGCTCCTCTGTCCATGCAACAATAAAAGAGAAAGAGCATGCTGAAGCATCACTTGATCTGTGGTCTGTAGGCCAAGAGTAGCAGCATTTTCTACACTATTACTCTCTTACCTTCTTCTTACAGTGCTTTTGCTGCTTATTTTTTCACAAATGAAATTTATTCTGCTACTGAAACTGACAAAGGTCCCTGTGTTTCTAAGTGAAAGAGATTGGAAAGACACAGATTGAGTAGTGGTGAAAATGGTTCAATCAATTTGTGTATTTAAGTACCTAATATGTGACTTGGATATTTGAGTCCCTATTACATGTACCAGATCTTGAAAAATTGAAGGAAATAGCACCTCAAAGAGATGTTATATAATAATATGACATATCAAAAATAAGTGCCAACTTTTTTTCTTTGTGGTGTTGTTCAAGGGGACAAATAATTTATCTGGTTTATGGAATCATTTATGGAGCTGTTTTTCAAAGAGGTCTTCAAGAGTTATTCAGTCTAGACAGATAAAGAATGTGTTGAGCTGTTTCCTAATTTTCACCTTGTTATTTGTGGCTTTTTTGTGGTGAGAGTTGTAATGTCTGGCTTGTAGAATCATTGGCAGATTTATTGAATTCATGTTTAAATATCATAGGCGTGGACTAGGTAATAGTTTGAGTGAAGCTCAAATGATGCATTTTTACAAAGGTTTTTATTTGTGAAGATCTTTTCCATATTGTGACATGGTTTCATAGACCTTCCTTATTAAGACTTTGCTTTCTTACATGGATCAGAATAGCCAGCAGGTAAATATTATTAAGAGAAAGTGTGAGCCTATAATTGAAATCTTTGTTTATAGTTTGAAGATCAAATTCCCCTGGAGTCATAATTATTAACCTCATTGGACCTCGACATCCAAACTGATTACTATTTAAAAGTCCTATTCAGTGTTGGGAAACTCTGACACTTTGTCAATAATGATATTGATCAATCACATAAAAATAATTTCCAATATCCAGTATAAATATTTAAAACCTTTTTAGAAAATACAGGGAACTAAGAGTCCAATTCTATGAATATCCACAGATTAGAATGAAAAGACTTGAAACCATCTTTAGATTAAAAAAAAACAAAAAAAGTGTGAGTTATCACCAAAGACAGGGTGAAAACCAGGTCTTAAGAGAGTGCTGTAAACACAAAGGAAATAGATTAATGTAAAATGAGGGTAAAACAACATTGAAATATCCACTGACGACAGACTTCTCTTTTAGCTGTATTATCGTCTTTAACTCCCCCCTCATGGATGTATTGTTGAACGCAACGCTGGGTTCAGCAGGTCACCTACATGGAAAAAGCCGACTAGATCTAGCGAGAACTGCTGATCTAAATCTCTGCTGAGAAATCCAAACTAGAAATGCAGATGTGAAATTGAGATGACCTGGACCCTTTACTGGAGTGCTTGCACCTGGACAAATACCTCAGCATGCAGAGAAACTATAAGGGACTAAAAATGCCCGCATGCATGTACAGTAGGGAAATTATGAACAATAAGATATGAAAAAGCCAGAAACCATTGGCTGCTTCTTAGTGCTGGCAGCAAAAGCAGGGTGCTTTACTGCAATGATCTCTGCACACAGCACCACCAAGAAAGTAGGCAGACCACCTAAGCCATCCTTGCAGCTCGACCCACCAATCTGTGTCTCCCCTTACCCCACGTAAGGAATTATGCTACCCTTCTCGGAGAGCAAGCAACGGTCTGTTACTTGTTCTAGCTCCCTGATTGTGCAGCATGAGTCCTCTACGAAGCCTTGCCTGAATTCCTCCTCTGGCCTCTTATCAATTTGTATTTGTCAGTAACAGATTCATCCACCCAGAGATAATAATACAATTATGGAAGTGACTGGCATAAAAGAGAAAGGTTACATCATTGCTTAGAGTAATGATCATGAATCCTAAAGGATTTCCAGAGTGACTCAGTGGATATTTTATAAACACAGATCGTAGGTTGTATGTTAGGCATCTTGGATCAGAATGTTGGGGAAAGGGCTATTACTGAGGAATCTACAAATTTAAAAAAATATCTCCATGTACGCATGCATAAATAAAAATTTTAGAAGTATTGAGGAAAGGTCCTAGAAAAATATCCCAAGTTCAAAAGCAGAAACCATTTTTCTTTTCCAGTATATTATTTTTTTTCTGTGCTGTATAGCTTATGCACCTTAGAATCAGAAAAATTGATAGAAGCACTTTTGCATTCACAGTGTTAATTAATGAATCATTTTACTTGTGCCAAAGACTTAATTTTTTATAGAAGCATTTTCCTCTTTCTCTTTTACAAAGTAACTATGATCTCCACAAGAACTAAAGGGAATTAACCAGAGTTTCTCACATAATTTATAAACGAATAGCTTAACATGGAATCTTGTTTATTAACAACCCCTCTTCCCCCCAGGAACTAATCACTTCACAATACAAAAGGATGTTATTAAGAATTGGAAATCTTTTTGATAAATGGAGAATGTTTTAGTTACTTCCAATGGTAGTATTATAACGCTTTTTTATAGCTGTTTATTGTTTTCTTCTGATTATAGGAGAACTTTTGACTGAAGAATTCTGATTTGAATACATATAACATTCTCTTGTTACTAAACTTCTGTCTTATAGGAATTTGATAGTTTCTTCCTCGTGCATTCAGAACTTGCACGTACTTACTTCTCAGTTATAAATGGTTTCACTCAGGTGAAAGAAAGGTCCGCTTGCTTTCCCGCTTTCCGATGCCACAGTCTAGATTTCTGGTGAAGTGTCCAGGTATGCCTGTTCTTCCTGACCGTCTATCCACTTAGGTAATGACCATGCCTCTGGCAGAGTCATAGACGCTAAAGGCTTATGCTGGGAGCTAGACCAAGTGAGGATGACTTTCTACTGAACTCTAGGAATAGTGGCCATCCACAAATGCATTTGGGGCTTCCCAGGTGGCACTAGTGGTAAAGAATCCACCTCTGTTGTAAGAGACTTGGGTTTGATCCCTGGGTCAGGAAGATCTCCTGGAGAGGGAAATGGCAGCTCACTCCAGTATTCTTGCCTGGAGAATCCCATGGAGAGAGGAGGCAGGGGGACTGCAGCCCAGGGGATTGCAGAGAGTCAGACATGATGGAAGCAACTTTGCATGCACGCGCAAGCGCGTTCACCTGCATATTTTGATGCTTACGTCTTTTGTATGTCCATCGTTTGTCCTTTTGTTTTAAGAAACTTTCATGATTTAGTTTTCATCGCCCTGGAGAAACACAAAAGTCGCTTCATGTTACCATACCACCTTAGCTTGTTGCATTTTCAATCCTGCTTCAAAATCCAGGCTCATACTCAGAGTCCGAAGGATTACAATCAAGAAAGGGGGAGGGGACAGGGGCATGAGGGAGCGGCAGTGTGTATGTGCAAGAGAGAGGAGCCACAGCCTAAATATATGATTATATGTGATTGTACCAAAAAAGTTAGAAATCAGAAACTTAACGGATGTAAACAAGGAAAGGTACAATGGAGATGAAGTGTTTCCAGCACAAAGGGCTGATAACACTATAGGACAAGTGGAGAAGAAAATGGTACACCTGAGTAAGCGATAGCATTTATCTTGATACCAATGGAAATAGTTGGAATTACTCTGAATGGAGTAGGATTTGCCTCAGTGCTTTATTTTTCTATTTATATAAAGCTTTTAAAAAGAGGAGAAAAATTGCCTAAAAGCATATAATGTTGTAAAAATGTAGGTTGGAAATTCTGCTAATGTACTACTGAGATGTTGAAAAACAAGTTGAAAGTGATTTTTTAACATGTATTCTTTCAACAGCTTCCTGAATTCTTATTTTGTGCTGGGCACTGTTCTAGGCACTGTGTGGCAGCCAAGGAATGCATAGGTCACTATTGTCATGGCATTTACTTCTGGAGAAAGAAATAGATACGAAGCAGGTAATTTTTCATAAGGTCTGTTGAATGTTAGGACAAGAAATATACAGGGTGCAAAAGAACCTCTTAGCAGTATTGGAATAAACCATTCTATCAAAGTGATAAAACCTGGGGGATTCTGGTTAGAAGGGAAAGCATATTCAAAGTTGTGGGGCATATGAAAAACTGTAGTTCAAGAGAGTGATGGGAACAAAGAACAACTGTCAGGTGGGGTGTGTGTACCAGAAGGTCTAGAGATGCTGCTGGAGATTGAGACAATACCCACAATTAGGTGAAAGTGTGAAAGACAGCAGACAGGTAGGTCCGATATAGAAGTGGGCTGACTACTGGGAAGCCATTGAAGGACTTTAAGCAGAAGGATGAAGTTGGATTAGATTTCCTTAAAATATGCTCTGCTGTGATGGAGAGATTAGAGTGAGGCAAATGGAGGTGTGAGGAAATGGGTTAGGAAACTTGGTAAAGTGGGTGAAGTGAGAGAGTGGGTGGCCCATACTAAATAGGTGTCAGGAGGATGGAGGCCTAACTAGCATGTCCTGCTCCACTAGTCTGAGAAACATAAATGTGGGGAGTCTTCATTTTGGAGGTTATCTACCAACTAACATTGGTAAAATTAGTTCACATTTACTACTTAGCAAATCTTCTGTAGTAACCTCTCAGATCTCTTTAGAACATATGAATGTAGGTATTCTTTGTCCCCATATTTGAGTTTTCAGCCAGAAATGAAGCAGGGAAACTAACAGAATAGGCATAGGTTGCCTGTTTTGGTTACTACTGTTACCTGTGTAGGACCATTTAAGTACCTCCCAGTGGACATAAGGAATGTAAAAGTAGATGAGGTTGATTATATTTCCCAAATGTGGCTAAAAATATTACCCATTCCTCATGCTCTTTATCCCTTTATCCCTCTGTCCTCCAGAAATGGTCCCTAGTTACCCTCTCCTTGAATCTGGTACAGTTTACAATTAGTTTATAACCAGTTGAATTTGGCAGAAGTGATACAAGATGGCTTCCAAGACCAGGTCTACAAAACAACACCATTTCTGGCTTGTTGGCTGGGAAACTTACCTTTGGAGTCCTGAGCTATGATGTAAGGGAACCACGCTGTGAAGAAATTCAGGCTTCATGAAGATGCCGTGGGAATTGTTCTGGTTGACTGCTCAGCCTTGGTCCCAAACATCAGTCAGCATCAACCATCAAAAGTATTTCCATAATTCCAGATCCCCTGTGTTCAAGTCACCTTGGTGTTTGCACTTTACCAACTGAGGCTCCCTATGTGGGACAGTGCAGAAACTGGGAGCTTAATTGTTTAAAAATATCATTATTTTAGGGTGACTACTATAACTATAGTTATAGTAACTATAACTATTAATATGATTCCCAAACATTGTGTTTACAGAGGAGAGTTAAGATTCACCAATAATATTTAAATAGAAATTGCTGTCTTATGATAACTGGGGATTTAATTTAAAAAATACAATATGAGGAATATTAAATCCATTGGTTTTCCTATTTATGTAATTGGGTCAAGATGAGATTAGAAATACAGAAGAAAGAGATATAGCCTTTTCAAAGTAACAGGAAACACTCCCTACTACCTAGAATTTCTTTATAAGGCAATGATTAATTTTCAATGTATGAAAATTAATGTTTTGCTGGACTTTGCATCAAGAGGGGGGAAATGATCAAACACTCGATAACCAGTGAATACTTCTCTAAAGCTGTGAAAGATAAAGAATACATAAGTTCTAGGATCTGAGACAGACACTGAATTTTTCATTATAAAATGCAGTTGATTAATTTATCATCTCTCTTTATTTCTAGATTTTAGAGAAGCATAATCATGTGTGTGTATTATGTTGGGAGTTAATCAAAAGGAAGGAAAGCAGACGCTCCTATACTTTTAACAATCCAAATTGCATCGTTTTCCCTGTGGGGCTCTTTAGACCATCTAATATTCAGTGTGCCAACCTTCCGTGACACTGTGAAGTCTGCAGCTTCGAGTTACCTAATACTGTTTGTAATCATCAGGCCTGTGTTGTGTCCCTTTCTCGTTGCATGGAGATTTACAAGCAGGAGCTAAGATCTTGTTATGCATATCAATTTGGAAATGATAGATGAAACTGGGTCTCTTTCTTTTTACGAAGGAATGAAGTACATTTTGAGCAAAGAAAAGAACGTGGAGAGGTTACCTTGTGTTTTTTGTCACTCATCTTTATTGAGCAAGATTATATAATGATTTAAATACTATGCAGATTTTAAAAAGCATATGCATGTCAAATATGCAAATTTAGTTCACTGGAAGCTTTACAAAATCCTGTTAGTCTGATGTTAATTATGAAAGGGTGCCAACATGGATAATGAAAGAGTGTTTTTCTACAGAGCCATGTATTCAAGGGGCCATTTAATAAATATACCTCTTTATACTACTGTAAAGCATAGCAGAAATCTATGTTGCTTTGCCAAGTCTTTTGATTATGCCATATCTTTAATTTGGAAGACTTTATATTCCAAATGATGGAAAATTTGTCAGTAATTAGAATTTGCCTCATTAAATACACTAAAAACTAAGGGAATTCAGTTGTTCTCATAACTGTGACTCCTTGAAGAAATAATTTGAGAAGTCAGAGAATATGATAAGTACTGCAGTGGGTAAAAAACCAATCTGACATTGTCCCTGACCTCACAGTTATCTTACAAAGATGAGGGAGTATGATGGGCATTGATAGCCATAAAAGAGGAAAAAGAAGAGGGGACACCTTCCACAGCCTCTGGTCTTCTTTCTTCTATTCTCAGGTCACTTCAGGCTGTTTTGCATACAATCTTAAAGCAGAAACGTTAATGTCTGACTTTAACTGGGACCCCTTCAATGGCTTTCCACCTCCTTCAGAGTGAAATCCAAATGTCTGACAGAACGTTCAACAACCCCATGTAATCTGACCTGTGGTTGCTTTTTCAGCCTCATTTCAGCCCATTTCTTCCCCTCATTCTTTCCTCTTTAGCTACACTAGGTTCTTATTCCTTAAATACATCAGCCAAATTCTTGTCTCAGCCTGTAGTACATTTTCCTCAGCTTTCCCTATAGCAACATTCTCTTTTTTTCTATTTATTATACTTCTTTATTCTTTTTCTTTTTAAAAGAACTTTTTCTTTTATATAGGAGTATAGCTGATTAAAAATGTGATAGTTTCAGTGTTAGTTTCTCAGTTGTGTCCAACTCTTTGCAACCCGACGGACTGCAGCCCTCCAGGCTCCTCTATCCATGGGATTCTCCAGGCAAGATTACTTGAGTGGATAGCTATTCCCTTTTCCAGGGGATCTTCCCAACATGGGGATCAAACCCGCATCTCTTGCGTTGCAGGCAGATTCTTTACTGTCTGAGCCACGGGGGAAACCCTGGTGCTAGTTTCAGATGGGCAGCAAAGGGGCTGAGCCATACATATACAGATATACATTCTCCCCTAAACTTCCCTCCCATCCAGGCTGCCACACGACATTGAGCAGATTTCCCTGTGCTGTACAGCAGGACCTTTATTGATTATCAATTTAAATATGACAATATGTCAATCCCAGACTCCCTAATTATCCCTTCCCCCTATTCATCCCCCCTGACAACCATAAGCTCATTTTCTAAAAGTCTGTTTCTCTTTTATAAACAAGTTCACCTGTATAATTTCTTATTAGATTCTGCATATGAAGGATGTTATGGGATATTCTCCTTCTCTCTGACTTACTTCACTTGGTATGACAATCTCTAGGTCTATCATGTTGCTGCAAATGGCATTATTTCATTCTTTTTAATAGCTGAGTAATATTCCTTTATATATATAGCACATCTTCTTTCCCCGTTCCTCTGCTGAGCAACATTCTTTTTAAATTCATGTCTCTGTGTATTACCCTTGGATGGTGACTGTGTGGACCAGACAAAGTCACGTGAGCTCATGCTCGTATGCTTTTCTTTATTCTGAACTAATGGAATCAGCTTAAAATGGATATCTGTCAGAAAAATGTCACAAAAAGTAGTAGAGGGAAATGTTTATGTGAAGTTGGTTAGTTCTACCACTTAGGATGTGTGAGTAGGCTAGGTACAGTGGGATAGAGCTAGGCATCTGATTTTCAGTCTTTCTTGGTGCTTGAGGTTGAAGCTCTTTCTCCTAGTGAAGAATGCTTTCGGGAGAACAGGATGTTCTCCTCAAAGCCCTGCTTAGTGACCCAATTGTAGTGTGAAATTTTTTTGTGTGTAAATATATTGAGGGAGAGAGAGGAAAAGAGAAACAGACAAACACGCAGACAGACATAGATTCTCAGTCTGTTCAGTGAATCTTAGTATCTCAATAATATCAAATGGAAGTGATATATATATATATACACACACACATGTATATATATTCTATTCTTATAAAATCATTATTCACTGAATACGTACTTGATGAGCACCCACTATGTCATCTACAGAATTGGTTAGTTATTGTGTGATGAGTACATACAGGTAGGAGTGAGCTCAGTTAAAATGCACTGAATGCTTGCTTTGAGCTTGGGGCTCATTCTTTTAAGATTACAGTCATAATTCCTGTGTCAGAAATATTCATGTTTCAGTTAACTATTGGTTTAGCACAGCTTGGAGAAAGTAAAATCCTTAAACAGAAATGAAAAGAAATCCATAGAAAACCATTATTGGTTTACAAGAGAGGGTAAAATAAGTGTTCAATAGATGATACTGTATTAATCACGATGACATGAAGGCAGTGGTGATGGTAGTGATAATAATGAAAACATATGAAGTCTTCGGTATGTCCTACAGACCTTTAAACACAGATTACTTAATTCTCAAACAGCTCTATCATTGTGGTCCCTGCTTTACTGATGAGAAACAAAGAAGCAGAGAGAAGTTAAATAGCTCAACCAGAATTGCACAGCTAATGATGACTAGAGCTAGGACTGGGATTAAAGAAATCTCTCTTCAGATTCCAGGAATTCTGACAAGGATATTTATTCTGGATTGTCATATTGATAGTACATTTATAAAGTTAAGAGAAGTTGAAATATACAGAACACATTTTTGATAGAGATTTTTACCCATATCTGTGTTATATATTTCCTGTAGTTGAGCCAGGGGAACTCTTAATTACTGATTTTATAGGGAATTGTAGTGATGAGAAAGGTAAAAGGAGGAGAAATGATTAGCTGACCTGAGTGTCATCCCCAGTTCCCATTCTGAAGTCTAAGGAAAAGAATTCTTACTTGAACTAGCTGAATTTGAGCAAATCACTCTGGGAACTGATCCTGAAAGATAGTGTCCATCATTCTCAGAGACAGAGGAACTGATGCCATTCGACATATTTCTGGTATGTTCCGAGTCCTCATGCCTGTCAAGATGTTGAAAGACATCAAAGTAGTTTTCAAATATTCAAAACCTGGGCCTGGGGGAAGACTCTGATTCTCACCATTTGAAAAGAAAGAAACTGCATCAAATGTTTACCACTCCAACCCTCCCTTTAAATTGGCGTGTCAGATACTCCAGAGAGGGTGGATCCTTCATGTCAGTTTCCAGTGATAGGAAGGAAGGAGCATTTCAGACCCGCAGCACGTGAAAACGCAGAGATGGGGAAGGCACCACTGCACAGGCTGGTGTCAAGACTAAAAGGCTACAAGGCAGTGCTGGCAGAATGATCGCATTTTTTGTGAATTTGTCCAGTTCTCACTTTCCTTACAACAGATGCCTTCAACTTGAAGTTACAGCAGGTATTTCACAAAACAAAGTTAGATGTGTTGACAGTGACTCCCAAGCAATTTTACCAGGATGAAGTTCTCTTAATGATTTTGTTTTTAAAATGTACTCTTGCAGTTTCACCTTGTGAATGAGCCAGCTATCACAAATGTATGCAGACTCAAGCACAGAGTACATGTACACTGCTGCTTTCAGTCCTACTCTTCAAAGTGACTGTATGCTTGCAGTTTGAAGTTTATCCTTGCAGTTTATTTTCTGCATTTTGCATAGCTGTGCATGTGTATGAACACATATTACAGAATAGTAGTTTTGTGAGCACTTAAAAAAAATTAACTATGTGTCTTAGATTATCTTTCCATGTCATTATTATTAAAGGGCTTCCCTGGTGGCTCAGACAGTAAAGTGCCTGTCTGCAATGCTGGAGACCTGGGTTTGATCCCTGGGTTGGGAAGTTCCCCTGGAGAAGGAAATAGCAATCCACTCCAGTACTCTTGCCTGGAAAATCCCATGAACAGAGGAGCTTGGTAGGCTACAATCCATGGGGTCACAAAGAGTCAGACACGACTGAACAACTTTACTTTTTTATTTGTTAAAGGTAGGTGGAGTATCAAGATAAATATGCCACCTAATTTAAGCAATTACCTATTGGTGAATATTTAATATGTTTTCAATTTTTGTTTTTGTTGTTCATGCTTTTATTCTTAAACACAGTGGTATAGAAACTTCACTTCTGGCCATGTTTGGATAATTGGTTTCCAACTTACACTCTTGCCACAAGCAACTATAAAATGCACGAGGTATATGAGACAGTTTTGTTCAGACATTAGACCACAGGCAGGCAACCCACTCCAATGTTCTTGCCTGGAGAATCCCAGGGACGGGGGAGCCTGGTGGGCTGCCGTCTATGGGGTCACACAGAGTCGGACACGACTGAAGTGACTTAGCAGCAGCAGCAGTGTTAAGACAGTGATCCTTGTGAGATGATCCCTCTGTGTTCCTAAACTTAATGCCCAAGGGCACTGTCCAGAATTCTGGGTAGTGGGCCAGATCCCGAAAAGCATGGAGCTCTTGCTGAGTTGAGAAATTCTAGGGTGCCTAGGCAGCTGGAATGTGAAAGGAAGGGAAGTTGGCTGGAAGAAGCTGTGCATGGAAACAGGGCTCAGATGTCCGATGAGTTCTCTGAGGGTCACTGACCAGGTGCCAATCTGGTAGATACAGGAACTGGCAGAGAATGTCTGCTGTGGAACTGAGGGTGGAGCAGTGAGGTTAGGGTGGGCAAGTATGGGCTGGGGGACATAGGGTTTCCACCCCAGCCACCATGGGGAATTCTTGCTGACTGAGCACCACAGACATCAATTAAGACCCCAGAAAGAATACACTTTAATAAATAAAGACCAAATCACTGAGTAAACTCCAAGACTAAAAGCAATAGAGCAACATGAACAAAAACAGAACCACGACCATCTGCCAGTGACTTTGCTCTGACAGGAAGATCAAAAGTCAATGTCCTCTGAAGAAAAGCAACATAATCCAGATACGGTATGCTGTGTCACTCACAATTTTCAGCATAAAAACGTTGTTATTCAAGACATGTGAAGAAGAAAGGAAGTTTCATGCATTATCAGAAAGAGTGTTCAATATAAATAGGCCTTGAAATGACCCAGCTGTTGAAATTATAAGATGTGGATTTTAAAACATATTACAAATATGTTCAAGGACTTGCATAAACAGATATATACAGTGTGTCAATAGATAGGACATCTTAGCAATGACCTGGAAATTGTTTTTAGAAAAAGAACTATTTAGTGCTGAATTAAAAGTAAGTCAATAGAAATTATCCAGCCTGTGGAACAGAGAGCAGAAATTTGGGGACAATAAGTGAATAATGCTGTGTGGAACAGTATAATGTTATCTAGCATACTGTAATTGGAATTCTAGCCTGAGAGAGGAGAAAGAGAGGAAAGGAAATGAAGAAGTGCCCCCAAGAGTCCCAAAACTGTTGAAAATATTGACCCTCGGAGACAAAAATATCAGAAAAATCCCAAGCAGGATAAATACAATTAAAAGAAAATCAAACTAGGGTGAAATATGTAACAATAAAGTACTTTTAAAATATTCTATTTTGTCAAAATATTTTAATACTTCTCTAAGTGCAGTGGAACTATGATTACATTCTTTGATTCTGCTCAGTTTGCAGAGGTGTCTGTGGGAAGCAATTCACTCTGTATAAAGAGACAGCATACCTGTAAAATGCACTTTTGTAGGTCAAATGTCAGTAGGTCTGAGTGATTCCACGTCGGTTAAGGATTGTTGTTTGCTGGGCAGTTGAAAACAAAAACTGGAGGTTAGAATATCTGGCTATTAACTGAAAGCCATGCCTTGTGAATTAAAAAGCACCATAGATAAAGAAATATACATCTAGCAGTTTTAAGTATAAATGCCAGGAAAAAAAGCCTGTTAAAAATGGTAAGACAAATTTAATTTTTCAAATGACATTATTTTTGAACTCTAAAATGGAAAGGTAGCCAAATAATTTTGCAGTGGCAGTGATATAATTGTGGAAAGTTGTTCAGTCATTGGCACATCAAGCATTGTGCTCACAATCTCCTTTTATTTCTCCTTTGAAATTCCTAATATGTATATAGTGGGCCTTAGATTGTTACCCTTGGAAAATAACCACTTAAAAAAATTATTTGTTGTTAATTGGAGAGTGATTGCTTTACAACATTGTGCTGGCTTCTGCCGTATGTCAGTGTGAATCAGCCATAGGTATACATATGTCCGCTTCCTCCTGAACCTCCCTTCCACTTCCCACCCCATTCCACCCTCTAGGTTATCACAGAACACCAGATTTGGGCACCCTGCATCATACAGCAGATTTGCACTAACTATCTAATTTTACATATGTATAAATGTATATGTATATGTTTCAATGTTACTCCTGCAATTCATCCTACCCTCTCCTTCCCCCTCTGTGTTCACAAGTTAGTTTTCCATGTCTGTGTCTCCATTGCTACTCTGCAAATAAGTTCGTCGGTACCATATTTCTAGATTCCATATGCATGGGTTAATATACGACATTTGTCTTTCTCTTTCTGACTTATTTCAGTCTGTAGAACAGGCTCTGGGTTCATCCACCTTTCTAGAACTGAGTCAAATGCATTATTTTAAATTGCTAATTTCCACTATGTATATGTACCACGTTTCTTTATCCATTCATTTGTCACTGGGCATCTGTCACAGGTTGCTTCCATATCCTGCTGCTGCTGCTGCTGCTAAGTCGCTTCAGTCATGTCCAACTCTGTGCAACCCCATAGGCGGCAGCCCACCAGATTCCCCATCCCTGGGATTCTCCAGGCAAGAACACTGGAGTGGGTTGCTGTTTCCTTCTCCAATGCATGAAAGTGAAAAGTGAAAGTGAAATTGCTCAGTCGTGTCCAACTGTTAGCGACCCCACGGACTGCAGCCTGCCAGGCTCCTCCATCCATGGGATTTTCCAGGCAAGAGTACTGGAGTGGGGTGCCATATCCTGTGCTAAGTGCTAAGTCACTTCAGTCGTGTCTGACTCTGTGCGACCCCATAGACGGCAGCCCACAAGGCTCCCCCGTCCCTGGGGTTCTCCAGGCAAGAACACTGGAGTGGGTTGCCATTTCCTTCTCCAATGCATGAAAGCGAAAGGTGAAAGTGAAGTCGCTCAGTCAGGTCCGACCCAGCGACCCCATGGACTGAAGTCTACCAGGCTCCTCCATCCATGGGATTTTCCAGGCAAGAGTACTGGAGTGGGGTGCCATTGCCTTCTCCATAAAAGGGATAGCATATTGAATATTTGTGACAAAACAAAAGATTAAAGATACAGAACTTATTCTATTTGAAAAAGAAGCAGCAAAAGGTAGCAAGGATTTAGGGTTCACCCTGTGATTTAGGGACCCAGAGAGGGTGACAAAGTAAATCTTTCTTTAGCTTTGTATAATCTGTTCTTTAGCCTACACACTGAGCTTTTATTGCCAATTACTCTATTTTACATTTATGGAGATTTTATTTCATTCCTCTGTAAAAATGTACCTGTCCTGCTTAATAGTATTTGGTTACTTGATTTTGTTTTCTTTCTCTTATTTTATGTCTCTAATTATGCTAAATATTTTAAATAGTTTCATTCAAGGTACTCTATTATTTTAAGTACTTTTCCTGAATGTTTGCATTATTTCCTATCACTTATGAAAATTCATTTATTCATGTGGTTTGTAATTATTTTCCTTTGTGCTCATAGCTCCTGAGAGTTTTATCCTTTCTGGAAGTCCCATGAGTTTTTGGCCATGAAAGTGTTTCTGTAGAAACGGCTTCTTATTTCAGTCAGATCAATAGAAGTTTTCACGGTTTGATACCAGGTTTTGTCAATTTCTCAGTGATATTTTCTCTCAATTCATAGTGTAAATTTGTACCTCACATCCACATGGAGCATTTGTGTGTTTTTATCTGAGTTCTAGAAAAAGCAAAGACTGTGGAAGAGGTAGAAGAGGGCTAACATGCTTTTATTTTAAAGGAAGTATAATTAGGGACAGTCAGCATGGGGGATAATGGGAACAAAGCAGGGCAGAAGAGTCAGCGTGAAGATGGCCACTGCTAAGTATAATGGACAGCTTCATCCTTGCGATCATGTCTCTGAGCAGCCTTGTAAGTTGCCTATCGATAGCATCCATGTAAGTGTGTCTATAGTAGGGCCAGGAGGGAGAGAGTTTGAAAGAACAAAGAGAAGGAGGACTTTTGTGCTGGATCCATTGAATTCTATCTCCCATTGGTCAAAAAATTCAACCCATGTGTGTGCACTTACCTGCATTTCAAATTTGCATATGCATGAGTACCCAGAAGGATTCTAAATCTCCCTATGCCTCACAAGTTTAACAAGGGAGACCCAGGACAGAGGCATCATGAAAGAGGTATGGTAAAAGAGGTATTGTGTGGTCAGGAGGTGAGGCTCAGTTAGGTTCCGTCCCAGTGCTCAAGAGTTACCAGGAATCCCAGTGCCTTGATCATTTTGACCCAAAGATTCTCATAATAGGGATGTCCCTGGTGGTCCAGTGGTTAAGAATCCACCTTGCAATGCAGGGGATGGGGGTTTGATCCCTGGTTGGGAAACTTGGATTCCACAGGCAGCAGGGCAACTAAGTGCGTGCACCACAGCTACTGAGCCCTTATGTTCTGGACCCTGCACAGTAAGGCTTTATGCAGCCAAATAAGTAAATACTAAGAAGAGAAAGATTTTCTTGATAGCCTAGATTCTGGCCCTTAGGAAGAGTGCTGGTAATAATAGATCTGATTTGTTCAGCAGACAAGTATGTGATTCTGGGGATTATGTAATGCAATCTAGTTTCTTGTGGTTTCATTTCCCTGCTGCTGCTGCTGCTCCTGCTGCTAAGGCACTTCAGTCGCAATTCTGTGCGACCCCATAGATGGCAGCCCACCAGGCTCCCCCATCCCTGGGATTCTCTAGGCAAGAATACTGGAGTGGGTTGCCATTTCCTTCTCCAATGCATGAAAGTGAAAAGTGAAAGTGAAGTCATTCAGTCATGTCCGACTCTTAGCGATCCCATGGACTGCAGCCCACCAGGCTACTCTTGTGGGGTGCCATCACCTTCTCCATTCATTTCCCTAGTATATTTTTATTTTCTTTCTCTCTTGATAACTGATCAATTTCCTCAGTAATATGTGAATGGGTCGACACAGGTATTTTTAGGTATTTTAGGTATTGTCTCACCCAGTTTCTAATAGACTCATGCCCTGGCTCTAAGGATAATGTCATCTGGATATTTTGATTATTTTTAACACATCCAGTATGAGTACTTAAAAAGTTTCTGAAGAAGCATACATGTATAATCTAGACAATATTATTTAAGAAAAATTTTTGACCTCACTGTTCATATTTAAAAGTTTTGCAGTGTTTCCTTCATGTGAGCCTTATTGCAGCTACATCTGCTTCTGCTTTGTGTCAGAATTGGAATGCTTCCACAACTATATAAATCCTACAGTTCCCAACACTGTGGACTGAAAAAGTATGATTTCCCTTTCTCATTAGCATAGATGCAAATACATTTTATAAGGTTTTAAAGTATGAATCAGCTAAATTAACATTAAAATATTTAAAATAGTACGGCTGATGGGGAGATATGACAAACATTTCAGTAATTACTTCTTTTGACTCTCCTTGCTATGGCAGAGACTATAACTAGGAGGTAGCTAGAAAATACAGAAAAGTGCTAATGTATCATACAGCTAAGGTTAAAAACAAAGTAGGAGTAGATTGATTGACCTTCCTATAAGAACAATGAAGTGATTTCCTAGCTAACTGCCTCTTCCTGTCCCTCACATCAGAATTGGTTCTATAAGCTTTGCAGTTCATCAGAATTCTTTGTGCTTTTCTTTTTCTCCTGATTTAAACCCATAGATGGCATTGCAAGGTAGCCCCAGGGAGAAGTTCTTCCATTGGTCTGAGGTGAACAAGCAATTACAACTAATAAATACCAGATTATTATGCTTTGCAGAGACAAGTGCCCTCTGAGAAGTTGTGGATGGATACGTTTAGGCAGCAAAGGACTTAAAAAATCTATGGGCAGCAATGAAAAATAAGAAAATAACATTTCCTGAGTGGAGAACTGCGGCAGGAAGACATATGGAGAATGCACACCTAAATTAAAATTCTTAAAAGAATAAATGAGGGCAAATGAATCCTGTTGGTTTAGTACCTATGACTAAGGTTTTTCTCCCTTGAGTTGTTTGGAAATTGAGATGAAGCTTTCCTATTTCACCCATTCTTTCTTACTCCTTTTGCCAAAGTCTCGCAGATTCTTTTAGCATCAAGTTTAATCACATAGGAATGAAGGAAAAAATCAGTTTGTTTTATGATTTATTTGGCTGGACTTAAAATTTTGCTCAGTAGCTTTTAATTGCCAAAAAAAAGGGGGGGGGAATAGAAAGAAGCAAACAAGCCAGAATATTCAACCTGAAAGAAGTCATATGGCATTATATGAGAAGAAATGGGTGATCTGTGTAGAACTATATTTATGGACAAGAAGTTTGCCCCTTAAACAGGGAAAAAAAAAAAAAAAAACTTTAAATTTGGCTGCAAAGCTATCTTACATTTCTGTCCTGAACAGATAACTGCATAAGTGAGTTTTCAACAGTGTTAAATATATTGGGTTGGTCAAAAAGTTTGTTAGGGTTTTTCTATAAGCTATAATGGAAAAAACCTGAATGAACTTTTGGGCCAACCTGATACTTAACTCTCCTGAACCATATGCTTAAAAATGATTGAGATGGTAAGTTTTATATTACATGTATTTTACCACAATTAAAATTTTTTTAAAAAAGCATTGTCACTTATTTGTTGTCTAGTTTTTAAGAGTCAGAAATGCAGAAGCAATTTAGCTGAGGGTTTCTGGCTCTAGGTCTCCGTAAGAGTTTGCAGTCAAGCTATTCGCTTAGTCTGCAGTTCTTCAGAAACTTGACCTAGGCTGGAGGATCCATTTGCAAGATAACTCAGTTGTAAGGTTACTGACAGGAGACTTCAGCTTCTTGCTGACTCTTGGTCAAAGGACTCAGTTTCCCACTGCTTGGCTTTTTTACAGGTCTTTCACATGGCATGATGCTGACTTCCTCCAGAGCAAGAGATTCAAGAGTGATATAATTGTGGCCAATGGGACCTAAGTCCTTTTGCTATACATCTGCTTTTTTTAGAGTCAATATCTGTGTACTCTTTACCTCTCCATCTTGGTATCTTCCTTCCTCCTTGTCCCTACGTCAAAATGCTACTTCCCTGGTTTAGGAGATAGAGGATATGAAGGATACAACAACAGGATAGAAAGATTCTGGTTCCTTGATGCAGTTAACCGTCATGTCAATTATGGTCTACTTTCTCAGAGTTTTATATAGGAGGGAATAAACTTCAGTCTTACTTAACCTTTGCTGGTTTCTGGGTTTCTGTCAGTGACAGCTAAATATAATCCTAACTGATATAACTGGTATTGTTATCCTTATTCTTTGACAAATGTGTACCAGAGAGGTAAATAATCTTTATTTAGGACACATACCCAAGGCGATCTGCTCCCATTTCAGTGCTTTCCCTCAGTATTATCAAGCCAACATGAAAAAGAAACCAATTCATGATCTTTTTCTGTAACAGTGGGGATATACACATATCTGTTGAGGGCAGAATTCTAGGTAGTTCTTTAGTCATATTACTGTGTGCTGAACCAACTTTTTGCATTAGTGTGTCAAAACAGTGCTAGCTTTCTTGTCCTTTGCAAGATTCATCCAGGTAGCTCTTTGTAAAAGCTCTGGAATTCTGAGGCTCAGAGGAAGAGATAAAGAAGAAAATGAAATTTGTTGAGCTAAATGAAACACCAGATAAAAGCAAACAGAAAAATGCCATCAGTTCAGAGAATAAACAGTGTGTTTATCCTCATGTTTGTCTTGAATGACTTAAACTAGGATACAAATTGAATCTCTTATTTTCCTTTGTTGACAACAGATGTTGGGAACATTAAATCAGTCAGAGTTCTTGTGTGGGAATAGGTTAGCTGATCCTTCTAAATGATTGACATCCTTGAGTTTCAGGGAACTGACTGATCTACATCAGTCTAGCTTTGTGACTTTGAGGTTTTCATATTGACAGTGTCATGGACTTTGCATTGGTTATGTGTGGCTGGCTGCATTTGATTTTTTTTCTTTTTTTTT
>SJXQ01004933.1:0-10151 GCA_006408695.1 Aepyceros melampus | reverse complement strand
CCCCACCTTCCCCCCTCCCGCCCCACACCTTCTCTCTGGATTATCCCCATGCATCAGTCCCAAGCATCTTGCATCCTGCATCAAACCTAGACCGGCGATTCGTTTCACTTATGATATCATACATGTTACACTGCCACTCTGCCAACCCATCCCACCCTCTCCCTCTCCCACAGAGTCCAAAAGGCCGTTCTATGCATTTGATTTTTTTCCCCTTAAGAACTAGCATTATGCAGTAATTGGGGGAAAAAAATGAAAGCTTAAACTGCAAGAAAGGCCTTTTTTTCTAATAATGACATTAATTTTCTTAATGTGTTCTGAAATGCACATTAGCCATGTAGTTACCGATTAAGCCATTATGTTGTGTTATAAAATATTCCTTTATAAAATAGATAATATGTCAGGGATTTACTTTGGCACTGTGGAAAGAACATAGAAGGATGAAGATATGAGTTCTAGACTTAGCTATGCGACTAACAAGGTGACTTTGGAGATGGAAATAACTTGAACTTTCTGAATCTCATTTTCCACATCTGTGAAATAAGAGCTAAACAACCTCTAAGGGGTCTTTGAACTGTAAAATTAAAAGGAGAAAAATCTGGGATTCTATTATCTCAATTTTAATGTAAGCCCTTTATTGTGCTAATTTCTGGAAGCAGAAATAACAACCAACAGAACTCTTTTTATCAGTATTTTACCGTATGGAGTTATTTTTGTTGGAAGGGACATGATTTGATAACCTAGTTATTTCAATTTCTGTAACACTGAACTATATAATAACAAACACAATAGATTATCACAATATCTAGTAACAATGTTCTGCCCTTTTTCAGAAATTGAAGGTAATTATTTGCTTGTACCTGGACTGTCACATAATTCTGTGTCAAGAGTAAGAATAATTAGTCCCCAATCTTTTAAATGGGCTATGTTTTAAGCATACGTTTTTAAACAGTCCCCCATTGTAGTTTTGTTCTGAATGATGGATGGCTTTTATTTTAGAAACTAAATCATAGTGAGATGCAAGTGAAATAGCAATACTGTTAGACATAGGAGTCTTACAGTTTGGAGGGTTTCAGTTTTATTTTGTGACTACTCCTCTTCCTGATTCTATAAAGATGAAAATAGAAATACCCTCAAGATCTTCCAGGACTCTATCAAAGTTAATGCTCAGTTTATTAGTCATTATTAATCATCATATGTTAATTTACACAGAGAGATAGATTGAAGGATGGATGGCTAGATAGATAATAAATGGTCAAATGTATGGAAAATTACATGAGTTTAATTTAGACAAAACAATGTACCCACTACCCAGTTTATAAACATTTGTTTTAATTTCTTTTAGGTCTTTTTTAAATATAAATTTATTTATTTTAATTGGAGGCTAATTACTTTATAATATTGTATTGGTGTTGCCATACATCAACATGAATCCACCACAGGTGTACATGTGTTCCCCATCATGAACTCCCTTCCCTCCTCCCTCCCTGTACCATCCCTCTGGGTCATCCTTGTGCACCAGCCCCAAGCATCCTGTATCATACATTGAACCTGGACTGGTGATTCATTTCGTATATGATATTATACATGTTTCAATGCCATTCTCCCAATCCATCCCACCCTCGCCCTCTCCCACAGAGTCCAAAAGACTGTTCTATACATCTGTGTCTCTTTTGCTGTCTCGCATACAGGGTTATCGTTACCATCTTTCTAAATTCCATAGATATGCGTTAGTATACTGTCTTGGTGTTTTTCTTTCTGGCTTACTTCACTGTGTATAATAGGCTCCAGTTTCATCCATCTCATTAGAACTGATTCAAATGTATTCTTTTTAATGGCTGAGTAATACTCCATTGTGTATATGTACCACAGCTTTCTTATCCATTCATCTGCTAATGGACTTCTAGGTTGCTTCCATGTCCTGGCTATTATAAACAGTGCTGCGATGAACACTGGGGTACACGTGTCTCTTTCAATTCTGGTTTCCCCGGTGTGTATGCCCAGTAGTGGGATTGCTGGGTCATAAGGCAGTTCTATTTTAACTTATATTATAATCTTACTACTAAAATTGAAGCTTCCCTTTAACTCCTTGGGTATCTATCTCATTTCCCTCCTTGCCTCCCCAGTGCAAACCCCATCTTAAAAGTGTTATGAATTATTCAACACCTACAAGCCATATAAATACTGTAATTTTTTAAAGTTTTTTTTTTATTATGATTATCTTTCTGGATACATCTTTATTATTATTTAGTGGATAAAATCCAGGAATGCTGCCAAACATACTCCATAGTACAGCCCCCACAACAAAGAGTAATTAAGACTAAAATACCCCCAGATACTACTGAAGTTGAGAACTCTGATTAGCCAAACTACGTATTTTTATTTTATTGTATTATACTAATTCAATTGAAATGCTAAATATGTACAGTTGATGAAAGGCAGTCATTTCACATCATCTTGCTTCTCTCAAATTGAGAAACATGGTGCCCCTAACTTGTGAAGGAAAAAAAAAAAAAAAACAGTATGTGAAAGCATTATTGATAAGCACTTGTCCATTATATACCTTGGAGAACATTCTAAATTTTGAATTAGGAGTGGTTTTTTCCCCCACTCTCTTGCTTTCAGTAAGAAAGTTGCTATTTCATATTTAACTTTCTATATCTATTTTAATTTAACTGTCAAAATGTGTTAATCTCTTAACAGTCAAAAATATTATGTGTTTTTTATGATATTAACTGTTTTTTCCCCCTCATTTGTGTCAACATCTGGATGTGTAAGAAAATAGATTCTAATTTACAGAAATGCTGGTTAATTTCACTACTCAAACATAGTTTGAAACAATTTTTATATTTTATTTAGGTATAATTTAAATACCATAAAATTACCCCAGTTAAAGTGTACACTTCAGTGATTTTTTATACTAAGTTGCACAGTCATCACCATAATCCAGTTTTAGGATATTTTTATTATCCTAATAAGATTGCTCATATCCATTTACAGTTAATCCCTATCCATTCATCCCACTCCCTGTTAGGCAGCTACCAATCTATTTTCTGTCTCCATGGATTTATCTTACGTAGTATTGGAAATCCTCTGTTCAGTTCTTCTCTATCACAAGAATATTTTAGGACACCTGTAAACAGACCATTACAAAAAAAATAATTTGTGAAGAAACTAGAGGAATTCTATATTCCGTTCGAGCAGTCCTCCTATTTCATTATTCTTAGAACAAATAACATAGAATTTTGTTCTGTTATTGAATGTACTGAATCACAGTCAATTTCAAACAATTAAAGGAAAAAAATGTTGAGACATAAAACCTGCTAATAAATTGTGCAGGTTACAGTAAACCTCTTCAAGTTATCATTAGTTCATTCAGTCACTCAGCCGTGTCCAACTCTTTGCAACCCTATGAATCACAGCAGGCCAGACCTCCTGTCCATCACCAACTCCTGAAATCTACTCAAATTCACATCCGTCGAGTTGGTGATGCCATCCAGACATCTCTCTTCTCTTCCTGCCCCCAATCCCTCCCAGCATCAGGGTCTTTTCCAATGAGTCAACTCTTTGCATGAGGTGGCCAAAGGATTGGGGTTTCAGCTTTAGCATCACTCTTTCCAATGAAACCCAGGGCTGATCTCCTTTAGGATGGACTGGTTGGATCTCTTTGCAGTCCAAGGGACTCTCAAGAGTCTTCTCTGACACCACAGTTCAAAAGCATCAATTCTTTGGTGCTCAGCTTTCTTCACAGTCCAACTCTCACATCCATTCATGACCACTGGAGAAACCATAGCCTTGACTAGACAGATCTTTGTTGGCAAGTGATGTCTATGCTTTTGAATATGCTATCTAGGTTGGTCATAACTTTCCTTCCAAACAGTAAGCGTCGTTTAATTTCTTGGCTACAGTCACCATCTGCAGTGATTTTGGAGCCCAGAAAAATAAAGTCTGCCACTGTTTCCACTGTTTCCCCATCTGTTTGCCATGAAGTGATGGGACCAGATGCCATGATCTTCATTTTCTGAATGTTGAGCTTTAAGCCAACTTTTTCACTTTCCTCCTTCACTTTCATCAAGAAGTTCTTTAGTTTCTCTTCACTTTCTGCCATAAGGGTGGTGTCATCTGCATATCTGAGATTATTGATATTTCTCTCGGCAATCTTGATTCCAGCTTGTGATTCTTCCTGCCCAGCATTTCTCATGATGTACTCTGCATATAAGTTAAATAAGCAGGGTGACCGTATACAGCCTTAACTTACTCCTTTTCCTATTTGGAACCAGTCTGTTGTTCCATGTCCAGTTCTAACTGTTGCTTTCTGACCTACAGATAGGTTTCTCAAGTGGCAGGCCAGGTGGTCTGGCATTCCCATCTCTTGCAGAATTTTCCACTTGTGATCACACAGTCAAAGGCTTTGGCATAGTCAATAAAGCAGAAATAGATGTTTTTCTGGAACTCTCTTGCTTTTTCTGTTATGGGCTTCCCTGGTGGCTCAGTGGGTAAAGCGTCTGCCTACAATGCGGGAGACCCAGGTTCGGTCCCCGGGTCAGGAAGATCCCCTGGAGAAGGAAATGGCAACCCACTCCAGTACTCGTGCCTGGAAAATCCCATGGACTGAGACTGAGAAGCCTGGTGGGCTGGTGGGCTACAGTCCATGGGGTCGCAAAGAGTCGGACACGACTGAGCGACTATCCCTTTCCCCTTGCTTTTTCCGTGATCCAACGGATGTTGGCAATTTGATCTCTGGTTCCTCTGCCTTTTCTAAAACCAGCTTAAACATTTGGAAGTTCATGGCTCACATATTGCTGAAGCCTGGCTTGGAGAATTTTGAACATTACTTTACTAACATGTGAGATGAGTGCAATTGTGTGGTAGTTTGAGCATTCTTTGGCAATGCCTTTCTTTGGGATTGGAATGAAAACTGACCTTTCCAATCCTGTAGCCACTGATGAGTTTTCCAAATTTGCTGGCATATTGAGTGCAGCACCTTTACAGCATCACCTTTCAGGATTTAAAACAGCTCAACTGGAATCCCATCACCTCCACTAGCTTTGTTTGTAGTGATGCTTTCTAAGGCCCACTTGACTTCACATTCCAGGATGTTTGGCTCTAGGTGGTGATCACACCATCCTGATTATCTGAGTCATGAAGATCTTTTTTGTACAGTTTTTCTATGTATTCTTGCCACCTCTTCTTAATATCTTCTGCTTCTGTTAGGTCCATACCGTTTCTGTCCTTTATTGAGCCCATCTTTGCATGAAATGTTCCCTTGGTATCTTTAATTTTCTTAAAGAGATCTCTAGTCTTTCCCATTCTGTTGTTTTCCTCGATTTTTTTTTGAATTGATCGCTGAGGAAGGCTTTCTTATCTCTTCTTGCTATTCTTTGGAACTCTGCATTCAGATGCTTATATCTTTCCTTTCTTCTTTGCTTTTCACCTTTCTTCTTTTCACAGCTGTTTGTAAGGCCTACTCAGACTGCCATTTTGCTTTTTTGTATTTCTTTTCTATAGGTATGGTCTTGATCCCTGTCTCCTCTACAATGTCAGGAACCTCCATCCATAGTTCCTCTGGCACTCTGTCTATCAGATCTTGTCCCTTACATCTATTTCTCACTTCCACTGTATAATCATAAGTGATTTGATTTAGGTCATATCTGAATGGTCTAGCGGTTTTCCCTACTGTCTTCAATTTAAGTCTGAATTTGGCAATAAGGAGTTCATGATCTGAGCCACAGTCAGCTCCCGTTTTTGTTTTTGTTTTTGTCTTGCTGACTGTATAGAGTTTCTCCATCTTTGGCTGCAAAGAATATAATCAATCTGATTTCAGTGTTGACCATCTGGTGACGTCCATGTGTAGATTCTTCTCTTGTGTTGTTGGAAGAGGGTGTTTGCTATGACCAGTGCGTTCTTTTGGCAAAACTCTATAAGCCTTTGCCCTGCTTCATTCTGTATTCCAAGGCCAAATTTGCCTGTTACTTCAGGGGTTTCTTGACTCCCTACTTTTGTATTCCAGTCCCCTATAATGAAAAGGACATCTTTTTTGGGTGTTAGTTCTAAAAGGTCTTCTAGGTTTCACAGAACCATTTACTTCAGCTTCTTCAAGTTATCATTGTTTACCATTAAATAATAGGGCTTCCCTGGTGGCTCAGAGGGTAAAGCATCTGCCTACAATGTGGGAGACCCAGATTCGATCCCTGGGTCGGGAAGATCCCCTGGAGAAGGAAATGGCAGTCTACTCCAGTACTCTTGCCTGGAAGATCCCATAGACTGAGAGGCATGGTAGGCTACAGTCCATGAGGTCGCAAAGAGTCGGACACGACTGAGCGACTTCACTTCACTTCACTTCCTTAAATTATATTCTGCATGTTATAGCAGTTTGATTCCATATACTACTTCTCATCATTTGACTTCTCATATGTTATGAATCTCACAGTAAGTTTTATATTCTCTTGACTTCATTTTGTTGGTAGTCATATGTACACACATACAGATACACGCCAGCATATTTGTACAATGAAACAAGATCTTCATTTCCATCCACGTATTCTCTCTTTCTAAAGCTCTTCATTTCTCCCTTCAGGGACAGTGTTGTGTCTGATGTTCTTTCCCTTAGTCTGAAGAACTTCTAGGATTTATTGTAGTACAGATATATTTAACATAATTCTCTTAGTTTTTAGGTTGTCTGAAAAGTGTGATTTTTTTCATATCAGAGATATATATTTTGTTTTTAGCATTCTCAGTAGACAAATTTTTTTCTCCTTTTAGCACTTTTAGTGATATTCCATTGTCTTCATGCCTTCATTTTTTCCTGTGTGAATCAAGCTATCTGTATTATCTATATTAAAAATCTGCTACATAGCATTGTTGCTTACCGTAAATTTAGTGGCTTAAAACAACACTGATTTTTTTATGTGTGGCAGGGTATAACTGCTTCACAATGGTTGTGCTAGTTTTCTGTGCAACGAAGAGAATCAGCTACATGATACATATATCCCCTCCTTCTTGGACCTCCCTCTGCATCCCACCCATCTAGGTCACCACAGAGTGCCCTGAGCTGAGCTCGTTAGGTGATAACAGCAGGCTCCTACTAGCTGTATGTTTTACACATGGCAGTGAAACGACATAGATTTTTCATCTCACAGTTTCTGTAGGTTAGGAGTCAAGGCAGGGTTTAGGATCCTGTGTGTTCGCATCTCTCATAACTGCCATCAAGGTGTTTGCCCTGATTGAGGCATCATGTGAGGTTCAGCTGGGAACAAATCCACCTCTAAGCTCCTGAGGGTGTTGAAAGCATTTGATTCCTTGTGTGCTGTCAGACAGAGGGCCTCGGGTTTGTGCCAGCTGTTGGCCGAATGCCGCCGTCAGTTTCCTGATGTGTGATCTTCTCAACATGCCTGCCTCTTAAGAATTCCCCTAACAGTACAAATGTTGTAATCTCATGTAACCTAATCATACAAGCTAATAAACGTTCATATTCACATACTGTGTATCCTGTCATCTCTTTCATGTCTGTGGGTTAGAAGCACATTACAGACCTTGCCCGCACTCAAGGGGAGAGGACTAGTGAATGAATAGACGAGCAGATCTTGGCCATCATCGGAGAGTTTGGTCATCAGATATCTTCCTGTTGCTGTTTACATGTGTATAATATGTTTTGGCCACTGTATACTCTGTAGGTTTTCCTTCATGATTTATTTTTCTCAGCAGTTTGACTGTGTCTTTATTCTAGTTAGAGTTAGCTGAGCTGGTAAGAGCTGTGGACTATATCGTCTACACCATAACTTGATTATTTTTTAGCCACCCTGGGGCGAACCATGTTCCCCACAGTGGAAGTACTGAGTCTCAGCCGCTGGACTGCCAGAGAAATCCCTGGACTTTCATTGATTTAAGGAAATGTTCAGTGATTATCTTTCAACTATTTCTTATACTGCAATTTCTCTCTTGCTTTTTGTCCTCAAGTCACATTCTCTTGCTTGTATATGCCTTAAATTGTTTCCTATATTGGCCCCTATTATGTATATAAAAATGGTAGTGTCTGTGTCCATTGCTCAGCCATACCTGACTCTTTGCCAGGATCCTCTGTCCATGGGATTCTCCAAGAATACTGGAGTGGATTGCCATTTCCTTCTTCAGGAGATTTTCCCAACCTAGAGATCAAACCTGAGTCTCTTGCATCTCCTGCATTGTCAGGCAGATTCTTTAGAGACAAAAGTAAATGATACTTATCTCTAGAAGAGAACACAATCCTCCTGTGCTAAAATTTGCGCTCTGGTTTGCTCTGGGTTATGTCATAGCATTATTTAGGTGTGATTTGTCACTGGCCTAAAAAGTTATGAGAGCAGCATCCGGCCTTACCCTCTGTAATCCAGACTCTAGTTTTCTGAGCTTGATGGATTTATCTTTCTAACCTTTTTATGTCCTCATCCTTTAGCAGCCCCTGCAGTGTACTTCATGGAGACTTGAGATCCTCAGAGGATTTTCTCTCAGTTTCTTACCACACCCAGTGTTGGGTGACTACTTCCTTGCTCTTAAGAAGACCTAGAGTGCCCTGGGAGGATTTCTCTTAGCTCCTTTATTCTGTCCTCTAGTGTCAGTTGGGAGAAGGAAATGGCAACCCACTCCAGTATTCTTGCCTGGGAAATCCATGGACAGAGAGGCCTGGTGGGCTATGGTCCATGGAGTTCCAAAGAGTTAGATGTGACTTAGCGATTAAATCAGAGGAGTGACTTAGGTGACTTAGCATGCATGCATGCATTGGAGAAGGGAATGGTAACCCACTCCAGTGTTCTTGCCTGGATAATCCCAGGGACAGAGGAGGCTGGTGGCTGCCATCTGTGGGGTCGCACAGAGTTGGACTGAGGCATCTTAGCAGCAGCAGCAGTAGTGTTAGTTGTTCAGTCATGTCTGACTCTTTGCAAGTCCATGGAATGTAGTCCACCAGATTCCTCTGTTCATGAAATTCTCGGGCAAGAACAGAAGCGTGGGTTGCCATTTCTTACTCCAGGGGATCTTCCTGACCCAGGGATTGAACCCACATCTCCTGCAATGGCTGTCCACATGGGAAGCTGTCCTCAAACTGAAGCACATTGCCCACATATAAATGATAAAGATGTTGAAACAGTTGACCACCAGGAGAGGATTCACAGTGTGTGAGGTTCTGGGGAGCTGATGTAGCATTCTGGCCCCTTCATGGTCATTAAAATTTTGTGGCCAGCCCAGTGTTTTTCCCTTGCCCTCATTGCTGGTAGATTTCTCCTCCTCTTGCCCTTCCTGGCATTCTGCTGCAATCCACCCTGTGTCTTGGAAGGGCCTATCACTTTGTAGAATTTAGATTATTAAGATTCTCTGTATTTTCTGCTCTCTGATTGTTTTAAATAACTATGATGTAGCTTACTGGGCTTTTTCTCTTGTGACTTTTTCTCATGTTAAACAGAAGTTGAAATACCTTAAACTAACTTTCAATATTAGATTAAGGTTTTTCAACCTCAGCATTTTGAATTTAGTAATTTTTGTTGTGGCAAGCTGTCTGGTGTAGTTCAGCATTCCTAGCCTCTGTGCATTGGATGACATAGGATTCTCTTATCACAGCTGTGATAACTCAGTATATCTCCAGACATTACCAAATGACCCCGCTGGGCGAACTCACCTTTGGTTGAGAATCTCTGAATTAGGCATATGATATGTAAATGTTTCTCAATAAATGTGTCAAGTAAAAAATTATATACTTTTTGAATTATTGATGTAGTGGACAGTGCTTGGGCTTAGGAATCATTCAATCAGTTCAGTTCAGTCGCGCAGTCGTGTCCGACTCTTTGCGACCCCATGAATCGCAGCACGCCAGGCCTCCCTGTCCATCACCAACTCCCGGAGTTCACTCAGACTCACGTCCATTGAGTCTGTGATGCCATCCAGCCATCTCATCCTCGGTCGTCCCTTTCTCCTCCTGCCCCCAATCCCTCCCAGCATCAGGGTCTTTTCCAATGAGTCAACTCTTCGCATAAGGTGCCCAAAGTACTGGAGCTTCAGTTTTAGCATCATTCCTTCCAAAGAAATCCCAGGGTTGATCTCCTTCAGAATGGACTGGTTGGATCTCCTTGCAGTCCAAGGGACTCTCAAGAGTCTTCTCCAACACCACAGTTCAAAAGCATCAATTCTTC
>SJXQ01004932.1:237459-267881 GCA_006408695.1 Aepyceros melampus | reverse complement strand
TCCCTTCCTTGTTTACACAGAAATAGGCTTTATTTATGGAGAAGGCAATGGCAATCCACTCCAGTACTCTTGCCTGGAAGATCCCATGGATGGAGGAGCCTGGTGGGCTGCAGTCCATGGGGTCGCGAAGAGTCGGACACGACTGAGCGACTTTACTTTTACTTTTCAGTTTCATTCACTGGAGAAGGAAATAACAACCCACTCCAGTGTTCTTGCCTGGAGAATCTCAGGGATGGGGAGCCTGGTGGGCTGCTGCCTATGGGGTCGCACAGAGTCGGACACGACTGACGTGACTTATGTAGGTGGCCATTACAAGTCCTTAAGCAGCTGGATAACAGTGGTGTTCCCCAAGGGTTGATCTGGCCAGAGCCCGTGGCTGATATTTTGCAGGCTGTGTGGTTGGTCTGTCGTTCCTCCTTGCCTCTGCTTTTGAGGTGTGAGAGAGCCACAAAGTGTAGGTGAAGGAACCAGTATGGCCGTGTTCCCATAAAACTAAAGCTGCAGAACCAGGTGGTGGGCGGATTTGGTTCATGGGCTGGAGTTTGCCAAACCCTGGCACAGTAGGAACTGAGTCAAAGAGTTTCTTCGTCAGTCTCACCAATAAGCCAAGTCTTGCCTTGGAAAGGGGCATGAAGGGTTGCAGAGAGGCCATGTGGGTTTCCCTTGTGGAAACTTCCAAAAGAAACTGATACCTGGGAAGTGCTTGTTCGTTCTGATGGGAACCATTGACAGACCGGAAGGTAAGTTGGAAGAGAATGTTTGTGGAGAGAGCCTTATCTTTGGAGATGTGGAGCTGGAGGTGAAAGTGGCCAAAACTAAAACTAAGAGATTCTTCACCCTTACCAGCACAGCCCAGCACTGCATGTAGGAGATGTGTAGTTTGAATCTGGGATATCCTTGCAGGTAGGACGCAGTGGGTGAGTTGTCTCCTTGGAGGTGAAATTTTGGCAGTGGAGGAGTGTGGCCTGGAAAAGAGCAAAGTCATCAAGGCAAAATACTTGGGACATTCAGTTTAAGGTCTGTAGAGTTATAAGATGACAGAGGCATAGAAGAAAGATGGGAAAAGTAGAATGGGGAGGAGACAGTGTCGGTAAGTGGCCATGCCTTACTTCCTATGATGCTTGGCCCCCTGACAGACATACCAGAAACAGATCCTCCTGAATCAATTGAGTGGAGGGGGACAAGAGGCTCCAGGGAGTCTGTGGACCTTCCAAACAGACCCAAGGCTAGTCCCTTTAAGGCTTCCCCCTTGGTCCTGCCTGCGACTTCAGACAAGATCAAGGGAGATATTAATAGCACTATGTCAGCTGCCCCAAATTCTATCTAACAATCCCCAATACTAAAAACGTCAAAGCCCTGAATTTCACATTGGTGTTTGTTTAGATGCTAAGTTGTGTCCAACTCTTGTGACCCCATGGACTGTAGCCTGCTAGCCTTCTCTGTCTGTGGGAATCTCCAGGCAAGAATATTGGAATGGGTTGCCATTTCCTACTCCAGGGAATCTTCCCAACTCAGGAATCTGCATTGCGGGCGGATACTTTCTGACTGAGCTATGAGGGAAGATGCATATTATTGTACTATAGCTCAAAGAATCTAGTCACTTGGTTTCGAGCCTTGGACTGCAGTCCTAGCTAAGACAAAACAGAGGAGGAATCCTCCTAAACAAAACAAAG
Organism: Aepyceros melampus; assembly: GCA_006408695.1. Lineage (NCBI taxonomy): Eukaryota > Metazoa > Chordata > Mammalia > Artiodactyla > Bovidae > Aepyceros > Aepyceros melampus. The sequence continues at coordinate 266,208 of SJXQ01004932.1, read as the reverse complement.
CTGAGCCTATTAACTACTGTCATATGCTACAGATCAGTTAATGCTCATACTAGCTTGTTTTTGAGGTGAGCCATTCCTGTGTCTGGGCTTTCCAGCTGGTGCTAGTGGTAAAGAACATGCTTGCCAATGCAGGAGATGTAAGAGATGTGAGTTCTATCCCTCAGGTCGGGAAGATTCCCTGGAGGAGGAAATGACATCCTACTCCAGTATTCTTGTCTGGGAAATCCCGTGGATAGAGGAGCCTGGAGGGCTACAGTCCATAGGGTCGGAAAGAGTTGTACATGACTCAGCATCTGAGCAACATTCCTGAGTCTAGTAAGAACCTTGCCCTTCTCCCCTGGGAGTTCTGAAGCTCATGGGATCCTACTGCCTTTGTAGTCCCAGTGTTCTTAGAGTGCTTCTCCTGACTCTCGAGCTCATTTTGCTCTTTCATAAGGCTAATTCCCTGTAGGACCCCAGAAACCAAAAATAATTCTCTTTAGGTACAAATCATGGCCCCAGACCCAAACCCAAGGATCCCAGATGAAGCCACATTAAAGGCTTCAAAGATCAGTGCTGGTAAGGCCAACCAAAAACTCTGGCCTCTTGATATACTGGGTTGGCCAAAACGTTCATTCGGCTTTTTCTGCAAGATGTTGTGGGAAAACCTGAATGAATGTTTTGGTCAACCCAATAGTGTTTTGGTTACCCCAAACACCACTCTGTGTTTATCCCCTAAGTTTTCCAGGCCATGCTGGAGATTGGTGAGGCTAATCTGTCTACCTGTATACCCTGCTTATCTCTAACCAATTGACAACAAACATAAGGAATTAGATGGAGATCAATGTTGTGCCTTTTACTACTATTGTTCAGTTCAGTCACTCAGTCGTGTCCGACTCTTTGCGACCCCAGAATCACAGCATGCTAGGCCTCCCTGTCCATCATCAACTCCCAGAGTTCACTCAGATTCACATCCATTGAGTCAGTGATGCCGTCCAGCCATCTCATCCTCGGTCATCCCCTTCTCCTCCTGCCCCCAATCCCTCCCAGCATCAGAGTCTTTTCCAATGAGTCAACTCTTCCCATGAGGTGGCCAAAGTACTGGAGCTTCAGCTTTAGCATCATTCCCTCCAAAGAACACCCAGGGCTGATCTCCTTCAGAATGGACTGGTTGGATCTCCTTGCAGTCCAAGGGGCTCTCAAGAGTCTTCTCCAACACCACAGTTCAAAAGCATCAATTCTTCGGCGCTCAGCTTTCTTCACAGTCCAACTCTCACGTCCATACATGATCACAGGAAAAACCATAGCCTTGACTAGATGGACCTTTGTTGGCAAAGTAATGTCTCTGCTTTTGAATATGCTGTCTAGGTTGGTCATAACTTTTCTTCCAAGGAGTAAGCGTCTTTTAATTTCATGGCTGCAGTCACCATCTGCAGTGATTTTGGAGCCCCCAAAAATAAAGTCTGACACTGTTTCCACTGTTTCCCCATCTATTTCCCATGAAGTGATGGGGCCAGGTGCCATGATCTTCGTTTTCTGAATGTTGAGCTTTAAGCCAACATTTTCACTCTCCTCTTTCACTTTCATCAAGAGGCTTTTTAGTTCCTCTTCCCTTTCTGCCATAAGGGTGGTGTCATCTTCATATCTGAGATTATTGATATTTCTCCCGGCAATCTTGATTCCAGCTTCTTGTTAGTGATAATACTAAAAAATTTATTAAAGCTTTGCTAGATATTTTGTGTCATGTTGTCCCTTATATCAACCCTATGAAGTTGATATTAATATTCTCATTTTATATAGGAAAAGATTAAGGGATAGAAATATTAAATAGCTTATCCAAAATTACTCAGTAGATTGCAGAGCCAACATAACAACCTCAGTGACCTAAGTCCACACATTCTATTATCCCTCTACTAGTATCTAAAAAAAAAAAACATTATTATCTGTTAAAGATGGACCAGGGGATATGGTTTAGGCATGAGAAAGAACGGGGCTTACATATGTCCCAAATTAAGATTAGCTGTAGGTTTTGAAGCTGAAAAATAGAGGATTTCTTTTGCAGTTGAGAGTCCCCAGCCAAATAGGCTTACAGAATGGAATCTAGAAGCTGGGCAAGTGATTGAGAGAAAAGCAGACATGCCCACATTATCTTTTCAGTGAAGTGACCTTAAAATTTTTGGTTTATGTTGCTCAATTAATGTTTGTGATTTTTCTTTTTAGAGGAGTAAATGTAGGATTCTAATACTGTTCCCTCTTTAGCACAGGAGCAGTAATCTCCCCTCCGCCCATTTCAGGGAGACAGGAGGCAGGACCTAGTCGATGCAAAGGGGATGTTACAGAGTGGATACCCCAGGCATGTTGACTGTGGCCTATTTAAATGTACAAGACAAAGCATTTCTCCTCCATCTTCCAGAATTTCTTTCTCAGCACAGCTTGCTAACTGCTTTGATTTGCAGTGCTTCAGCCTCACCCATTTTGGTTCTCTGTCCTGTCTCTTGTGGAAGAAGAACCAGACAATAAGAAAATAATGTTGAGTAGGTGCCAAGAAGAAAATAAAACGTGGTAACAGGAGAGAGAATGGCTGAGGAATTGGGAAATACTGGTAGAAAAGCCATCAGAAAAGGAGGTGATATTTGAGCTGACACCTGAGTGGTGGCCAGGCAAAGATACAGGAGAAGAGGGTACCAGATGGGAGGAAGAGCAGGTGCACAGACTCGGGCCTGGGAACGAGTTAGCAAATCTAAAGAACGTAAAGAAGGTCACTGTGGGCCGAACTAGTGATGGGGTGGGGGTGGTGAGTGTATGAGGTGACACTGGAGAAGCAGGTGGAGTCTGGGTCACTCGGGGCCTCATGGGCAGCTTGGATTGTGTTCCAAGAACAGTGGGAAGTCCCTGCTGGCTTTGCCAGTTGGCTTCTGTGGTTTACCTTTGGGGCCGCTGTGTCCCTCATCCTGCTCTTTCTAGAGTGAATGATGCCCAGTTTTCCCTGTCCCAGGGGAATGCTTGGATCTCGGGTGGTCTAGAACCATCCATTTTGTGCTGTCACTGCCCCTCCCCAGTTTCACCTCCCTCTGCCCCATCTCTGAGTGGGAAATCCTCATCATTCTTAACAGAGGGGCACAGCTGGAACTGGGGGATCAGATCAGAAAAAGATACCCCTTCAAGTGGATCAGTGTCATTTCTTGTAGCAGCATCTCAAGACAGAGGAGTGAAGGTACAGCCACGGGTGTGAGATGTCCAGTGCCAGGCAGGGCAGTGTCCCCAGGAAGGTGTCCACCTCGGAGGGAATTCACAGCACAGACTCTGCAGACAGCATCCATCATTTCAGCCTGTGCTTCACGAGGAGATAGCAGGATGATGGAAGCTTTGGGTGTCTAAGAAGGAATTTTAAAAAAGGTGCTAGAGACTGAGACTTCTCCATGTGTCCAAGGGACAGAGATTACGTGTGGGGCTCTGAGAAAAACAGTATCTGTAGTGTAGTAAGGATTTGTTTTTGTTTCCACTGGAGTGGGTTAAAACTGCCTGTAGAACTCTCTAGTTCCTCTTTTTCAAATTCTATGTGCACCAAACTACCATCTTATTGCCAAGCATGACTACTCCAATTGTATCAAGTTCTCTGGTTCAGAAAATGTTTTTCAGATATCCTAAAATAATGGCAAATGGTAAACACTATTCTTTATACAGATCAGAAAACTCAGGCCCAAAGAATCAAGTTACATGAAGCCATGAACCTAGATTTAAATTGATGTAGTTTATCTTTCTCTTCTTTTGAGTTGTTTGATGAGTTCAGTTTCCTTCCTGGAGAGCAGGCTAGTGGGTCCAAGTATTTCAGCTGTTAGGTCTATCCCACCATCTGTCCCTCTAAGTTAGTGGTCCATGTTATCGGTCTGTTTATTTGAGTTTGGCTACTATGAACCGGTCCCTGGAAGCTGGGGAGGTTGACAGAACGAAGGTGCTGTAGAGTGCCAGACCCTAGATTTGGTGACCACACCAAGGTGCAGACACCCTCATAAGGCCTGGCTGGAAAATAGTCTGCTGACCTTTCCCAAACTCTAAACAAGATCATTCTGCTGTTTCCACTTGGTTTTCAAGCTGCTTGAAAAAGAGCAAACAACTCTTAACTTCACTTAGCCCTTTTGCCAGCTGGAGATGCAGCATGGCATGGGGAGCTGATTAAAATGAGGTGGTGCTTTATAAACCAGAAGCCAATTGACCTTAACTGTGTTTCTTCCAGCTTTTATATGTCACTGCTGAAGCTGTAGGTAAGTGATTTGCTGGTCTCAGCTCTGGAGAGGTTTTATATATTGTTCATGTGGTCATAATTCTCACCCATTTTCCTTTCATACTTCTCAGTTAGGGGAATAATTACTGCCTTGGGTTCCTGCTTTTGGGGTATTATTATGTGATTCATTGAAAAGCCAGATCTGTCTGTCCTCCTTTCTTCCTTCCTTCCTTTCTCCTTTTAACATCTCTTTGTTTAGAAGAAAGAAATCAATGTTTGAATTGATTTCAAATTGCATTTGAATTTGGAAAATTAAAACAGATGAACAGCAAAATACCATTATTTTTAGAGCTCATAAGACAAAGCCTGGCTGACTGGGGGTTTTGACTATTGGTTCTTATAACAAATGGCTCCTTTAAGATGGCACCAAAGTCAATACTAATGGTTATTATGATTAAGTACAGCTCCCTTGGCGTCAGTTTCCTGCTCTCTGGCCTCCCTCCCTTCCCTGCAGTACACACACATGGACTCTGTAAAGTCAAACGTCCCTGAGATGCACAAGGCCAAGGAGATAAAGTTTGTAGCTGCTCCTTCTACCTCCTTTTGTCTTCTTTCTGCCTAACGACTCAGTGTAGTGGCTCTACCAGGGCCCTCACTTCAGTTGCCCTCTCCCCTTGGCTTGCACTCACCCTCTAAATGTCATCTGAGCTTAAAGCATTTCAGGACATTTTAAGATTCTCCTTCCATCTCCCCTTTTCTTGAGATCACCTATCCTGGCCCACCCTTTTAAGGAGCCTGCTCTCTGCCAGGTAACCATGACGTCAAATGCTTGCAGTAAAGTTTCATAATGGTTTTCAATGTATTTTGTGTCTGAGATAGCATTCAGCCAAGAGTATGACTGGTTTGATTTTTCAGGAGATTTTGTGGCAGATGTCCTAGAGAAAGCAGAGATACTTCTTTAGGTGCCTCACATAATAATTCATGTTTGTACAGGACTCAACATTGTACCAATTACTTTCACATTCATTTTAGTTTTTTCTTCCAAAGAGCATCGTGAGGTAGGTGAAGTTATGTTTTCATATAAAAAATGAAGAAACTGAGGCTCAGAGATTAGGCAGTTTGTCTGATGTTATGCAGCTAGTAAATGGTTAAGCTAACACTGGAACCCAGATAACTTGATGTGAAATTCCCTGGGTTTTTGGCTTTGCTACACTGTCTCATAATCATTTATCTCAATTTTTGAGAACTAATTTTGCATGGTCCTATGGGGATACAGTGAATGAAACAGACATAGTCATATCTTCACTGGAGCTTATTATGTTCAGGTATATGGAAACAGACAAAATGCAGGTAAATATATTTTTTTAAGTTGCAAATGAAAGAAGCCAGAGGTAAAGAATATCGGTGGAGGAGCTTCTCTATATACGTCTCTTTGGAGTCAGGTGACATTTAGGCTGAGGCCTAGGAATCAAGAAAAAGCTAGTAAGGAGGGGTGGAATCCAGGCAGAGGCTGTGTAAAGAGGCCTCGAGGCATATTCATAGCATACAAAGTGTGGCTGCGCCCCTTCCATGTCCTCAGGAGCCACGTTTTGTACACGCATTTAGAGCCTGATGAAGTCTCATCAGGCATTATAAATAACACCATCATGTCAACCACATATACCAATCCCTTACACACTGGGGGCTCATTTGCTATTTTACTTTAAGAAGGACCTTTAGCAACTAGGCTTGACTTTTTTTCCTCACTAAAACTTCACAAGGTTTGCTGTTGAATTTGGACATTTCTCCCAAGATACATCTTAGCCTCACCTGTCATTTTTACAGATACTGTGTCCCAAGTATGAGATTGTGGTTGATGCAGGCAAAGCCATCTTCACTATTGGAGAAACACCTCATGAAGGCTGCACTGACAGGGGGCCAAAAGGATGTGACCAGCTGGAATTTTGTGTGTGTGAAAACCAGCATAGTGAAAAACAGATTTGTGTGTTCTGGGTTTGTAAGGAGAGGACTTGTCCATTTTTGCCAATGGGGTTCTGTCCCACTAAGATGGATGGGTACCTTATACTTTGGAGGTGCTCAATATGGTGATAGTGCATGGATATTAGGTTACCTGTCTCCCTGACTCACTCACTGGTAGCCTTCCTTTCCAGATATTTCTAAACCACATTTTTTGTTAAATTTTTGATTTTTAACATTAAAAAAAATTGTTTTGGCTGCATACCATGTGGGAGTGTAGTTCTCCAACCAGGAATCGAACCCATGCCCCCTGCATTGGAAGTGCAGAGTCTTAACCAGTGGACTTCCAGGGAAGTCCCGAAACCACTCATTTAATTAAGCTTCAGCTGTGTGCCCCTCCTTGTGCCAGGCCTTGTGGTATATGCAGAAGTATCGCTATCATTGTTCCTGCCTCTGAGGAGGCTGTAGTCTAAAGTAGACAAAATAACACTTTTGACTAATAGGAAAGTCAAATATCCTTTAAAATGCAGGGTGTTGGCATAGACAGGTGCAGTTGGAGTTCAGGAAAGAAGTGGGCGCTTCTAGTAGGAGTTGGATTTTTAGAGAGCAAATACCAAAGGACATCCCAGGAGGACAGTGGTGCTGTGCCCTAGTTACAGTTGGCTCTTTGGATGTGGGGTCCTTGTTGCTGCATGCGCAGACTCACTCACAGATACAGATGGTGGCAGGAAGGAGATGTACCTGCTGTTGTGCTGAGAGAGCCCCAAGGCAAGAAGTGAGAAGTGCTCTTGGTTTCCATTTTACTCATCCTCCTCAGGTTCTAAATTGCATTTTGAAACTTCCCTTTTCCACTGCAGTATTTTTGGGCTTCCCTGGTGGCTCAAATGGTAAAGAATCCGCCTGCAATGCAGCAGTCACAGGTTCGATCCCTGAGTCGGGAATGGCAACTGACTCTTGTGTTCTTGCCTGGAGAATTCTATGGACAGAGGAGCCTGCCATCTATAGTCCAGAGGGTTGCAGAGAGTCTGACACGACTGAGCAACTGACACTTTAACTTTCCTGCTTCGTGGATGCCCTGAAAGTTTGTTTGTGTTGACATTAACCTAGATACAAGGATGGGTGCTGGGGTGTGTGTGTTTTGGAAGAAAGATGTGCTTGGCATTGAAGCAGATCACTTTCTTTACAGTGGATGTTTCCCAAGGATGTCCAGGAACTTTATCCTTCAGTAGTGGCCCTGGTCTGAGCAGAGGGGTGGAATTGGAATGAACATGATTCATGTTGGGGTTGGGGAGGGGACAGTCACAGGTACAGAAACTTGGAGCGCAACTGAGAACACTACCCAGAAGCCTTAGAGCCCACCACCAACACCATGGGGTTGCAGAAGGAGCAGAGATGTGGTCCACACTCTCACAAACCATCTGGTTAGTGTGGCTGCAAAGGCAGTGCACAAATGGAAGCAGCATCAGATGGCAGGAGCAGCAGACATATTCCGTGTAGCTCCATAGGAAATCTAGGGAGGCAGATGGGGATGGGGTAAGAGGATGGCCTTTTAACCACGAGAGCTGTTCAACAGCAGAAGGCCTGCCACGTCATGGCGTGCAGAGCTTCCTCCCGTTAGAGGTGTTCAAAGGTGGGTTGCCTCTCTGCCAGGATGTTGCGATCCAGTGTAGTTCGTGTGCCTGCAAACCTCCTTTGCCTCCCTCCCTGAGTCTGGGAATTTGCAGCTTCATGCCTTTTCAATGACCTTGCACTGGGAGGACCATGTAAGCCACCCGCCGTGACAGCCAAGGCTGGAGCAGCAGGTTGGAAGGGCACAGTAGACTCAGAATGAGTCCCCCAGCTCCGCAGCGGGGCCTGTGTCTGGTCGGGAAGAAAGGCGGCACCGCCGGGATGCTCCAGGGTTGCTCTGGGAAAGTGGTTTCAGCCTCTGCCCTTCATAGGCAAGTGTCAGCCAATCATGTGGCTAGTCAGCTCACCCTGGGAGGTGCCTTTATGCCCAAAGCTCCAGGAAGCCCTGGAACTAAAACATAGCCTGAGGGAATCAGCTGCCGGTTTGGCTCTACAAACCTTCTCATCCAGCTAATGAGAAGGCATGATGGAAAGCGTGGAGGGAAATTAAAAAAACAGGCAGCAGCTGGGAGCCTAGCAACCTCCCACCCACTCTGCTAAAAGCTGAGGCCTGGGCCTCACACTCCTGGGAGGAAAAGGAGACTCAGAACACTGGATTGAGTCTTCAGAACTGAAATCTGGGCGCCCCTGCCCCAAGCTTGGAAAGATTCTTCTTAATGGTCTTCAGGGACTAGGGGTCTGTGGAAAGCAAAAACTACTTCCCAGCCCTTTGCTAATCTGCAGTGAAATTCATGGCACTAGGTTGTCTGAGCTCCCTTAAAGGAAGATAAGCTCTTATTCAAGTGTGCTAGAGGTCTCCAGAGGCATGGTAAGGAGGCTGAGAAGCCAGAAAGGTCTGTTTCTTGCTGATGCAGTTTTTAGCCAAGGTCTGGTTCTACACCAGGTCTAAAGGAATGATCTCAATGATTCATATTCATGGCTGGTCCAATTTAAAATTTCCATCACCGACAGAAACCTCAAGGGACTCACTTGGGGCTTAAGTGGGGAACTGAACTCTGAAATCACCCTGAAAGCAAGGGATCTGACATTTATCAAGACCCTGCTATATATCTGACTTAAAGGTTGGGTATATCCTGGCCCATCTGAGCAATAATTTATACCTTTCTGGCTCTGCCATTTGTCACACATTTGCTTTCCTTCATACTCCACCTCTTGGGGAAAATGTGTTTAGTATGTGTGTGTCTGTCTAAAGTACGATGGCCTTCTATTTGCCCTCAATAGTAAATTGCCCCAGAACTTGACTTCCAACAACCAAGTGCTTTGGCTTGAACAGTCGATGGGTCTGCTTTGGCCTCAGTTTCTCTGGCAGGGGATCTTATAGATCAGCGGTCCCCAGCCTTTTTGGTACCAAGGACTAGTTTGGCAGAAGACAATTTTTCCTTGGACCAGGAAAGGGGGTGTGATTTAAGTGTGTTACATTTATTGTGCACTTTATTGCTAACCTAATGCCACTGCTGATCTGACAGGTGCTGGTACACTGCCTGGAGGTTGGGTGAAAGTGAAAGCGTTAGTCACTCAGTCATGTCCGACTCTCTGCAACCCCATGGACCTACCAGGCTCTGTCCATGGAATTCTCCAGGCAAGAGGACTGGAGTGGGTTGCCGTGCCCTTTTCCAGGGGATCTTCCCAACTCAGGGATCAGACTTGGGTCTTCTGCATTGTGGGCAGATTCTTTACCATCTGAGCCACCAGGTAAGCCTGGAGGTTGGGGACCCTTGTTATAAATTGCCAGGGCATCCAAGATCATTTTGGAATTGTTCTGGACCTCTGAGGTCTGCCTCTGCTCCAGCTGACTTGGGATAACGCTTTTATTTACTCCTAAATAAAGGGACTTGACAGAGTACCTGCCCAGGGCCAGGTGTGGCCCCGAGAGCTCTTGCAGCAGGTTACTTAAAACTTCATTGTGCCGGGGAAGTGCACACGTGCACAGCTGCAGTTTTGCTAAACTTTTTGCAGGATTTCAAAATCCAAGGCTCCGAAGACTCTGACACGTACACCCCCTTGGCATCTTCATCATTTGGGACTCTCCCTTTCCTCTTCTTTTTTCTCCTTGCTGAAATATGTTTCTAATCTTCTAACACATCGGTGTTTCCTGCTTCAGTGGTCCCGGCGGAGTCACTCATTCTGTATTTAATGTATTCTGCGCTTTAAATGGGCCTGTTAATTACTCCCTCCTCACTCTGAATTTACTAATTTATTGATCAAATTTATTTTTGTATGTGTGAGTTTTATTTTCTATGTGCAAAGAATTTATTTGGATCAATTGTATTGACCCCCCCCCCCTCCCCTGCCTCCCAGGATATTTCGCAAACTTTAATTAAGTCTCTGGGAAGTCTTTTTACTTAAAGAGGAGCCTCTTGCTTCCTTCTTTTGTGAGGATGAATAGCAATCTGAAGACTCCGGGCTAAGGTGAGTCACATCACATTCTCAAGCAGGGGGATAGCTGAAAGGGTAATCAGAGTGGAGAACTAGGGCAGGGGCTCTTGAAAGTGTGGTCCCCAGACCAGGTGCCTCAGAACCACCTGGGAACCAGTTAGAAAAGCAGATTCCTAGACTCCGTTTTAGAGCTACTGAATCGGAAATTCTGGGGGTGGGGCCCAACAATCTGTGTTTTAACAAATCCTTCAGGGGATTCTGACACCTACTAGAAATGGACAACCAAGGCCCTAGGGCAGGGTTTCTCAAGTGAGGCACTAACTGACGTTTTGAGCCAAATTATTCTTTGTTGTGGGGCTGTCCTGCGCGCACTCTGCCGTTCAGCCGCCCACTGGCCTCTCATCACCAGATGCCCTGGTGGCATCCCCTAGTTGCGACAACTAAAAATGTCTCCAGACACTGCCAAATGTCACCGGGGAGACAAATCATTCCCATTTGTGGGCCATTGAACTAAGGGTTCAAATCGCTCACCTTTCCCTCTCTAGAGCTGTCTCTCTATTTCACTTGGGGCTTTGCATATGACATAAAGTAACTAAGAGTAAGTCTGCACCCCATGGCCTCTAGCATGCTGCTTTTAATGTTTCATATGTATATTTCCTATCCCCAAATATTCTGTCTAGGCAGATAATAAGCTCAATGCCTGATTTGTTTTAACAATTCATTTAGTCACCCAGGATTAATGCCCCAGCTCCTGGCCTTGGTACAAAATCTAACTTTTCCAAAGAGCGATTTGATTTTACCTGTCCCCCAGAGAGTGAGTTGGTAGGGGATTTAGACAGTGGCATCATGCAGGAGGGGAGTGTGGGAGGGGGGCAGTAGCAGAAGATGCTGCCTACCCCTCCCTGCTAAGAGCACCCTAAATACCTAAGTGCCCTTTCGAGGAGAACAAGGGGACTTACAATTTGGCCTGGAATTAATGGTCTTGGCTGAATAAATTTACCTCTGGATAGAAGTCTTCCTTTCTACTCCAACTTCGTTCCTCTTTGCAAATCTTTCTTTCTTTCATAACAGGTCCATGGCAAGCCTGTCTTCACTCCCCTAACCTGAATGACTTCATTTCCGCTCCTCGTGAAGCATGAAAGCAAGTTTAGTTGCTCATTTGTGTCCAACTCTTTGCAACTCCATGAACTGTAGCCCACTGGACTCCTCTGTCCATGGGATTTTCCAAGCAAGAATATACTGGAGTGGGTAGCCATTCTCTTCTCCAGGGGATCTTCCCAACCCAGAGATCAAACCATCTCCTGTGTCTCCAGCATTGGCAGGCAGATTCTTGACCTGCTGAGTCATTGGGAACGCCATTGTGAAAGCATAGCCATTGGTCAAACATAGCTGTTAGTACAGAGAGGGCCAGAATGCAGGCTGAAAGAGGCACTGGATGCATGGTCATGCCACTGTCAACTCCAGCATCTGCCAGTCAGAGGGGCAGTCATGAGAACCTGCTTCCCACTGCAGAAATGGGCCAGAACACTTCGCTTTTTTCCAAAGGCCAATCTGGGAGATGGAGTATCTGCTTGTTAGTAGTGCTCACAAGTCCACAGGGCATTCTCCCCAACACGGAGGCCAGGTGGCCAATGAAGAGGCAGCCAGTTGTGGACTTTCCATGGTGCCAATCTAGCTGGGCCCTAAAATGTGACTGGGATAAACCAGCAGTGTAGTGCTAATTTCTTAAGGTTTTCATTCTTGGCTTCACGTAACTAGGGACATGCAAATTGGTTCTGCTCCTTTCAAAGTAGACAACATCCTTGCATGAAAATGAAAAAGCCAAACAAATACCGCCACTGCAAACTTGCTTTACAGTCAGTCAGTCGGCAGAAATGTTGAGCCCTAATCAGTGCAGGTAATAGCAACAGAAGATGCGCTGACCAAACTTGAATCCCTTTTAAGAATTTGTTTGGTTCAGAAATTTGAAAAGGAAAAATGGAGAGTGAGAATGAAGTAGAAAACATGCTGATATGATAGCCTTGGCCCCTGGCGTAATCAGTGACTCTTTTTTATTAATAGCAAATCAGTTTTGCCCCACCTCCACTAAATTAAATATTTTAAAAATGTGCCCAAAGAATCCCTGTGTATCAGTTTTACAGGAAGCACCTAAAAATGCATTGCATTCATTGGCTCAGGGGATTAAGCCTTTCGGCCCCATTCTTCCTTCTCAGTGCCTGCGTCATGCCTTGTTTGGCGTGCCTCTGTGTTTTAAGCGACCCTTGAGTTCCTGTCTTGAGTCTCCCTTCTCACCTTACTTTCTTTAGACTTGGTAGCCTGGTTCCCATAGAAGCTGCCAGTAGGAATTGCCCCACTCTCCCACCTTCAGAAACTCTGCTCACATGCACCTGCAACAGCAATGGAGCTCAGTCCCAAACTCAGGTGTGTATAAAAGGTAGCTTTCTTGATTTAAGTTGTTGTGGGGAAAAAGAGTGCAGTCTCAGAGTTTTTAATTAAGTCTTGGTCGTTTTTAAGAAGTGTATTGGTACTATAAGAAGGAAGTGAACAAGTACTCATTAGCCAGAGACTGAAGCCCATCCCTGACCCTTACATTCAAATACAGTATACTTACACATATATATGGAATTTAGAATGATGGTAATGATAAACCTGTGCGCAAGACAGCAAAAGAGACACAGATGTATAGAACGGCCTTTTGGACTCTGTAGGAGAGGGAGAGGGTGGGATGGGTTGGCAGAGTGGCAGTGTAACGTGTGATATCATGGGTGGAACGAATCGCCAGTCCAGGTTTGATGCAGGATGCAGGATGCTTGGGACTGATGCACGGGGATAATCCAGAGAGAAGGTGTGGGGTGGGAGGGGAGATGTGTATAAGAGACAGCCATCACTCAGGAGGAGACCCTTGGTCCCCTCCTCAGCGCGAGGTGAGAGTTAGTTTCCTTGCTTCATCCGGAAGGGATTCGCGGCGCTCCCATTGCATACCAGAAGGAGGACCACTCGACAGGAACCCCAAGGGTCCGCCATCACTCAAGTGGAACCCCTTGGTCCACTCCTCAGCGCGAGGTGAGAGTTAGTTTCCCTGCTTCGTCCGGAACGGATTCTTGGCGCTCCCATTGCATACCAGAAGGAGGTTCTCTCCACAAGAGAGTCGAGATGATCTCCGGGGATGGTGCCATCAGGCCACAAGGACCCAGAAGTCTCAGTCCCCTCCAGATGAACCTGATTTCCCTGCACTCTCTCGACTGTCACCCCGGGGATCGACTGAACCCACGTGGGCACGTGTGAAAGCCCTGGTGGCATCTCGAGGGAACGCCACAGATCCCTGTGTCAACGCGACAGTAAGCCGGAGAGTGCTGCTACCGCTCAGGAGGTGAGCGGGCGTGAATGAATCCACTCGAGACAAGGCCTGAACCACCTGTGGACAGTCCAGAGGCACTCAAGTCCCATGTCAGCACTTCCAAGAAAAGCTCAGGGTGCGACCGCATTTCCAGACGTGGACCTAGGACCCGCCACCGACTGGAGAGGAATCCCGAAAGGTCCCTCGCCATTCGCACGGAGACTGGCCTCTCCTGAGGCCACACGAGAAGGTCCCTGAATTCCCCGTCGTAACTCGAGAAGGACCTGCTGCAACTCGAGAATCACCAGGAGGTTCTCCCTTCCATGCGCGTTGAGGCCCTTTTCTGCTGCTGCGTGTCGAAGGAAATCACACCTTCCCTCTTGGACTTCGAAAGGGCCCTTCACTCCCTTGCTGCGACACAAGAAGTTCCCGGACACACGCGCCTCCACTCAACAGGAACCTCGCCGGTCCGCCATCACTCAAGAGGAGTGCTACTGACTAAATGAATTCATTTATTTAGAAAAAATAATGTTTTACATAGATATTTCTATATGCCATAATTTAGCTCTATATTACATAGTGATAACTAACATCTATACCATATTAAAAATGACAGTTGGCTATGATATTTGAAATTTGTAATGTAAATTTAATTGAAAAAAAAAAAAATCACAGGCTTTGTTTTATATATGAGTACAGCCTAAGAATCCTTCCTAAGAATTGTCTTGTGGTAGCAGGGGATGAAAGTACTTGTGGTCTTTGGATGGAGGTGGTGAGACCTTGTGACATTCAGCAGGGCATAAGAAGTCATAAGTTAGCGAACTTCCAAAAGGCTATTTAAAATAGAGGCTGTTAACCTGAATTTGAAAGGGGAGGGTCATTGTTTGTCTAGTGAAACATTAGGGATCATTCTGCCCACACTTTCTCTTCTAATTGCTGATTTGGGACAGTGCCTTTTAATGGAGCAGCTAGTTTCTTCCTCATATTCTCTCATCTGTGGATTGTGAGTCCGCACATTTTTAAAAATAATTTTATTTCTTTATTTTGGCTGTGCTGGGTCTTCACGGCTGCATGGGCTTTTCTCTAGTTGTGGAGAGGAGGGGGCTACTCTCTTGTGGTACACAGGCTACTCATTGTGATTGTTTCTCTTATTGCAGAGCACAGGCTCAGTAGTTGTGGTGCATGGGCTTAGATGCTCCGTGGCATGTGGGATCTTCCCTGACCGGGGATTGAACCTGTGTCTCCTGCATTGGCAGGTGGATTCTTTACCACTGAGCCACCAGGGAAGCCCTGAGTTCACATATTTTTACTTGTACATGAACTTGGCTATGAGTATGCTTCATCAAGGATTACCCTTGTTCATTCTCACTGTAAGAGATGCTCAGGGGAGATGCACAAGGTGAAGTAGGTATGGAAGCTCTTCCTGGTGTATGATGGCAAACTACTTTGGTAAGCTAGGTGAATGAGGTTAAGACTTCAGTAGCTTAGTTGTTTCCCAGTTTGTATAATGAGCTCTGAGGTTATCTGCCCATGCATTTCTGAGACCTCACTGTAGTCTTCACCTCAGCGAGTTCTAGATGCCAAGAATTACTCCCTTTTCCCTTCTAGGCTAAAAGTGCCACTGGCTTTGGACACCTAGGGGTTCACATATCGGCCCTGAGCTCTTTAGTTGTGTCTGTGTTTTGCAGAGGAGTTAGGTTTGCTCCATTTTATGGGCTTGGGGCTTGAGTTCTTGGCACTGTGGTTCACAGATGAGGCAGGCTTGCAATTAGATGTGTTTCTGTCTGGTGGTCTGGAGACCGTACAGCTATGTCTGTGCATTACAGACTATTTGTGTCTGCCTCCAAATCCTTAGATTGAACCAGAAGGATATATCTTACATGTATTTGGCTCTTTCAAAGGTAATTAATGAGGGTGGACCCCGTGAGTGGGGTTAGTGTCTTTATAAAAGACTTCAGAGAGCTCCCTCGCCTCCTTCCACTGTGTGAGGACACAGCAAGGAGATGGCCATCTATGGATCAGAATGCACGTCTGCACCAGACACCAAATCTGCTGGAGCCTTGAGCTTCCCAGCCTCTGTGTTTAAGCCACCTGGAGTGTAGTATTCTGTTGTAGCTGTCTGAACTAGGGGATTTCATAGTACCTGGCACCTCTGAGTTTAAGGTGGTTTCTTTTCTGGAATTTCTTTGCCTGGACCTAGTCTCCTGGTTGGCATGGATACCTTGCTGTGGAATTCAGTGTTGGTTTGGCAGCCTGCACACATTCTGAAAGGAAATGTAAACAGTGCCCTTGATGAGAAGACTGCAGTGTATCCTTTGGCATTTGAGGGTAAGTGCTGGGCTGTTAGCTGGAGGACAATTATGTGTAGGCTGAGTTGTGACTTGCAGCTCACAGGTTCATCATAATTTGAAGGGCCTTAGGTCATTAAGGCCTGTTTCATGGCTAAATGTACTTAGTCCCTAATGTCACAATTTGTTTTGCTTATATTTTGCCAGAGCTTTGAGAGTGGTAAAGAAAATGTGTTTGAAATGTGATTTTTTTTTTTACAGCTCTAAGTACATGTTGGAAATTTTGAACCATAAAACAAAAAACCTAGGTCTGAGTTCATGTTAAGAGGAATTCCACAGAGAAGAAATTCCTAGAGCACTTTTAAAAAACAATGGTAATAACACCTCCCTACTGAAGAGGAAAGCTTTGAGCCATCCATTAAAAAAAAGTCACACAGCCAAGCCGTGAGAGTGTCCCATTTCCTGGAAACAGTCAATAAAATCAATTTGCAGGTAGGTGAAGGTTCTATATCACATTTCTAGCAGCTTCACATTATAAGCAGCACAGAGAGGGTAGCACATACACACTGAGAAAATGATATATTGGGAAATCTCTATCATTTCAGCATTTTAAATTTATTCCATTATACCCCTTCCCCCATTACACCTATGTGTACTTTAAATGGGATGCTGGGCTAGGATGGAAGGAAGGACATAGGATTCTGGTGAGGATATAGTGAATGGGGTAGAGGAGACAGGTTGCTATCAAAGCTGGTGTTCTCTCAGTGAGGCCCCCTCAAATAGATGGGATAGGTAGAACCTGGGGATATAGCAGTGGGGTGTCTGCTGTGTGCTGACAGTCTGAAGGGAGAGCAGTGTTAACAGCTGTGTTACCTCAAGCATGTCCCTTTTTAGTATTTTAGCTGTGTGATCTACCAAACAAATCTACCTGGGAACTAAAAATTTCTTAAAAATTAAATTTATATAAAAATGATAAGCCTAAGGATCTTAGATTTTCAACACTGAAAATAATAAGATTTTGCTTTCAAATCATAACTTGAAATTACCCATTTAAAACTAGATTTATAAGGCTATCACTAACAGGGTAAAATCTTTCATGTATCACAAATATGGAAAAATATCAAATATGCACTGCTTTCTGAAGTGAAAGTGATAGTCCTCAGTCATGTCCAACTCTTTGCAGCCCCATGGACTGGATGGAGCCCACCAGGCTCCTCTGTCCATGGGATTCTCCAGGCAAGAATTGTGGATTGGGTTGCTATGCCCTTTTGCAGGGTATCTTCCCTACCCAGGGATTGAACCCAGGTCGATCCTGCATTGCAGGGAGATTCTTTACCATCTGAGCCACCAGGGAAGCCCAAAGAAGCTTGTCTTAGAAGAGGATGGTTAAATTCTCTTATATATCACAAATATGTAAAAAAAATCAAATATGCACAGCTTTCTTAACACAAAGCTATAATGGGTTACTTCTCTTACATATCTCTGTACATAATTCTGAATCATCCCACAGAAAGAATCACCATACCAGATAAGTTAGGGTATTTACCAACAGAGATTTAGGCCTGGAGGCTAGATTCTCATTCATGACCCTGAAAGGCATATTGAACCCTATTTGTGGTGCTTCTGTGAGTGATTCATTAACCTTTAACAGTGAGCATTCAGCCCACTCCGCTGAGTAAAGTTTTATGTTATGTAATAAATCTACAGCTTCTATCTGATTGATAAAACTTTATGATATATTAATGTATTTTTTCACTCTAAAAAACTTGTAAATTGGGATCCCGAGATATGTTAATACTCTCCACATTTATTGGTATTCTTAGAACCATAAATCTTAAGAATTCTAAAATTTATACCGATTGAGTTCTACATAATTTACTTAGCTTAGCCCAGTTAGGGGCCACAGTTCATGGTCATTCTGATATTCCTTTGGAGTCAGAAAATGCCCTCCAACTGATGTATTTACCATTCTACTTTTGTTATTTTCCATGGATACAATAATCATTGTTGCTTCATGAATGAGAAATGCATTCTATTCTGTTAACCTCCTTTTATAATCATTTGTTACCTTTTTTCTCTGTGTCTATCCTTATGGACATATGGCTTCTCATACATTAACTATAGTCATTATTCTCCTTTTAAAAATCACTTTATTGAGGTATGATTGACATACAAAATTGAACAGCTTTGGCCAGTGGAGTCTTCTAAATTTGCTCCTGTGTCCTCACATGACCCACTAATCATTGAAAATTTTGTTGCTTTCTGCCACAATAAGATTTTCCAGGCTTATCTTGTGCCTTTCTACCCCAAAGAATCACTCTTCTCCAAGGAGCCCTGGTTCCTTTTAGTGTAAAAACAGTATGAGAGACCAGAATTTGAGCGCTAGGGGGCACTGTGGGGATTTCATTGCTTTTGGGTCATTTCAATGAACAGAGCCAGAAAAGACATACCCTTTTTCTTATTTCATATATTGATATTTCCAATTCTCTTCTAATGGTATAGAATTCCTTCATAAATTTTTGATTCCTGACACAGTAAGTAGAATTACTTCTTGGCTTAATCTGGGAAAACAGGAGTTCTGAAGTAACAGTACAGTATTAAAACAAATGATAAAGTTATTGAATTAAGATAGATTCAGTACAGTTCCTTTTGTTCTTAGCTGCATCCCACTAAGAACGTGTAGATTTCTTTATTCTAAAATCACTCAGCCCCTCATTCTGTGTGGTGAAATAAGAATTAGTCTGATGGTTTTGTTCTGTTATTTGTTTGCTTTCAAATGGAAGGCTTTGACTTTTAGCAGTTGATAGTTCTTTACAAAAGTTTTTACTACTCTATTTTGCTCGTGAAGATAGAAATTAAAGGAAGGGGAGGGTCCACTCGCCTGTCTACCTGAAGATGTTGGAAAATTTCAGACGCTGTTTACAAGGTTCTGTTCCATATACAATGGTACAACATTCACATATATGATTTCTGGCTGAATAAACCAATTCTGACTTTTATTTAAATTCCAGTAATATTAGAACTTCCCTGGTGGCTCAGAGGTTAAAGCGTTGCCTCTGATGCGGGAGACCCGGGTTCAGTCCCTGGGTTGGGAAGATCCCCTGGAGAAGGAAATGGCAACCGACTCCAGTATTCTTGCTTGGAAAATCTCATGGACTGAGGAGCCTGGTGGGCTGCAGTCCATGGGGTCACAAAGAGTCAGTAATACTCTGCAATAACCTTATGGGAAAAGAATCTAAAAGAATAGACATATGTATTGATATATGTGCTGAGTCAGTCACTCAGCTGTGTTTGACTCGGTGACCCCATGAGCTGTAGCTCGAGTGGATTGCCATTCCCTTCTCCAGGGGATCTTCCCAACCCAGGGACCGAACTCGGGTCTCCTGTATTGCAGGCAGATTCTTTACTGTCTGAACCACCAGAGAAACCCTAATATATGTATAACTAAATCACTTTGCTGTACACCTGGAAATAACACAACATTGTAAATCAGTATACTCCAACATGAAAAAAGTAGAGATTTTCCAACCCATTAGGAATTAGGGGCAAGCAGTTTTAAGTGACAGTTGGAGGTCACTTGACTGCTTGACAACTATATTAACAAAATTAAGTTTCACACCATCAAGCATTGGTGAGGGTGGGGGAAATAGATCTTCTGACACATGAATGAGAGTGTAA
Organism: Aepyceros melampus; assembly: GCA_006408695.1. Classification (NCBI taxonomy): domain Eukaryota; kingdom Metazoa; phylum Chordata; class Mammalia; order Artiodactyla; family Bovidae; genus Aepyceros; species Aepyceros melampus. The sequence continues at coordinate 246,743 of SJXQ01004932.1, read as the reverse complement.
ATTAGCACAGTCACTTGGAAGTTTAGCTTGACTGTTCTTCTTAAATTTAAGATTCATGTTTCTTATGACATGATCATCTGACTACTGGTTTGTATTTGAATTAGATAGTGCCTCATTGTAGTAGAAGATGTACAAAGATGTGTACTGTATTATTCCTAATAATGGAGAAAAATTAGAAGCAAGCTGAGATCTCTAACAGTTGAATGTATACTGCCTATATTTGTGAAACCACTTTATTAAATTGATTTTATAAAAACGAGGTGTTTCTGTAGCAGTAGTTCTCACCTACAGGTGATTTTGTTCCTGAGGTGACATTTGACAATATTTAGAGGCAATTTTGTCAAGACTGGAGTGGCATCTAGAAATCAAGGATGCTGATCTTACCAGGTGGCACTAATGGTAAAGAACCCAGCTGCCTAAGCAGGAGATGCAAGAGACGTGGGCTTGATCCGTGGGTCAGGAAGATCCTCTGGAGGAGGAAATGGCATCACGCTCCAGTATTCTTGTCTGGAAAGTTCCATGGATGGAGGAACCTGGCAGACTATGGTCCATGGGGCTACAGAGAGTCGGATATGGCTGAGCGCACAGAATACAGTATATCCACATCACAAAAGATGACCCATCAGCCCCCAATCTCAACACTGCCAAGGTCAAGAAACCTTGAGCTACATAAACTAACATGAATATCACTCCAAAATACTGAGTAAGAAAGCCAGGTTACAGAAAGGTAACTACAGAACAATCAGCCCTGTGTTAAACACACAGTATGAGAAGCAGTCTGGTGGTTCATCAAAAAATTAAATCCAGAATCACTATATGACCCAGCAATTTCACTACTAGAAATATATCCCAAAGAAATAAAAATAATTCAATCAAATATTTGTACACAAATATCCATAGAAACACTTCACACAGCCAAAAGGCAGAAACAACCTAAATATCATCAGTGTGTGAATGAATACACAAAATGTGGTCAAACCACACAATGGAATATTACTCACCTATGAAAAGAAATGAGGCACTGATGCTTGCTACATGATGGGTGAATCTCAAAAACATGCTATGAAAAAGCCAGGTGCTATAGGCTACGTATTGTATGATTCCATTATTTGAGATGTCTGGCAGAGACAAATTCATAAGATAAAAAAGCAGATTGTGTCTTCCACTAATTTGAGGCTAATGAGCTGGGGGAAGAGGACTGTTAATGGTATGGGATCTCCCACATTAGGAACTGATAAAAATGTTCTATAACTAGATAAAGATGATGGTTATGCAACATTGTTAATGTGCTAAGTGCTACTGAATCGTTCATTTTAAAATGGTTAACTTTATGTTGTGTGAATTTCACTACAAGAATAAAACAAAATCAAAAAGCACAACAAAACCCCAGGACACTACTATTTTATGGGCTTGTGTTTGTTCAAATGCCCCATGCATACAGAGGTCTGTAAGTATGTCCATCACATTCATCACAGTCATCTCATGACTTTGAGCCTGATTTATAGCATTTCAATTATTTGATAAGAAGAAACAAATATTTGCTTGATAATTAAAAATTTAAAAAAAAACAACAGGCATTTAATTGGGAAAATAACCTGGAAGGGAAAGAATGAAGCTGGAAATGTACATCGGGTAGTTTTCTTAGCCCCAGTGAAAAGGCTGCTTTTCTCCCAAAGTCAGAAGCCAGGACCCCAAATCCCCCAACTGCAGAGCATTAGACTCTGCTAGAGTCTCTGAGAAGCACAGGTAATCAACTTACCTCTGGAATACAGAGAGGGAGAGAAAGTGAGGACAGAGTCTCCCTGGGGTTGTCCTATGCCTCACAGGGTTCCCTGGAGTCCTGGCATACCTGTAGCAGAGGCAGGGGCAGGGACAATTGTACCACAGTGAGAGGAGGCAACAGGCAGAGAGCAAAGGCAGCATAAATGATGGAAGACAGGCTCAGGTAAAACCCCCCTGAGCGGCTGGCATGCTCAGGCCGGCAGGCTCCTTGCCTTGCAGCCCTCCCTGGCAGGGAAACACCACGCCGGGGCCTCTTGCTGGAGTGAGGCAGATGTTGGAATAAGACAGGAAAATGCAGAACCTGGAGCTCCAGGTGAGTCACTATCACTTGCTCTCACTTGAGCAGGCAGACCTAAGGAACAAACACCTGTCACAGACTCAGAGAAGCCACCCTGTTTAGACAACTCCCTGTGCAATCTGAGTCAATGGGGAGGGGAGAGCAGTCAAGGCTCCACTTCCTAGTTTCAAGATAATGTGATGGTTGCTTCGCAGGACAGGTGAGAACACACATGCAAAGAGAAAGGAGCTACCACCCCACGTTGGCTTCCCTGGTGGTTCAGACGGTAAAGAATCCTCCAGCAAAGCAGGAGATCAGAGTCTGATCCCTGGGTCAAGAAGATCTGCTGGAGAAGGGAATGGCTACCCACTCCAGTATTCTCTCCTGGAGAATCCTGTGGACAGAGGAGCCTGGCAGGCTACAGTCCATGGGGTCACAAAGAGTCAGACGTGACTGAGTGACTAACACACACCCCCCAAGTTACCCAGAACACCTGCCTGAATTTTAACCTCTCTCCTCTTTCTGTCCTGGCCAAAAACCAGAGGTAAAAGGATTGTGGGGAAGTAGAGAAAAGAAATAGACAAGAGAATTTAGGGTTGAGGGGCCCCAGTCACCTCCCGGGGGTGTAAAGTATTAGGGAGCCACCAGGGTAGACAGGTTCTCTGATGGTAAGGAGTCAAGGATGAAAACAGGGAGAGAAAAGAGAAGCAGGAGGTGGCTGAGATGGGAAGGAGGTTGCAGAGAGGGGAACCTAAACAGCTTCATGAGAAGAGAGAGCCAGGATGGGGGCAGACAGGTAAGACAAGATGGAGACAATATACCTAACCTGTGTTTCTCAAACAGGGGCAGTTCTTCTCCCCAGGGGACACTTGACAATATGTGAGGATACTTCTGATCGTCACTACTGGGAGATGCTACTGCACCTAGACGGTGACAGGGATGCTTCTCAACATCCTCTAATGCCTCTAATGCCCAGGAAGTCCCACAGCCCCACAGCCCCAGCCACAAAAAATTATCAGCCCCTAAAGTCCCTACTGCTGAAGCTGGAAAACCTGCAGTGGTGCATGAGCACAGGATTTGTCCATGTGTGGATTTGTTCCCTGAGTTTCTGGGTGGAACCTCACTATGAGTTCCTCTAAGTATCATATAGCTGGATTGCACACACTGCCTCTCTCTTTCTCTAGGGTTGCTCAGCTTACTTATAGGAAACTCACTAGGTGTACTCCTGGTGGATCAATGCCAGGAGATTTCAGTCTACCTCCCTGCTCTCCTGGTCCCATGCCACGGTTCTGTGTCTATCTATTTTAATTTTTTAAAAAAATCAATAGACTTTAGTTTTTAGAGTAATTTTAGGTTTACAGAGTATTTAGCAAATAGTGTGAAAGATTACCATGTACCCTCTATCTCCCTGCACAGAGATTTCCTTATTATTAACCTCCTGCATTGATAAGGTAACTGTATTACAGTTGTTAAGCCAATACTGACACATTACTATTAACTAAAGTTTACATTAGGGTTCACTCTTGGTGCTGTACATCCTATGAGTTTTAACAAATGTACAATGTCATGTACCCACCATTATAGTATCATGCAGAAGAGTTTAACCACCTTAAAAATCCCATTTTACCTATTCACCCCTTCTACTCTCTCCTTGAGCCCCTGACAACCACCAATCTTTTTATTGTCTCCACAGTTTTCCGGAATGAACAGATACCAGTCTTAGCAGGGTTCTACATCCCCATCATCCCAGAAGGTAAATATGCAGACCTGGGCTGCCTCCCCAGGACATGGTGAACTCTTATCTTACAGTTTCTCTCTTTCTTTCTTCATGGCTGAGGCTTTTGTAATCTTTATTAATATAGAGAGGGACTGTGTGAATAGTCTGATATGGTGAAGCTAGCCTTGGTCCTGGAGGTAGCCTGGACATTCACTAACAGCCACCAGTAAGTGGTGAGTATAACAGAGAGGTTAGAAAAGATAGGCATTGGGGTCATTCAGATGCAGATCAGATCCTGGCTCCGCCACTCAGGAGCCATTGTCCCTTGGACAAATGATGTGTCCTCTATGGGACACAGCTGCCACTTCTGTAAAACAGAGATAATAGGTGCCTCACATATTGGATTAAAGATTTCATAAGAAACATGTAAGCCCAAGTGCCACTGTCCAACAACATGTAGCTACTCTTGTCAAGAACTGAAAATCCAGTGCCATAGACAGCTGTATCTCCAACATGACACATTGTAATGAAGATCATGAAAGAGCTAAACTCATGGAGGTTTAAACTTATAGAGGAGTTGTTTCAGAAGCAGACAGGAACAAGTGACTAAATCTGTTTTGGGATGAGATGTTCAGGAAAGCTTTGCAAAGGAGGTGACATTTAAGCTGAGTCTTAAAGATGAACAGGTTGGAGAAGGAGAAGAACCAAGATCTGGGCAGAAAGACCAGCTAGTTCAGTTCAGTTCAGTTGCTCAGTCATGTCCGACTCTTTGCGACCCCATGAATTGCAGCACGCCAGGCCTCCCTGTCCATCACCAACTCCTGGAGTTCACTCAGACTCACGCCCATGGAGTCAGTGATGCCATCCAGCCATCTCATCCTCTGTCGTCCCCTTCTCCTCCGGCCCCCAATCCCTCCCAGCATCAGAGTCTTTTCCAATGAGTCAACTCTTCACATGAGGTGGCCAAAGTACTGGCGTTTCAACTTTAGCATCATTCCTTCCAAAGAAATCCCAGGGCTGATCTCCTTCAGAATGGACTGGTTGGATCTTGCAGTCCAAGGGACTCTCAAGAGTCTTCTCCAACACCACAGTGCAAAAGCATCAATTCTTTGGTGCTCAGCCTTCTTCACAGTCCAACTCTCACATCCATACATGACCACAGGAAAAACCATAGCCTTGACTAGACGGACCTAAGTCGGCAAAGTAAGACCAGCTAAGTAATTACAGTTGAGCTCTGTAGATCACTGGTACTCAACTGGGAGCAACTTTGCTCCCCACGGGGACATTGGCAATATCTGGAGATAATTTTGTTTGTCACTACTGAGGAGGAGCTATGGGCGTCCAGCTGGTAGAGGCCAGGGAGGCTGCTAAACACCACACAGTGCTCAGGAAGGCCACCCCCTGCCATAGTGAAGGATGCCCAGCAGCAAATGCTGAGAAAACTTGCACTGAAGTTAGAGGGCTTGGAGAAGTCGAGAGCATAGCCCACTTGGTTTTGGTCTCACCCATTCAGCCTCTTCTTGGAGGCTCATGTTTCCAAGTCACGAAATTTGACTCACCCCTCTAGGATCTCACAGTGCCAGGACTGAGTGACCCTGGGGACCTATGGCAGATGCTAACCCAGCATGAGGGAAAGAAACAAGCGAGAAACTCTGGAAACCAGTCATGCTGGGGAATGCAGCCTCCATTCACCCAAGCATCTGGTTCCCTTGTGTTTTTGTTTTGTTCTCAACCTATCAGAGCTTGATCAAGTATATGAGCCCACTTAAGAGGGTGCTTAATACTTATTTTTCCCTATTTCGTATTGTGATAAAATACATATACGCAACTTAGTGACTAAACAACAGCAACAACAAGCAGATATAACAAAATTTACGATTTAGCCATTTTATAGCATACAATTCAGTGACATTCAGTGCATTCGTGATGTGTAAGCACCATCTATCTAGTTCCAGAACCTTCTCAGCACCCCCAAAGGGAACCCCAAATCCATTAGCAGTCACTCCAATTTATCCCTTTCCCCCAGCCCCTGGCAACCACTGACATGCCTTAAACCCCTATGTGAATGTTCACAGAAGCACTATTATTTATAGTGAAAATGTGTAAACAGCCAAATGTCCATCAGTGGGTGAATAAATCAATGAAACGTGATCTGTTGATACAATGGAACATCACTCAGTCATAAAAAGGAATGAAGTTATGACAACACGGATGAACCTAGGGGAAAAAAAAAAAGAAAAATGATGCTGAGGGAAAGAAGCCAGGCCCCAAAGGCCACAGAGTGTATGATTAAATTTAGATGATTTGTCCAGAGCAGGCAAATCCATAGAGACAGAAAAGGGATTAGTGGTTCACTGCCATTCAAACTTGACATAGCCTAATAAAAAAAGCATTTAAAATAGTTATCCATAGAGATACAATAAATATCCATAAAATTAAGGTATTTACTGATCACAGACCATATACATTTGCTCACTGAGGGTACTGAGTTAGTTATCATATGAAGTATCTACTGTCTTCCAGGTCACAGAAAGATCCCCTGGAGAAGGGCATGGCCCTTCTAGTACTCTTGCCTAGAGAATTCCATGGACAGAGGAGCCTGGTGGGCTATAGTTCATGGGGTTGCAAAAGAGAAGGACACGACTGAGGGACTAACACTTTTCACTGTTTTCCAGGTCACAGTCCAAGAATAACTCTTTGCATTTGGTAGGGGGAAATGGAGGTACAGAGAAGTGAAGATCCTTGCTCAAGTTTACAGTGGGCTGAGCAGGAGTTCGAACTCAGGTTGGCTGACTCCTTCATTCTTTTGTTAGATTGTGTTGCATTGCTCAGAACATACACATGCACATCACAGGATCTGGAAAACAACTAGAACGTTATTTCTACAGTCTCTTGCCTCAGATTTCTTGCATGGGTAACTCTAGATTAAGAATCTCATTGATTCATGCTAAATTAGAGATGCACTTGGTTCAAAGTGTTGTAGACATGGGGTGGGTAGGTCTTGTGGTATCAGAAGCTCTGGGAACAAGATTTATCAGAAGGGAGTAAGTAGCCAAGGCTGTAACCTCTGGTAAAGTAATATTTTCATTTTCAGAGATAACCTAGATGTATCAGTTCAGTTCAGTTCAGTCGCTCAGTCATGTCTGACTCTTTGCAACCCCATGAACTGCAGCATGCCAGGCCTCCCTGTCCATCATCAACTCTGGAGTTCACTCAAACTCATGTCCATCGAGTCAGTGATGCCATCCAGCCATCTCATCCTCTGTTGTCCTCTTCTCCTCCTTCCCCCAATCCCTCCCAGCATCAGGGTCTTTTCCAATGAGTCAACTCTTTGCATAAGGTGGCCAAAGTATTACAGTTTCAGCTTCAGCATCAGTCCTTCCAATGAACACCCAGGACTGATCTCCTTTAGGATGGGAAAGGTATAAACTTTGGAGGCAGCCAGCTATAGGTCATGACTTAATCTACCATCTTTAACAGCTCACCTCGAACAAGTTGCTTAGCATTTATGCACCCCAACATTCTCAATGAATATTCTCAAGATATTCAAAATGAGGTAATCAAATCAATACCTCCCACACCACACTGGTAAGAGGATTAAATCGTAGGTGGCACAGAGTTGGGGGGGTTCCCTGGTGGCTCAGTTGGTAAAGAATCCGTCTGCAATGTAGATTTGATCTCCTGCAATGAGTTTGATTCCTGTGTTGGAAAGATCCCTTGGCAAAGGGAATGGCTACACACTCCAGTATTCTGGCCTGGAGAATTCAATGGACAGAAGACAGAGGAACTTAGCAAGCTACAGTCCATGGGGTCTTAAAGAGTCAGATATTACTGAGCAACTAACTTTCACTTCACAGAGTAGGAACTCAGCCAATGTCACCTGTCATTTATCAGGAGCAGCCCCTGGGGTAGAGCCAGGAGTGATGGAAGCTGATGACCTCCCTCCATCCAGTAGTTGACCTCTCCACATCACATCTCACTTCAGGAACAGCCTTCATGCAGGGAGCCAACATCTCGGCAGTGACTGAATTCATCCTCATCGGCTTCTCCACCTTCCCCCACCTTCAGCTGATGTTCTTCCTGCTCTTCCTGCTGATGTACCTGTTCACGCTGCTGGGGAATCTGCTCATCATGGCCACTGTCTGGAGGGAGCACAGCCTCCACACCCCCATGTACCTCCTCCTGTGCGCCCTCTCCATCTCCGAGGTCCTCTACACCTTCGCCATCATCCCGCGCATGCTGGCCGACCTGCTCTCCACTGACCGCTCCATCTCCTTCACGGCCTGTGCCAGCCAGATGTTCTTCTCCTTCACGTTTGGCTTCACCCACTCCTTCCTGCTCACCGTCATGGGCTACGACCGCTACGTGGCCATCTGCCACCCGCTGCGCTACAACGTGCTCATGGGCCCCCGAGGCTGCGCCTGCCTGGTGGCCTGGTCCTGGGCTGGAGGCTCAGTCATGGGGTTGGTGGTGACATCTGCCATTTCCACCTCCCCTTCTGTGGCTCTAATGTGATCCACCATTTCTTCTGCCATGTGCCTCCGCTAGTGAAGTTGACCTGTGGGGACAACGTCTCTACCGTGGCCATGGGCGTGGGCCTGGTGTGTATCTCCGCCCTGCTGGGAAGCTGTCTCCTCATCCTGCTCTCTTACGCCTTCATCGTGGCTGCCATCTTGAGGATCCCTTCAGCCGAGGGCCGGCACAAAGCCTTCTCCACGTGTGCGTCCCACCTCACGGTGGTGGTCGTGCACTACGGCTTTGCCTCTGTCATCTACCTCAAGCCCAAGGGTCCCCAGTCTCTGGAAGGAGACACGCTGATGGGCATCACCTACACGGCCCTCACTCCCTTCCTGAGCCCCATCATCTTCAGTCTCAGGAACAAGGAGCTGAAGGAAGCCGTGAAGAAGACCTTCCTCAGCAAGCTCTTTCTCCATAGATCTTGAAATGGCAGGTTTTGTAACAGGAGTTGTGGCAGGTAGAGGCACTTCAGTCCATTGTCTTGTCTGAAAAATGGAAATAAACCTGCTGCACTCGTGATGAGACCTTTTGAGTCAATTTCCTCCCACTGACTGTGCCTGAGAGCAGAATGCAGGAGGGGGATGCCCATGGGCTGTGTTGGGGAACCTGTGTACCTAGTGTATCTCGGATGTATGAGGGAGGGATGCTTGCTCTGCCCCAAACAATGACAGAAACAGCAACAGCAATTTCTTGCCTGCTCTGAATCAAGCGGGATTCCCTGGTGGCTCAGATGGTAAAGAATCTGCCTGCAATGCATGGCATTGTATGCTTTCAAGACCTCACCTCTTTCATTTATCATATTTAAGGAAAGGAAAGCATTGTTGATGGGGAAATGCTTTTTCATTTCAAATCTTCACATTTTTGGAGGTATGATGTCTTCTATGTGTTGCTTCTGAGCAAATGATATGTCTAAGGATACAAATTATAGAAAGAAGAGAGGGAGGGCCTGAATCACTTCTTCTAAGATAAGAAATATGAAAGAGATGGCGG
>SJXQ01004932.1:203402-237287 GCA_006408695.1 Aepyceros melampus | reverse complement strand
ATGGCGGCGGCGGGGGTGGGGGGGGGAATGTGGGAGAGGGAAGATGAAGTGGTGGCTGGTTTGAGAAATATGGGAAGAACAGGTAGAAAAACCAGATTGCTGGCAGTTGATGGGGACCTAAAGGGCTTCCCAGTGGTGCAATGGTAAAGAATCCATCTGCCAAAGCAGGAGGAGCTGGGAAAATATCCTAGAGTAGGAAATGGAAAGCCTCTCCAGTATTCTTGCCTGGAGATTTTTCATGGACAGAGGAGCCTGGTGGGCTACTGTCCATGGTTCCACAAAGAGTCAGATACAACTGAGAAACTGAGCATGCAAGGGGGATGATGGATCCAGTGACTGGTGAAGAAATTTGGGGAAAGAGCAGGTACATAAATGGACATTTTATTAGGTTATAAGGTTGTCATTAAGTGCCTCATACAAATCCCTTTTCTAGACTCCCTTGAAACCCCCAAAGAGAATCCATTTCACTTTCACAGATTGTGAATTCAGATAGATTGGAAGGATGCATCCACAGGCTGGGCCTGCTTCAGGGGTGGAACTCAGGCAGAATAGGTAACTCCTTTGGGTTCAGTTCAGTTCAGTCATTCAGTTGTGTCCTACTCTTTGTGACCCTATGGACTGCAGCACACCAGACCTCCCTTCCATCACCAACTCCCCGAGTTTACTCAAACTCATCTCCATTGAGTCGGTGATGCCGTCCAACCATCTCATCCTCTGCTGTCTCCTTCTCTTCTTGCACTCAATCTTTCCCAACATCAGGGTCTTTTCCAATGAGTCAGCTCTTCACATGAGGTGGCCAAAGTATTGGAGTTTCAGCTTCAGCATCAGTCCTTCCAATGAACACCCATGACTGATTTCCTTTAGGATGGACTGATTGGCTCTCCTTGCAGTCCAAGGGACTCTCAAGAGTCTTCCCCAACACCACAGTTCAAAAGCATCAATTCTTCTGCACTCAGCTTTCTTTATAGTCCAACTCTCACATCCATACATGACCACTGGAAAAACCATAGCCTTGACTAGTCGGACCTTTGTTGACAAAGTAATGCCTCTGCTTTTTAATATGCTAGGTTGGTCATAGCTTTTCTTCCAAGGAGCAAGCATCTTTTAATTTCATGGCTGCAGTCACCATCTGCAGTGATTTTGAAGCCCAAGAAAATAAAATCAACCACTGTTTCCACTGTTTCCCTTTGGGTTACACTCCATTTTAAAATCAGACAATGGACACAGTGAGGTTTGGCAGTTGCCTAAAATCAAGAAGCCTGGGAGGTTCAGGATGTAGAATGAGATTGGCTGAGTGAGTCTTCTGAGGCAATGGGTCTCCAACTTGAGGGCACATCAGAGTCAAGCTGCTTGGTCCCACTCCAGGATGTTTAATTCAGCAGGTCTGGGGTAAGAGGGGTGGCGGGGGAGACTCTAGAATCTTCATTTCGAACAAGCTCCTAGGTGATGCTGAAGCTGGTCTGAAGATGACATTTTGGAAACCACTGCTTTAAAATTTTCTTAGCTCAAAGAAGCAGCCACATTAAAAAAAAATTATTTATTTTTGTCTCTGCTAAGTCTTTGTTGCTGCCCTGTGCTTTCTCTAGTTGCGGCGAGAATGGACTACTCTAGCTGCAATCTGCAGGCTTCTCTTGCTGCAGAGCATGGGTTCTAGGGCACACAGATTTCAGTAGTTGTGGCACATGGGCTCAGTATCTGGGCACATGAGTCTAGTCGCCCCATGGCATGTGGAATCTTCCTGGACCAGGGATAGAACCCATGTTTCCTGCACTGGCAGGCAGATTCTTAACCACTGGACTACCAGGGAAGTCCAAAGCCACATATTTGAGTTAGAGATAGAAGTAAACTTTCTCTCTCTGTGTCTCTCTCTCTCTCTTTCCTCTCTTTCTTCCTCCCTCTCTCCTTCCTTCCTCCCTTTCTCCTTATCTTTATAAATAGTTATGAAGATAACAGTTTCCTATTTTTTTTGAGAAGATAAGACTTTTTAATTGGAGTATAATTGCTTTCAAATATTGTGTTAGTTTCTGCTCTACAACAGTGTGAATCAGCTATACATATACAAATATCCTTTCCCTTCTGAGACTCCTTCCTACCCCACCATCCCACCCTTCTAAGTCATCACATTTACCATCAGCTATTATGGTCTATAAAAATACTTTTATTGAAATGTAGTTCACATACCATATAATATATCCATATGAAGACGTGTATAGTCATCACCATAGTGAATTTAGAACATTTTCCTCACCTTCAAAATGAACTTGTATTTATTGCTTGTTGACTTTTGGATCGCAGTGTAACATGTATGATATCATAAGTGAAATGAATCGCTGGTTGAGGTTCGATGCAGGATGCAGGATGCTTGGGACTGATGCACGGGGATAATCCAGAGAGATGGTGTGGGGCGGGAGGGGAGATGGGGGAGGGTCGGGATTGGGAGTTCATGTACACTCATGGCTGATTCATGTCAATGTATAGCAAAATGAATACAGTATTGTAAAGCAAAACAAACTAAAAAATAAAAAATAATTAAAAAAACAAACAAACAAAAACAAAATGAACCTGTACCCTTTAGCTATCATCTCTCTTTCCTGTCCCTTTCCAGTCCTAAGCATCCACTAATCTACTGTCTTTATAGACTTGCCTTATCTGGACATTTCAGATACATGGAATCATATGATATTTATCATTTTGTGTCTGGTTTCTTTCATGTAGCATGTTTTCAAGGTTTATCCATGCCACAGCATGATTTGCTAATTTCATTCCTTTTTTTACGGCTGAATAAAGTTGCATTGTTTGGATATATAACATTTTTACTCATCTATCTGTTGATACATTTCTTGATTGTGTCCTCATTTTGGTTATCATAAGTGTTTCTGCTATAAACATTCATGTACAAGTTTTTGGATGGGCCTATGCTTTCATTTTGGAGGGGTATATATGTAGGAGTGAAATTAATGGGTCACATGATACCTTTATGTTTAATCATGTGAGCAACTGCTAGACTCTTTATGACAATGGCTGCACCATTTTACATCCCCACCAGAAGTATCTTAGTGTTCCAATTTCTCTACATCCTTGCCAACACTTGTTATTATCTAACTTTTTAACTGTAGTCATTCTAATTGTGGTTTTGATAAAACCACATGGATAAAAATGGATATGGTCTTTTTATTGGAATAATTGCTTTATGATGTTTTGTTAATTTCTACTGTACAAAGAAGTGAATAAGCTATGTGTGATCCGTCGTTTCAGTTGTGTCTGACACATTTGTGACCCCGTGGACTGTAGCCTGCCAGGCTCCTCTGTCCATGGGATTCTCCACTCAAGAATACTGGAGTGGGTTGCCATGCCCTTCTCCCCTTAGGTCTGACCTTAAATGTCACCTCCTCAGGAAAACCTTCCCTGATTTCCCCATACTGAGTCACCACTCCTATTACAAGAACTCACAGCACCTTCTTTCTCTCCTCATAGCTTTTATCACAATTTATCATATGCATGCATATTTATTAATTAGTATAATCTATAGAAATATTTGTTTAATAGCCACATCTTCCTTTCTCAATGTGCAAGCGTGGAGATCAGGGTCACATCTAATCAGCTCTACAGTGGATCCCAGTGGCATCTAAAAACATACCTAGCACAGAGAAGATAATCAGTAAATGTTTGTTAAGTGAATACAGCAGGGCTTATCATCTGTAACACTGTTGACATTTGGGACTGGCTCATTGTTTGCAGTGAGGTCTGTTCCATGCATTGAAGGGTGCTGAGCAGCATTCCTTAGCTTTACTGGCTAGTTATTATAGCACATCTCCCTCTCCTTGAGTTGTAACAATGAAAAATGTCTCCAGAACCTTTCAAGTGTCCTCTGGAGTTGCTGGTGAGAGCCGCTGGAGTACAGAAATGAGGGAAGACCTAGCTGATGCTCCCAAGCAGCAGAGTCATGATCCTTTTGGTGGTACTTAGCATCTGGTCGATATCTTGGTGAGAACCCTGACATTTCTCTGTGTCTTTTAACCATGGATCATGAAAACTCATCAAAGACAGGGGCTAGCAGACCCATCTCTGTTCTCCCAAAACTAGCACAGAATTTGACACAGAGTGTAATTAATTATTAAATACATTTTAATTTATTTTTTATTGAAGGATAATTGCTTTACAGAATTTTGTTGTTTTCTGTCAAACCTCAACATGAATCAGCCACAGGTATACATATATCCCCTCCCTTTTGAAACTCCCTCCCATCTCCCTCCCCACCCCACCCCTCTAGGTTGATACAGAGCCCCTGTTTGAATTTCCTGAGCCATACAGCAAATTCCTATTGGCTATCTATTTTACACACGATAATGTAAGTTTCCATGTTACTTTTTCCATGCATCTCACCCTCTCCTCCCCTCTCCCCATGTCCATAAGTCTATTCTCTATGTCTGTTTCTCCATTGCTTCCCTGTAAATAAGTTCTTCAGTACTATTCTTCTAGATTCTGTATATGAGTGTTAGAATATGACATTTATCTGTCTCTTTCTGACTCACTTCACTCTGTATAATAGGCTCCAGGTTCATCCACCTCATCAGACTGACTCAAATGCATTCTTTTTATGGCTGAGTAATATTCCATTGTGTATACATACCACAGCTTTTTATCCATTCATTTGTCAACAGACATCTAGGTTTGCTTCCATGTTCTAGCTATTGTAAACAATGCTGCAATGAACAATGGGATACATGTGTCTTTTTCAGTTTTGGCTTCCTCAGGGTATATGCCTAGGAGTGAGATTTGCTAGGTCATATGGTGGTTTTATTCCTAGTTTTTTAAGGAATCTCCATACCATCTTCCATAGTGGCTGTAGCAATATACACTCCCACCAACGTAGGAATGATTTCTTTCCAATCTTTCCAATGATTTCTTTCATTAGTATCTTATATTTTTCTGCATACAGTTCTTTTGTCCCCTTAGGTAAGTTTACTCCTAGATACTTAATTCTTTTTGTTGCAATGGTGAATGGGATTGATTCAATTTCTCTTTCTGATTTTTCATTGTTAGTATATAGAAATGCAAGTGATTTCTGTGAATTGAATTTTTATCCTGCAGCTTGCTAAATTAATTGATTAGCTCTAGTAATTTTTTGATACTATCTTTAGGGTTTTCTATGTACAATATCATATCATTTGCAAACAGTGAGAGCTTTATTTCTTTTATTTCTTTTTCTTTTCTGATTGCTGTAGATAGGACTTCCAAAACTATGTTGAATAACAGTGGTGAAAGGGGACATCCTTGTCTTTTGCCTGACCTTAGAGGGAATGCTTTCAGTTTTTCACCATTGAGAAAAATGTTTGCTGTAGGCTTATCATATATGGCCTTTACTATGTTGAGGTAGTTTCCTTCTATGCCCATTTTTTGAAGAATTTTAATCATAAATGGGAGCTGAATTTTGTCAAAGGCTTTTCCTGCATATATTGAGTTGATCATATGGTTTTTATCTTTCAATTTGTTAATATGGTATAGTAATTGATTGATTTGCATATATTGAAGAATCATTGCATTCCTAGAATAAACCCAGCTTGATCATGGTGTATGAGCTTTTGATGTTTCGCTGAATTCTGTTTGCTAAAATTTTGTTGAGGATCTTTGCAGCTATGTTCATTAGTGATATTGGCCTGAGTTTTCTTTTTTGTCATTGTTGTCTTTGTCTGGTTTTGGTATCAGGGTGATGGTGGCCTCATTGAATGAGTTTGGAAATGTTCCTTCCTCTGCAATTTTTGAAAGAGTTTTAGAAGGATAGGCATTAGCTCTTCTCTAAATGTTTGATAGAATTCTCCAGTGAAGCCATCTGGTCCTTGGCTTTTTTGGGGGAGAGGGGGTGGACATTTTTTATCACAGCTTCAGTTTCAGTGCTTGTAATTGTGTTGTTCATAATTTCCATTTCTTCCTGGTTCAGTCTTGGAAGACTGAACTTTTCTAAGAATCTGTCCATTTCTTCCAGGTTATCCATTTTATTGCCATATAGTTGTTCATAATAATCTCTTATAATCCTTTGTATTTCTGCATTGTCTATTGCAACCTTCATTTCTCATTTTATTGATTTGATGCTTCTTTTTTTTCTCGATGAGTCTGGCTAAAGGTTTATCCATTTTGTTTATCTTCTCGAAGAACCAGCTTTTAGTTTTATTAATCTTTACTATTGTTTCTTTCATTTCTTTTTCGTTTATTTCTGTTCAGATCTTTATAATCTCTTTCCTTCTACTAATTTGGGTGGGGGGAGGGGGGCAGGGATGTTGTTCTTTTTCTAGTTGTTTTAGGTGTAAAGTCAGTTTGCCTATTTGATGTTTTTCTTGTTTCTTGAGGCAGGATTGTATTGCTATAAACTTCCCTCTTAGACCTGCCTTTGTTGCATCCCGTAGATTTTGAGTTATTGTGTGTTTGTTGTCATTTGTTTCTAGAAAATTTTTTATTTCCTTTTGATTTCTTCAGTAACCTGTTGGTTATTTAGAAACGTTTTGTTTAATCTCCATGTGTTTGTGTCTTACAGTTTTTTTTTTTCTTGTAATTGATATCTAGTCTCATAGCATTGTGGTCAGAGAAGATGCTTGATATGATTTCAATTTTCTTAAATTTACTGAAGTTTGATTTGTGACCCAAGATGTGGTCTATCCTGGAGAATGTTCCATGTGCACTTGAGAAAAGGTGTAATTTTCTGCATTTGGATGGAATGTCCTGATGGTATCAATGAGATCTATCTAATGTATCATTTAAGACTTGTGTTTCCTTATTAATTTTCTGCTTTGATGATTGGTGTGAGTAGGGTGTTAAAGTCTCCTACTATGATTGTGTTACTGTCAATTTCTCCTTTTATGTCTGTTAGTGTTTGTCTTATGTATTGAGATGCTCCTATTAATTATTAAATACATTTTTGAAGCTGGTATTTATTTAAAGCTGGCTTATTGGTTGCAAGTCGCTGTTCATTGACCTATATAGATGATAATATTTAATTCTCAGGACCATCCTAAGAGGTGGCTACCTTATCATTAAATACATTTTAATGATGGGAAACTAAATCTAAGAGATTACATGTGATTTAACTAAAGCCAACTTTGTATCATCACTTAACCACTGCACAGCCCTATCTGCAATTCTAAGCATCTGTTTGTTTTTTCTCTTTAGATTGCAAAGTATCACTTGTCTCTTTGCCCATCAGCTGTTGCCATAGAGCTGAGTCTTGGGGACCACTCCTAAGGACTTTGTAGCCATAGAAAGGAAGAGTTTGTTTGTAGAGAAAGGGGTCCCGGGAGAAAGGGAGCAGGTCAGGAAGCTCATTGGAGTAGCATTTCTGCTAAGCACCCCCTTTTAGAAAAAATGCTCTTCACTGAGATCCCGCTTCCTTGGTCACATTGATAACCCAGATGATAGTCAAAGTTGTTGGGCCATTGAACAATTCCTCAACCAGTGCCTCTCTCTCTGTTCCCAGGCTCATTTAGCAAAACTTGAAATTATAATATCATCTCAACTACTCTTTATGGGGTATATCTATGTGCCTGGCACCATTCTAAGCCCTTCACAAACCTTGTCTTACTTCCATAACTGTCTTAGAAGGTAGGAGCTTTTTACTGTTAAAGCTTGGGCTCAAAGAGGGCTTCCCTTGTGGCTCAGCTGGTAAAGAATCTGCCTGCAATGCAGGAGACCTGGGTTTGATCCCTGGGTTGGGAAGATCCCCTGGAGAAGGGAAAGGCTATCCACTCCAGTATTCTGACCTGGAGAATTGGACTGTATAGTCCAATTGGAATGTATAGAATTGGACTGTGTAGAATGGACTGTTTATTCCATGGAGTCACAAAAAGTCGGACACAACAGAGCAACTTTCAGGCTCAAAGAAGGGAAATGAACTGCCTAGACATATAGCAATGTGCCGTGCCGTGTTTAGTCTCTCAGTCATGTCCAACTCTTTGCGACCCCATGGACTGTAGCCTGCCAGGCTCCTCTGTCCATGGGATTTTCCAGGCAAGAATGCTGGAGCAGGCTGCGATGCCCTCCTGCAGGGGATCTTCCCGACCCAGGGATCGAACCTGCATCTCTTACATCTCCTGCATTGGCAGGCAGGTTCTTTACCACTAGTGCCACCTGGGAAGCCCCCTCCCGGACTGGGGGACCCACAAAACCCATTGTGTGAAAATTATGTGTGATGCTTTGGATGGAGAACCATGGAAATCAGAGAAGACCTACAAGGGAAGGTCTAACTTGTGTGATCTTGGATAAATCATGCAACAATTTTGAGCCTCAATTTCCCTGGTGGCTCAGACAGTAAAGAATCTGCCTGCAATGCAGAAGACCTGGGTTCGATCCCCGTGTTGGGGATCCACTGAGCGACTAACACATTCCCCTCTGTCAAGTGGAGTAGATATGAAATTATCTGCTCTGATATCCAATTGTGAGACTGTAATAAAATAATGTATTGGAAGGGTAGTGTGAAGCACGCAGTATATAATGCAAAGGAGGACGTTCTGGTATCCTCAGTCTGACTGAAATTTTTTCCACTTCTTCCCACTTCGTGGTAATATGCAATGTTCTTACTGCTCAAGTTATAGAGAAAGACTGAATTCAAGTTTAGGGTAATGGCTTACAGTTTGCTAGTCAACTTATACATGAATAAACATTTTTTTTAACACTGGCTAATTTTACTATTACTCATCTTAATTACATTTATTGTTGTATAAAACTGCATCACCATTAAAGAGTGTCCAAGTATTATAAATTGCTAATTTGAATGCATAAATTTCTAATGCTATTCTAAAATGCTATAAATTTGTCAAGGAACATTTTTTTGCATTAAAAAAAACAGTTTAATACATGTATTACTTATAGAAAGGAATACAAATCTTAACTGAAAATTTGGTGATTATTGACCACTATATATAGTCCAGAAGCAGCACTCCAGAGGGCTCCTCCATGTCTCTTCCTAGTCAGAATTTCTTTCCAAGAGTAGTCACTACTCTCACTTCTAACACCTTCTAACTTCTAACACCTAGGTCATTTTACATGTTTCTAAACTTTATGTAAAAGGAATCATGCTATATTCTCTACTGTGTCTGACTTCCTTCATCCAGTGTTATTTAAGCCAGTATGTTGATGTGTGTTGTTACAGTTATCAGTGGTTTATCTTTTTCATGATAGTGTCATGTTCTATTGTATGAAAATAACAGGTGTTAGAAATGTATGTTGTTTCTCTTTTTGATTTATTATGAATGAAGTCCTGTGGTTGTCCTTTACATGTCTTTTGGTGGACATAAGCATTCACTACTTTTGGAACATATTCAGGTATACGCACAGGAAAATAGCTGGAATAACATTTTCCTGAAGGTGTTTTACCAGTTTACACCAGCAATGTAAGAGCCTCTCTAGCTGCCAGGTTTAACACTTGCTATCATTATTTATTTTAATCTCCATCATTTTGATCGAGATGTAGTTGCATTTCATTAGGCCTTCCTTGGAAGAAAAGTTATGACTAATTAGATAACATATTGAAAAGCAGAGACATTACTTTGCCAACAAAGGTCCATCTAGTCAAGGCTATGGCTTTTCTAGTGGTCATGTATGGATGTGAGAGTTGGACTGTGAAGAAGGCTGAGCGCAGAAGAATTGATGCTTTTGAACTGTGGTGTTGGAGAAGACTCTTGAGAGTCCCTTGGACTGCAAGGAGATCCAAACAGTCCATTCTAAAGGAGATCAGTCCTGGGTGTTCTTTGGAAGGAATGATGCTAAAGTTGAAACGCCAGTACTTTGGCCACCTCATGCGAAGAGTTGACTCATTGGAAAAGACTCTGATGCTGGGAGGGATTGGGGGAAGGAGGAAAAGGGCACGACAGAGGATGAGATGGCTGGATGGCATCACCGACTCGATGGACGTGAGTCTGAGTGAACTCTGGGAGTTGGTGATGGACAGGGAGGCTTGGCGTGCTGCGATTCATGCGGTTGCAGAGTCGGACATGACTGAGTGACTGAACTGAACTGACTGAGGCCTTAATTTGTGTTTCCTTAATCACTATGACGTTGATCTCCTCTTCATGTATTTACTGGCCATTTTGATATCCTCTTTTGTGAAGTGTCTGTTAGGCTTTTGCCCAATATTAATCTTGTTTGCTTTTCCTTATTGATTTATGTAATTTAGATTCAAATGCTTGCACAATTTGGGACTTGCATGTTTATTCTCTTAATGCTGTCTTTGTCATCAAGGGTTCTTAATTTTAATGAAGTAGATTTTCATACTGGCCATTTTGATATCCTCTTTTGTGAAGTGTCTGTTAGGCTTTTGCCCAATATTAATCTTGTTTGCTTTTCCTTATTGATTTATGTAATTTAGATTCAAATGCTTGCACAATTTGGGACTTGCATGTTTATTCTCTTAATGCTGTCTTTGTCATCAAGGGTTCTTAATTTTAATGAAGTAGATTTTCTCATTCCTCCCCCAAAAGTTAATGTATTTTGTTTCCTGTTTAAGAACCCTCTACTTTCTCAGAGTGATGAACACATTCTGCTTTCTTCTAGAAGCTTGATTACTTTAGCTTTCACATTTGGTCTTCATTGGTTTCTAATTAATTTTTATATATTCAAAGTACACCATTTTTAAATACGGATATCCACTTGTCTGGACCAGGATCATGTATTTAGAAGATCAACTCCTTTCTTCTTGCCTCCAGTGAATTGTAATATATCAGATGGCTGTATATATGTGGGTTTATTTCTGGATTCTTGGTCCTTTGTTCAGATTGTCATTTTTCATGGAAAAAAAAAAGTTGACTAGCATTCTGATGAGAATTGCATACACTCTAAAGATCAATTAGAGAAAGACTGACCTCTTAGCAGTGCTGAATCTTCCAAACCATTTATCATTTCATAAAAACTATTAATTATTCTTTGTATACCTCTTTAGTTGCATCCCACAAGTTTTTGATACATTTGTATTTCATTATTATATACCTTAAAATAATTGTTATTTTCTTTTTAATTATTAATTTGTTTATTTTAATTGGAGGCTAATTACTTTACAATATTGTAGTGGTTCTTGCCATACATTGACATGAATCAGCCATGGGTGTACATGTGTTCCCCATCCTGAACCCCCTCCCACGTGCCATGCCATCCCATCCCTCAGGGTCATCCCAGTGCACCGGCCCTGAGCACCCTGTCTCATGCATCAAACCTGGACTGGCAATCTATTTCACATATGGTAATATACATGTTTCAATGCTATTCTTTCAAATCATCTCACCCTTGCCTTCTCCCACAGAGTCCACAAGTCTGTTCTTTACATCTGTGTCTCTTTTGCTGTCTTACATATAGGGTCATTGTTACCATCTTTCTAAATTCCATATATATGCATTAATATACTGTATTGGTGTTTTTCTTTCTGACTCACTTCACCCTGTATAATAGACTCCAGTTTCACCCACCTCGTTAGAACTGATTGAAATGCATTCTTTTTAATAGTTGGGTAATATTCCACTGTGTATGTGTACCACAGCTTTCTAATCCATTCATCTGCTGATGGACATCTAGGTTACTTCCATGCCCTAGCTATTGTAAACTGTGCTGTGATGAACATTGGTGTCTCTTTCAATTCTGGTTTCCTTGGCGTGTATGCTCAGCAGTGGGATTGCTGGGTCATATGGCAGTTCTATTTCCAGTTTTTTAAGGAATCTCCACACTGTTCTCCATAGTGGCTGTACTAGTTTGCATTCCCACCAACAGTGTAAGAGGGTTCCCTTTTCTCCACACCCTCTCCAGCATTGAGTCTCAAGCTCTACCGACTGAGCTAACCAGGTTGATGTTAAGGGACTTTTAAAATTAGATCACTTTCTAACACCATACACAAAAATAAACTCAAAATGGATTAAAGATCTAAATGTAAGACAAGAAACTATAAAACTCCTAGAGGAGAACATAGACAAAACACTCTCTGACATAAATCACAGCAGGATCCTCTATGAGCCACCTCCCAGAATACTGGAAATAAAAGCAAAAATAAACAAATGGGATCTAATTAAAATTGAAAGCTTCTGCACAACAGGGAAACTATAAGCAAGGTGAAAAGACAGCCTTCTGAATGGGAGAAAATAATAGCCAATGAAGCAACTGACAAACAACTAATCTCAAAAATATACAAGCAGCTTATGCAGCTCAACTCCAGAAAAATAAATGACTCAATCAAAAAATGGGCCAAAGAACTAAATAGACATTTCTCCAAAGAAGACATACGAATGGCTAACAAACACATGAAAAGATGCTCAACATCACTCATTATCAGANGATTTTTTGAAAAATTGCTGTGCTATCTTATGATCTCAAGACAATATTACTAAATATTCATGTATTACAACCTTGTTCTTCTATGTGTGTGTGTGTGTACATTTGTTTCTGTGTTTCTTTTCTTCCCTTGGTCAGGAAGATCTAGAGCTGGAACTGATACCATATTAAAGTAAGGACAGAGTAACATTTTGCCTACAGTCTTGTATGAGCCTCTAGCCCTGTTTATTAACATAATCTCTCTTATACAAAATGATTGCTAGGTCTGATCCCCTACCACGTGTTTCTTATATCATTTGAGGATGGTTAGTAATCTGATACCTCTCTAACTCTTAATATCAGCATGAAGATATTAAGTGCCCAGGAGGTAGAACTGTAAACAGAGTTATCACAAAAAACTTTTGCTAGAACTGATACCATATTAAAGTAAGGACAGAGTAACATTTTGCCTACAGTCTTGTATGAGCCTCTAGCCCTGTTTATTAACATAATCTCTCTTATACAAAATGATTGCTAGGTCTGATCCCCTACCACGTGTTTCTTATATCATTTGAGGATGGTTAGTAATCTGATACCTCTCTAACTCTTAATATCAGCATGAAGATATTAAGTGCCCAGGAGGTAGAACTGTAAACAGAGTTATCACAAAAAACTTTTGCTAGTATTACATCTTATTTGTGCTAATCTATGAAATTTATTTCTTCATGATTTCTTCAGATTTTAATAGGACTTATTTTAGTTAAACTTATTGTTTTTTTCTCATGAGAGAGGAAAAGTCATACAAGATACAGGATAAGGTATNGTAAGTGCATCTGTCTGAAGCAATCCCTCTCCCTGCTAAGTAGTAGCAATCTTGGAAACCAGGTTCGACTATGAGAAGAATAAAAGTAAATAAATATTAGCAAGTTTGTTGAATACAAGAGCAATATAGAAAAGTCCATCACATTTTCTATACTAACAATGAAAACACAGAAAGTAAAATGCAAACACAATGCCATTTATCATTGCTCCAGTGAAAATGAATTACTAAGGTATACACTTTAAAATATATGTATCTGATTTGCATACAAAAATTTACAAAACACTGATGAAAACTCAAAGAAAATCTACTAAATGGAAAGATACCATGTTCATGGATTAGAAGACTCAACATAGTAAAGATTTTCCCCAAATTAAATTGGAGTTAAGCAATTCTTATCAAAATCATAGCAAGTTTATCTGAGACATAGATAAGGTTATTCTAAAATTACTATGGAAAGGCATAAGCCCTAGTATTGCTAAAACAACCTTGACAAAGAAGTGTAAAGTAGGAGAAATCATTCTACCTGATATAAAGGTTTGTTGTTATTGTGCTCAGTCATATCCAACTCTTTGAGATCACATGGACTGTAGCCTGCCAGGTTCCTCTGCCCATGGAATTTTCCAGGCAAGAATACTGGGGTGGGCTGTCATTTCCTTCTCTCAGGGGACTTCCCAACCCAGGGATCAAACCCATGTCTCCTGCATATCCTGCATTAGCAGGCAGATTCTTTACCACTGAGCCACATAGGAAGCCCCTTAATATCACTAGCTTTCATCAAATCTATGAAGGCTGAAAGAGGTGAGGAAGCTACAGAAGAAAAGTTTGTAGCTAGCAGAAGTTGATTCATGAGGTTTGAGGAAAGGTGTTTCCATAACATAAAAGTTCAAGGTGAAGCAGCAAGTGCTGATGTAGAAGCTGTAGTACATTTATCCAGAAGACTTAGCTAAAAAAAATTATGAATATGGCTACAATAAACAACAGGTTTTTCATGCAGATGAAGCAGTCTAGTATTGGAAGAGGATCCACCTAGATTTTCATAGTTGAGAGAAGTCAATGCCTGGCTTCAAAGCTTCAAAGGACAGGCCTGTTAGGGGTTAATGCAGATGGGGACTTAAAGTTGAAAAGCCAATGCTCATTCACCATTCTGAAAATCTTAGGGCTCTCAAAGTGAAGTGAAGTGGTTCAGTCGTGTCTGACTCTTTGCAACCCCGTGGACTGTAGCCTACCAGGCTCCTCCTTCCATGGGATTCTCCAAGCAAGAGTACTGGGGTGGGTTGCCATTTCCTTCTCCAGGGGATCTTCCCGACCCAGGGATCGAACCTGGGCCTCCTGCATTCCAGACAGACGCTTTAACCTCTGAGCCACCAGGGAAGCCCCAGGGCTCTCAAAAATTATGCTAAATCTACTCTGCCCATGCCTTTCAAATGGAACAACAAAGCCTGGATGAGAGCACATGTGTTTACAACACAATTTATCAAATATTTTAAGCTCACTGTTGAGACATACTGCTCAGAACAAAAAGATTCCTTTCAAAATATTACTGCTATTGACAATGTACCAGGTTACCCAACCCAAGAGCTCTGATGGAGATGTTCAATGAGATTAATATTGTTTTGCAGCCTGCCAACACAGCATCCATTCTGTACCCCATGGATCAAGGAGTCATTTCAACTTTCAAGTCTTATTATTTAAGAAATTCATTTCATAAGGTCATAGCTGCCATAGATAGTGATTCCTCTGAGGCATCTAGGCAAAGCAAATTAAAATTTTCTGAAAAGGACTCATCATTCCAGATGCCATTAAGAATTTGGTGATTCATGGGAAGAGGACAAAATATCAACATTAACAGGCATTTGGAAGAAGTTGATTCCAACCCTCATGGATGATTTTGAGGGGTTCAAGACTTTTGTGGAGGAAGTCATTGCAGATGTAGTGGAAAAGAGCAAGAGAACTAGAATTAGAAGGGCAGACTGAAGATGTGATTGAACAGCTGCAATTTTATGATAAAACTTCAATGGGTGAGGAGTTGCTTCCTTATGGTTGACAAAGAAAGTAGTTTCTTGACATAGAATCTACTCTTAGAGAAGATATTGTGAAGATTGTTGAAATGACAACAACAGATTTAGAATATTACATAAACTAAGTTGGCAAAAGTAGCAGCAGAGTTTGAAAGGACTGACTCTAATTTTGAAGGAAGTACTACTGTGGGTAACATGCTAGTAAACAGTATTGCATACTACAGAGAAATCATTCATGAAAGGAAGAGTCGATCAATATGGTAATCTTCATTGTCGTCTTATTTTAAGACAAACAAAATACGGGTGGCCACAGCCACCCCACCCTTCAGCAACTGCCATCCTGATCAGTCAGCAGCTATCAATATAGAGGCAAGACCTTCCACCAGAAAAAACACTATGACTATTGAAGGCACACATGATGGTTACCAATTTTTAGCAATAAAGTCTTTTTGGGTATGTACATTGTTTTAGACATAATGCTATTGCACACTCAATAGACTACAATACAGCAAATATAACTTTACTAGTAAACAGTATTGCATACTACAGAGAAATCATTCATGAAAGGAAGAGTCGATCAATATGGTAATCTTCATTGTCGTCTTATTTTAAGACAAACAAAATACGGGTGGCCACAGCCACCCCACCCTTCAGCAACTGCCATCCTGATCAGTCAGCAGCTATCAATATAGAGGCAAGACCTTCCACCAGAAAAAACACTATGACTATTGAAGGCACACATGATGGTTACCAATTTTTAGCAATAAAGTCTTTTTGGGTATGTACATTGTTTTAGACATAATGCTATTGCACACTCAATAGACTACAATACAGCAAATATAACTTTCATACGCACTGGGAAACCAAAAAATCATGTGACTCACTTTATTTTCATATTTGCTTTATTATATTGGTCTTGAACCAAACCTGCAGTATATCTGAGATACACCTATATTTAGCAACATTAACCATCTAGAGAGATGAAAATTAAAACCACAATGATATATTACTACACATTTACTAAAAATGCTAATATAAAAAATAGTGACAACACCAAATGGTGCAAAGTATGCAGAAGAATCAGATCATTCACATATTATCACTGGGAATATAAATGCTACAGTCACTCTGGAGAAAAGTTGAGCAGTTTTTGTTTTTGCATAAAATTAAACATGCAACTACCATGACCCCAGCAGTTGCACTCTTAAGCATTTATCCCAGAGAACTAAAACTTTCATGTGTACACAAAAACATGTACACAGATGGCAGTAGCAGCTTTATTCACTTTTGCCAAAAACCGGATTCATCACAGAGGTCCTCAAACAGTAAATGATTAAACAAAGCATATTACATCTATACCATGGAAAACCATTCAGCAGTAGAAAGGAACAAACCATTGATAGATAGAAGCAATGACTTGGATGAAACGCCAGAAAATTATGATGAGTGGGGAAAAAGGCAATCACAAAGGTTAACATACTGTATGATTTAAACTATATAACTTTTAAAAATGATAAAATAAAATTACAGAAATGGAGAATAAATTTGTGATTGCTAGGGGTTAAGGGCAGGTTTAGGGAATGCTATAGGAGGTGAATTTGCTTTATTTTTATTTTATTTTATTATTATTATTATTTACTTTACAATATTGTATGGTTTTGTGAATTTGCTTTTAAAGGGCAACACAGAGGGCCCTGTGGTTACTGAATGTTTCTGTATCATGGCTGTGATGGTGGTCACACAAATCTGCTCATGTGACAACACTGCATCGAAGTAAACACACACATACACACATATGACCAGTAAAACTGGGGAAATCTTAATATGATAATAGGTTTGTAGCAATATTAGTTTCTTAATGTGATATGTTCTATAGTCACATATAGCTGTTATCACTGGGAGAACCTAGGTACAGCATACTTAAGATATCACTGTATTATTTTCTACAATTTCATCTAATAAAATCACCTCAAAATGTCTTAAAAGTCAATGCACACTTTAAAAAGTGAATAGATAATGCAAAATCAATGTCCTAAAATGAATGCATTTCTCACACTCAAGGAGGCTCTCCTACAGGCTCTTGTTTCAACCTAATTTGATTTTTCAAAGGCTCTTTTTCTCCTTATTATCTGATCTTAACTGTGTTCCCAATGGGTTAGGTGCTCTTCAGTTTCCTCTCCTTCCTGCTGTGTATTACCTGTATTTCTCTGGTCCTTGACATGTTTTGAGTGCATTTTAACCACTGATGAAAGGCACTTACTCTCTTAAAGATGCTTGTGGGAAGCAGATGAGTAGAGAATTCTTTTTGAGGAATCTGGGACTGCATACAAGTGGTTTTTACAACAAAGTAGAAATAGTACAATGGTACAACAAAGAGAGTTGTTGTTTAGTCTTTAAGTCATGTCCAACTCTCTAGTGGCCCCATAGACTGTAGCCAGCAAACCTCCTTTGTCCATGGGATTTCCCAGGCAAGAATACTGGAATGGGCGCCATTCCCTTCTCCAGGGGATCTTCCTGACCTAGCGATTGAACTTGCATCTCTTCTGTCCCCTGCACTGGCAGGCAGTTTCTTTACCAAATGCACCACTTTGGAAGCAGTCGCTCAGTTGTATCTGACTCTTTGCAACCCCATAGACTGTAGCCTGCTAGACTCCTCTGTTCATGGGATTCTCTAGGCAAGAACACTGGAGTGGGTTGTCATGCCCTCCTCCAGGGGATCTTCCCAACCCAGGGATCAAAACCAGGTCTCCAGCCATTGCAGGTAGATTCTTACCATCTGAACCACCAAGGAATTTAACAAAGAAGGGATGACACTCAAATAATAATAACTGAAGAGATCCTTCTTCATTATGCCTCTCCTTTCTTTTGCTTTGTATACTCCCTCTATTCTACCACTTTTGATTTTCCATGCTCTTCCTGAAAAATGCAAAAGGCTACCTTTAAGTTGGATGGTTTGCTGGGAGAGGAGACACCAGGCTTTCAAAGAGAACATGTGTTCCAACCATCAGAGCCAATCAGAAGTTTATTTATAGACTCATAAAGGATGTCCCCACCCCAATTTCTGGATTGTTCCTGTTGCCTTTTGACTCAGGGTCATCTCACCAACTTTGGTGCCCAAGTGGGTAACTAAACCCTATATCTCAGCTTGTCCTTCTCTCCAGTTTCTAATTCACTAACTGGATCCTGGTGTCTGTTGGCTTCTACTGTTTTTGATTCCTTAATATCTTGGCACTGGCAGCTCATGTTGGCTTACCTCATTATACAGCAAAACAATTGAATGGCCAAACCCTGGATTTGGACTGCCTAAGTTTGAATTGTTAACTCCCTGCTTACTAACTGGGGGACATCGAATGGCAAACTTACTGCTCTAGATTTTAGTTTCTTCTGTAAAATGGGTATAATAATGGTTCTTAACTCTTGGTTGTGGTGAGGATTCAGTGAGTTATGTAAAGCACTTAGAATAGTGCTTGGCACATAATAAATGAAATAATGCATGGAAAGTCATTACTGTGTGCCTGACACTAGTAAACACTCCATAAATTTTAATTATTACAACTACTATTACATTATTATTCTTCTTATAATTAAGAAAGGAAATTTTAAAAAAAAATCTGATGAAAGATGATCTGAATAGAAACTTTTCTGTGCAATGTGATTAATAGCCACTTCTGGGAAGTATATAATATTTATTTTAAAATATTTGGGGAAATTTTTGGTAGACTTTGGTGAGCCTAAGGGCTCTTCTGGGAAGTGAGTTTCTTCCAAATGGCCTTATGAGAAGTGACCTACACAGTAGTCAGTCTCACAGCAAGTCTAATAATTTTAACTAGATTATTACTTTCTTGACTCTAAAAATGTTATTTACTACTTGCTCATTCCATAAAATATCTCCAAGAAAGAAATATAAATGTAGAGAGGGAAGCTAAGAGGAAATTAATGGGGCCTCCTATGTTCACCATTCCATCTATTCTTCCTCAAGGAGCTAAAAGGAAAGATAAGATAAACACATAGCTGATCTCTTAACATCATTTTAAGGATTTACCGCCTGCTCAGGTGNTGACTTCAGGCTTTACTACAAAGCCACAGTCATCAAGACAGTATGGTACTGGCACAAAGACAGAAATATAGATCAATGGAACAAAATAGAAAGCCCAGAGATAAATCCACACACCTATGGACAGCTTATCTTCGACAAAGGAGGCAAGAATATACAGTGGATTGAAGACAATCTTTTTATCCTCTGTAATCTTAACCAAAGTTTGTAGTTTATAAAATGATCTTTCCAATTGCTATTATTTTATTTTATTGAAGTATAGTTAATTTACAATGTTGCATTAATTAGTGCTGTATAGCAAAGTAGTTATATATGTTCTTTTCAAAAATATTGTTTTCTATTATGATTTATTATAAGATATTGAATATAGCTCTCTGTGCTATATGATAGGATATTGTTTATCCATTCCATGTATAAGAGCTTACATCTGCTAACCCCAGCCCCCTCCTCTTTGGCAACCACCAATCTGTTCTTTATGTATGTGACTCTATTTTTGTTTCATAGGTTAGTTTGTGTTATATTTCAGAGTCCACATATGTGATATCATATGTTATTTGTCTTTGTTTCTGACTTACTTCACTTAGTATGATAATCTCTGGTTGCATCCATGTTTTTACAAATGGCATTACTTCATTTTCTCTTATGGCTGAGTAGTATTTTGTATATATGTACTACATCTTCTTTATCCACTTATCTGTTGATGGACTTTTAGGTTGTTTCTATGTCTTGTCTATTGTGAAAATAGTGCTATGAACATAGGCATGCATGTATCTTTTTGAAATTACAGTTTTGTCCAGATATATGTGCAGGAGTGGGATTGCTGGATCATATAGTGACTCTTTTTTTTTTTTTTTTGAAATCTCCATATTATTTTCCATAGTGGCTACCAGTTTAAATTCCCACCAGCGGTATAGGAGGGTTCCCTTTTCTCCACAGCCTCTCTAGCATTTGTTATTTGTAGACTTTTATTTTTTATTTTATTATTTTTATTGACATATAATATACAACACTGTAAACCAACTATATGCTATAAAAATAATAATTATTATTATTTTAGTGAGATAGCATTATCTTTAATTTTCCTACTGAGATTCAAGATGATACCTAGTAGAATTCCATATGACTTAAAAAAAATACCAGTAAAGAGAAGTTCTGGAGGTTTTGCCCCAAACTCCTTTGATCCAAGCATCATAATTCAGATTTCTTATTTTATATTGCCAGTATTCTTATTTAATTGTATATGTTTCTTTTGTACAATTTTCATTTCTTAAAAGCATTTGGATAAGTATCTTAATGCTATATAAATTCAAACTTCAAGAAGCCAGTTAAAACAGAAAATACAACTCGTATATAAAAATACTGGAAAGCATATCTTTATACAGAAGCCTCGATTGGATTTGAAACCTTTCCAGAGTATCTATGTCTGCAAGAATTTGAGACTAATTTAGAATTACAACAATTTCCACTGAGATCACAAGTCTTAATGTTTACACAAAGCTCTAGATATTTTCATTTCAGTGCAGAAATCCTAATCCTTGCATGGGGGCAAATAAACCATGCCCCCATTCCTGATTTTGCTTTCTGTAGGTACTGCACAAAATTGCCTTCTTGAATATTAAGGCAAGCAAAAGACGTCTGTTTTAGTTGTAAAATGTGCTTTTAAAAGGTATTCAATACTAAATTCCCACATATTAAAAACCAGAATTCAAAATGAGTATTTTATGCCAAAAGAGATTTAAGATAAACTGGCTCAGAAGATTTTGTCCATGTCCTGTAATCCATCTGTGCCTTTTTTTTTTTTTGATACTTCCTGTCAGGAAATTGGGGCATTGATCTCTTCCCGAGGAGTACCCATAGGAAGTCCATTTAATCCAATAAAGAGACAGAAGAGTCCACCTTAAGTCTTCAAGGTCCTAATGGGGAACGTTCACAACAAAATGACACTGGCAGCTTAGATTCCTACTTGAAATGGCAAAGCCTTTCTGAGCTGAAAGGGCTCAGGTATAGTCAAGATTCCCAGGCATAAGAAGGGAAGTGAGGAAGAATAGGCCTTTCTGGGTACTTTCTCTGTGTCCACCCATCCACCCCACCTATCATTGTGGATCTGTGTTGCCTTTTCTTCTGTGGAGTCTTGGCTAGCTTCTTGGCTGCAATTGGAAAGCTGAGGTCTTTAGCCTCTACTTTGAAGACCTGCACATCTCATCGGTCAGAAGGTGAGGTGGAAAGCACCCCTGTCTCCTAGTCTGATTTTCCCCAGCAGAGGAAAAGTCTGTCTCCCTTCATAGTTGGGCTAAGACATTTCGTCTTGACCAGAAAAACTACTTTCCCTAAGGGTTTCAGCTTTGAGCTCAGCTGTAAAAGAATCCACCTGTAATGCAGGAGACCCCGGTTCGATCCCTGGGTCAGAAAGATCCACTGGAGAAGGGATAGGCTACCCACTCCAATATTCTTGGGCTTCCCTTGTGACTCAGCTGGTAAAGAAACGGCCTGCAATGTGGGATCCCTGGGTTGGGAAGATCCCCTGGAGAAAGGAACGACTACCCACTCCAGTGTTCTGGCCTGGAGAATTCTATGGACTGTATAATCCCATGGGATAGCCAAGAGTCAGATGTCACTGAGCAACTTTCACTTTCAAGGGTTTTAGCCTTGAGAACTTAACTAGCCAACCATTCTGGCTTTTAGTTCTGTATTCTCCTTTGCTACATGCCTCTTTTGACATAAGCACAGAGCAATTAACTTGTTGAATAAAGGGAAAGGAAGGATCAAAATGCCAGGGGGAGTCTACCCCACCTCCTAGATTAATAATAATAAAAAAAATTCATCACAGTCACACATCAAGCCCAGGCCCTTTGGAAATGAAGGCCTGTAGAAGGGATTGCATCTATTAAAACAGTGTGAGAAGTCCCGTGGATGTAATTTTTTTTTAAAGCAAGAAGCACATCAACTGGCCATTATAGGGAGAATTCAGAAAGATTTCTTGTTAGATTTAGAAGCTGTATTTAACATTTTACTACTCCAAAAGGCCATTTATCTCCTGTTGGATTACTCTCCCCCTCCCCACCTCTGAGGAAGTTGTTGGAAAAAGAAAAGGAGGATTCTCCAGCTATTAGGGAATATTTGAAAGAAAAGCCAAGTTTTTGAATCTTACCCCACCCATTCAGTGACATTGAGAAAACGAGAATGAGCTATCATGAGTCGTAGGGACCTCTCTCCTCCTCTACTGTTGCCCCAACGTGCACTGGCAGATTATATGTTCCCAGAGAGAAGACAGGAAAGTAGCACTCTAGGAAAGGTAGACTGAAACTTTCCTTTCCACTGAAAACCTTTTCTTTCAGCTTTGCCATCAGGCCCCAGAAGGCTGGTAGATGGTGTCTCCTGGTGGAGTTGTTCAGTCGCTCAGTCATGTCCAACTCTTTGTGACCTCATGGATTGCTAGGCTTCCTTGTCCACTGCCAACTCCTGGAGCTTGCTCAAACTCATTTCCTTCAAGTCGGTGATGCCATCCAACAATCTCATCCTCTGTCATCCCCTTCTCCTCCTGCCTTCAAATCTTTCCCAGCATCAGCATCTTTTCCAGTGAGTCAGCTCTTCGCATCAGGTGGCCGAAGTACTGGAGCTTTAGCTTCACCATCAGTCCTTCCAATAAATAGTCAGGACTGATCTCCTTCAGAATGGACTGATTGGATCTCCTTGATGTCCAAGGGACTCTCAAGAGTCTTCTCCATCACCACACTTCAAAGGCATCAATGCTTTGGCGCTCAGCCTTTTTATTTGTCCAGCTCTCACATCCATACATGACTACTGGAAAAGCCATAGCTTTGACTATACGACTTTTTAGGTGAGGTAGAGGGGAGTAGGCATCTGTATCCAGACCCCATGGCCTGGGAAGAGGTCTGATATCCCAGAAAGTAATGTGTGCAGTAATACAGGGGAAGAGTGAGCCAAGGCTAGCCTGGGGAGAACATGGGCACCTAATTGAGAATGATGCTGAGCAGTGCATAGTACTTGTGTGTGTGCGCATGTATATCTTAAAAAAACAGATATCCTTGGATGCCCAGATATGGCTACAGCCTAGGACAGCAATGATAAGCTAAAAATTAATGGATGGAAACAAAAAGCCAATGCCATGAGGCAGTGACTGTCACTTCCCAAAAAATACTTGGGTGAGAAAAAGACTCGAGGACATCGGTGAAGTAAAGATGTCAACTGACTAGATCAGCTTATACTTTTCTCAAAGACCCCAGGAGATTAATCCTATCAATAAGCCTATATGTTATACTTTATTCCAAAAGAAGGGGTGAAGCTATCTCAGACTAGATACATTAAAAAAAAAATAATAACTTGAGTTTGTTGGAGGTCTGATAGTGTTTGAAAGTTTATTCAAAAGAAAGGAAAACCAAGACCACTGGCCTAGCATACAGAACAAAACTGGAGAAAGCTGGACCAGAAGCTCTTGGGCCATGATGGGGGGAGGGGCATTCATGCAGGTTTACTAGTCCAGAAGTCAAAGTCACAAGCATTCACTGTGCTTTGCAATTATGGAGCACACTTATGCTAATGAGACCAGATTTACAGATTAGTAGTGCATTTTAATGATTTAATTATAATCCCAAAGTGATGCACAAGGGATGAAATTGTACATTGCAATGCTCTTAGTAATCAGAGCTGCTTTGCTTTCTTATTTTTAAAAGTGTACATGGGTGGGGGAAGAGGAAGGAAATTTATATGAGTTTTAGACATACTCTTGTAATGGGTCCCTGGTTTATAATAAAATAACTAGAGCAGAGAAACTGCAGCATTGTTAACAGAAGGGGTTTCCAAGAAGTCTTTAGTTTCTGAAAAGATTAACTGAATAAGGGGCCATCTACCTCCAAATGCCACCCCCTTGTAAGAGCCAGCCAATGAAGGATTTTTTTGAAATTAGTATTAAACCAGCTTTAAGGCATCGTAAGCCACTAAGGGTCAAAGATAACATATGGGTAAATGGTTTTTAAGAAAGTCATTTATATGAATTGCTTATTTAACATTCACTGTCATTTCATTGAGAGCAGACTCTCTCAGAGCGACAGGAAGCTTGCTAGGGGTTTAGCAGAGAGCAGAGGAGAAAGAGTTGCAAGGTGGAGTCCTGTTTGGCTCTCCCTGGCATTAGGAAACACAGCATGAGTGTATAAAAGTCAGGGCACAGAAGACCAACAACAGAATTTATCCACTTCAAACCTGGCTCTAGTAAGTCCTATTATTTACTTTACCAGGAAACCTGAAACTAGAGAGAGAAGTCATTAACATTTCAATATCACTTTCTAGCTTTGTAATGAGCTCTTACTGCTTTTGATCTTCACAAAACCCTATGAAATTCTCAGGTTCAGGCTTTGTTGTACATTTGACAAATAGCCACCTGCATTTTCATCCTCTTCTATTTTTGTGGTGGCCCATTATTAAGCAGAGAAGAGGCTCAAGAACTGGGTAGGGACTTAAAGAAATACAGTGCCAA
This sequence comes from Aepyceros melampus, assembly GCA_006408695.1. Classification (NCBI taxonomy): domain Eukaryota; kingdom Metazoa; phylum Chordata; class Mammalia; order Artiodactyla; family Bovidae; genus Aepyceros; species Aepyceros melampus. The sequence goes on along the minus strand of SJXQ01004932.1, from coordinate 212,628 downwards.
CTGGACAGGGCATTCCCTATATCTGGGTAGCATTTTTTTTGAAGTACCACTGACCTACTACACTGTTAGTTTCAGGTGCACAACATAGTGATTCGATTTCTATATGTTGCAAAATTATCACCATGATAAATTTCGTTACCATCTGTCACCATGCAAAGATAGTACAATATTACTTACTGTATTCCTCATGCTATACATTTCATCTCCATGACATGTATTTTGCCACTGGAAATTTTACCTCTTAAGCTTCCTCACCTGTTTCTGTTTTCACGTCTCTGCACTGGCAACCACCTGTTTGAGTTCGTTTCTGTTTTCTTATGTTTGTTCATTTATTATTTAGATGCCACATGAGTGAAATCGTATGGTATTTGTTTTTCTCTGCCTGACTTATTTCACTTATAACAACCTCTAGACCCCTCCATGTTTTTACTTATGGTGAGATTTCATTCTTTTTTATGGCTGAGTAATCCATCACATGTGTGTGTTATACTACATCTTCGTTATCCATTCATGTATTGATGGACAGGTAGGTTGCTTCATATCTTGGCTATTGTAAATAATGTTTACATGAACTCTAAAAGGGTGCATATATAATTTTAAATCAGTCTTTTTGTTTTCTTTGGGAAAATAGCCAGAATTAGAATTGCTGGATCATTCCAGACTTCTATTTTTAATTTGGGGGAAACTTTCATAATGTTTTCCATAGTGACTGTACCAACTTACATCCCCAGCAACTGTGCATGAAGATCCCTTTTATCAACATTTCCCCCAACAGTTTTTATATCTTATTTGTTTGATAGTAGCTGTTCTGAAAGGTGAGATAATATATCATCATGATTTTGATTTGCATTTTCCTAGTGGTTAGTGGTGTCAAGCATCCTTTCATGTGTCCGTTTGCCATCTGTATGTCTTCTTTTGGAAAAATGTTTATTCATGTTCTCTATCCATTTTAAAATCAGGTTGTTTCTGTTCTGGATGATGAATTGTGTGATTTCTTTGTATATTTTGGATATTACCCTATGACATGTTGATCATTTGCAAATACCTTCTCCTGTACAATAGAATAGGAAAGACTAAAGATCTCTTCAAAAAAATTAGAGATACCAAGGGAACATTTCATGCAAAGATGGGCACAATAAAAGACAGAAATGGTATGGACCTAACAGAAGCAGGGGATATTAAGAAGAGGAAGCAAGAATACACAGAAGAACTGTACAAAGATCTTCACAACCCAGATAACCATGATGGTGTGATCACTCACCTAGAGCCATTCCATCCTGGAATGTGAAGTCCAGTGGGCCTTAGGAAGTATCACTACTAACAAAGCTAGTGGAGGTGATGGAGTTCCAGTAGAGCTATTTCAAATCCTAAAAGATGATGCTTTGAAAGTGCTGCACTCAATATGCCAGCAAATTTGGAAAACTCAGCAGTGGCCACAGGACTGGAAAAGGTCAGTTTTCATTCCAGTCCCTAAGAAAAGCAATGCCAAAGAATGCTCAAACTACTGCACAATTGCACTCATCTCACACACTAGTAAAGTAATGCTCAAAATTCTCCAAGCCAGGCTTTAACAATAGGTTGTTTATTTGAAATTTTTGTTTCCCAGGGTAGGCTTGTATTGCTACAAACTTCCTTAGAACTGCTTTTGTTGCATCTCATAGATTTTTGGATCATGTTTTTGTTTTCATTTCTCTCCAGGTATCTTTAAATATCCTCTTGGCTTTCTTCAGTGACCCATTGGTTGCTTAGTAGCATACTGTTTAGTCCCACATGTTTGTAATTTTACAGTTTTTTCCCTTATAGTTGATTTCTAGTCTCATAGTATTGTCAGAAGACATGCTTAATAAAATTTTAGTCTTATTAAATTCACTAAGATTGTTTTGTCACCTAGAGTGTGATCTAGTCTGGAGAATGTTCCATGTGCACTTGAAAAGAATGTGTATTTTGTTCTTTGGATGGAATATATATGTGTGTGTTTGTGTGTGTGTGTGTGTATGACACATTAGATCAGATTGACATCTATAAAAATACACAGAAGTATCAATCTGATCCAAAGTACCATTTAAGGCCAGTGTTTCCCTATAGATTTTCTTTGGATGATCTGTCTGTTGATGTAATTGGATGTTAAAGTTCCTTGCTATTACTATCAATTTCTCCCTTTTCATTTGTTAATGTGTACTTTATATATTTAGCTGCTTATAATGAATCCATATATATTTACAATGGTTATATCATCTTGCTGGATTGATCCTTGATTCATTATATAATGTCTTTATCTCTTGTTACAGTCTTTGTTTTATAGGTATTGCTACCTCAGATGTCTTTTTGTTTTGTTTGCATGGAATACCTTTTTCCATTCCCTCACTTTCAGTCTCTGTGTGTCTTTGAATTTGAAGTGAATCTCTTGTAGGCAGCATATTTGTGTGTGTGTGTTCTTTTTTAATCCATTCAGCCACTCTGTCTTTTGTTTGGAATGTTTAGTGCATTTACATTAAAGTAATTATTTACAAGTATGTACTTTTATTGACATTTTCTTTATTGTTTTCTGGTTGTTTTGTAGTTTCTTTTGGTTCTCCCATTGTGGTTTGATGACTATTTTTAGTGTTTTTTTTTTTTTTTTTTATCTTTCGTATGAGTTCATCTATTACAGATTTTTGGCTCGTGGTTTCCATGGGGCTTATAAATAAAACTATATATAAATAGGTCTTCCCTGGTGGCTCAGTTGGTAAAGAGTCTGCCTGCACTGTGGGGGACCCAGGTTCAATCTTTGGGTCAGGAGAAGCCCCTGAGAAGGGACTGGCAACCCACTCCAATCTTCTTACCTGGAGAATTCCATGGACAGAGGAGCCTGGTGGGCTACAGTCCATGGGGTCACAAAGAGGCAGACATGACTGAGCGACTAACACTTTCATTATATATGAATATATATATAATAGATGTAATTTGTTGATCTCTTTGGTTGAACACATTTTGACAGGCTTGTATTTTTAATGACAGCCTTGTATTTTTAGTCCCCTCACTACACGTTTAATGCTTTAAACATCATATTACATTTTTCTGTGTATTCCTTAACTACTTATTATGAATATAAATAATATCAATAGTTTTGTCTTTGAAACTTCCTACTAATTTTATTATTTGATCTCCTACTTTACTCTGTATTTGTTTCTACCAATGAGATTTTTTCCTTTCACAATTTTTATATTTCTAATTGTGGCCTTTTCTGCTTAAAGAAGTCTCTTTAACATTTCTAGTAAAGCTGGTTTTGTGATGCTAAACTCTTAGCTTTTGCTTGTCGGTAAAACTTTTGATCTGTCTTTCAAATTTGAGTGATAACCTTTGTGGTTACTCTTCATTGTAGGTTTTTGGATTTCATCACTTTAAGTATGTTGTGCCACTTCCTTCTGTCATACAGAATTTCTGCTGAAAAGTCAGGTAATAGTCTTATGAGAGTTCCCTTGTATGTGATTAGTCACTCTTCCCTTACTGCTTTTAAGATTTTTTTTCTTTCTTTTTTTGAACATTTTAATTACAGTGAGTGGATCTCTTTGGGTTCATCTTGTTTGGGACTTTATGCTTCCTGGACCTGGATATCTGTTTTCTTTCCCAGCTGAGGGAAGTTTCAGCTTTTATTTCTTTAATTAAACTGTGTGCCCCCCTTTCTCTCTTTTATTCTAAGACCCCTATATTGCAGATGTTAGTATGCTTGATGTTGTTCTTGAACTTTCTAACATTATCTTCACTTTAAAAAATTCTTTTATTTATTTTTTCTGTTCAGCTTGGGAGATTTTCACAGCTCTGTCTTCTAGTTGCTGAGCAGCTGTTCCTCTGTACAATCTACTGTTGCTTCCTTCTAGTATATTTATTATTTCATTAGTCTTCATGCTGTTTGGTGGTTCTTCATATTTTTTCAGTTCAGTCATTCACTTGTGTCCAACTCTTTGCAAACCCATGGACTGCAGCATGCCAGGCCTCCCTGTCCATCACCAACTCCTGGAGTTTACTCAAACTCATGTCTTTGAGTTGGTGATGCCATCCAACCATCTCATTTTCTGTTGTCCTCTTCTCCTCCAGCCGTTAATCTTTCCCAACATCAGGGTCTTTACAAATGAGTCAGTTCTTCACATCAGGTGGCCAAAGTATTGGAGTTCCAGCTTTAGCATCAGTCCTTCCAATGAACACTCAGGACTGATCTCCTTTAGGATATACTGATTGGATCTCCTTGCAGTCCAAGGGACTCTCAAGAGTCTTCTCCAACACCACAGTTCAAAAGCATCAATTCTCCGGTGCTCAGCCTTCTTCACAGTCCAACTCTCACATCCATATACGACTACTAGAAAAACCATATCCTTGAGTAGATGGACCTTTGTTGGCAAAGTAATGTCTCTGCTTTTTAATATGCTGTCTAGGTTGGTCATAACTTTCCCTTCAAGGAGCAAGCATCTTTTAATTTCATGACTGTAGTCACCATTTGCAGTGATTTTGGAGCCCCCCAAAATAAAGTCTGCCATTGTTTCCACTGTTTTCCCTGTCTATTTCCCATGAAGTGATGGGACCGGATGCCATGATCATAGTTTTCTGAATGTTGAGCTTTAAGCCAACTTTTTCACTCTCCTCTTTCATTTTCATCAAGAGGCTCTTTAGTTCTTCTTCACTTTCTGCCATAAGGGTGGTGTCATCTGCATATCTGAAGTTATTGATATTTCTGCCAGCAATCTTGATTCCAGCTTGTGCTTCATCCAGCCCAGCGTTTCTCATGATGTACTCTGAGAAATATATAAGTATATATTTGTTAAGTTAAATAAGTTAAGTAACTATAAGTTATATAAGTTAATAGCAGGATGACAATATATAGCCTTGATGTACTCCTTTTCCTATTTGAAACCAGTCTGTTGTTCCGTGTCCAGTTCCAACTGTTGCTTCCTGACCTGCATACAGATTTCTCAAGAGGCAGGTCAGGTGGTCTGGTATTCCCATTTCCTTCAGAATTTTCCAGAGTTTGTTGTGGTAAACTATAAGTTATATAAGTTAAATAGCAGGATGACAATATATAGCCTTGATGTACTCCTTTTCCTATTTGAAACCAGTCTGTTGTTCCGTGTCCAGTTCCAACTGTTGCTTCCTGACCTGCATACAGATTTCTCAAGAGGCAGGTCAGGTGGTCTGGTATTCCCATTTCCTTCAGAATTTTCCAGAGTTTGTTGTGGTCCACACAGTCAAAGGCTTTGGCATAGTCAATAAAGCAGAAATAGATATTTTTGTGGAACTCTCTTGCTTTTCCGATGATCCAGCAGATCTTGGTAATTTGATCTCTGATCCCTCCGCCCTTTCTAAATCCAGCTTGAACAACTGGAAGTTCACGGTTCACGTATTCTTGAAACCTGGCTTGGAGAATTTTGAGCATTACTTTACTAGCATGTGAGATGAGTGCAATTGTGTGGTAGTTTGAGCATTCCTTGACATTGCCTTTCTTTGGGATTGGAATGAAAACTGACCTTTTCCAGTCCTGTGACCACTGCTGAGTTTTCCAAATTTGCTGGCATATTGAGTGCAGCACTTTCACAGCATCATCTTTGAGGATCTGAAATAGCTCTACTGGAATTCCATCACGTCCACTAGCTTTGTACATAGTGATGCTTCCTGAGACCCACTTGACTTCACATTCCAGGATGTCTGGCTCTAGGTGAGTGATCATACCATCGTGATCATCTGGGTCATGAAGATTTTTTTTGTGAAGTTCTTCTGTGTATTCTTGCCACCTCTTCTTAATATCTTCTGCTTCCGTTAGGTCCAGACCATTTCTGTCCTTTATTGTGCCCATCTTTGTATGAAATGTTCCCTTGGTATCTCTAATTTTCTTAAAGAGATCTCTAGTCTTTTCTGTTCTATTTTTTCCTCTATTTCTTTGCACTGACCACTGAGGAAGGCTTTCTTATCTCTCCTTGCTATTGTTTGGAACTCTGCATTCAATTGGGTCTATTTTTCCTTTCCTCCTTTGTTTTTCACTTCTCTTCTTTTCACAGCTATTTGTAGGCCTCTTTAGAGAGCCATTTTGCTTTTTTGCATTTCTTTTTCTTGGGGATGATCTTGATCCCTGTCTCCTGTAAAATGTCATGAACCTCTGTCCATAGTTCATCAGGCACTCTTTCTGTCAGATCTAGTCCCTTAAATCTATTTCTCACTTTCTTTGTATAATCATAAGTGGTTTGATTTAGGTCATACCTGAATGATCTAGTGGTTTTACCTACTGTCTTCAATTTCAGTCTAAATTTGGCAGTAAGGAGTTCATAATTTGAGCCACAGTCAGCTCCCAGTCTTGTTTTTGCTGACTGTATAGAGCTTGTCCGTCTTTGGCTGCAAAGAATACAGTCAATCTGATTTTGGTGTTGACCATCTGGTGATGTCCATGTGCAGAGTCTTCTTTTGTGTTGTTGGAAGAGGGTGTTTGCTATGATCAATGTGTTCTTTTGGCAAAACTCTATGAACCTTTGCCCTGCTTCATTCTGTACTCCAAGGCCAAATTTGCTGGTTACTCCAGGTGTTTCTTGACTTCCTACTTTTGCATTATATTTTCTAACTCTTTCTTAAACTTCTTACTGTGTTCTTCTCCTAAGTTCACTGAGCAACTTGTTTGTAATCATAACCTTGAACTCTTTATTGTTTATATTACTTATCTTGCCTTTGCTTAGTTCTTCTGTGGTTTTCTTTTTCCTTCATTTGGAGCATATTCATCTGTTTCCTAATTTTGTCTAATTCTCTGTGTGAGAATATATTCTTACATAATATGTTTCATGATCTTGGAGAAGTGGCCTTCTATAGAAGACTTTTATGAGGTACAACTTCTGGTCACCAGAGATATATGCTCTAGGGATGCAGCCTATGTTGGCTTCATGGGCCTCTCTATTGTGAATAGGTCTACTACTCTGGGTGCATTGATAGGTGGGGCTGTACCCTGAACCAGTTGGCTTCATGTGCAGGATGTTGGCTCACCAGTGGATGGAGATGGGTCCTGGAATGCTTGCTGCTTTGCCTGGGTTGTCCCTGAACTGGTGCCCCTGGCTTGTGGGTGGGTAATCTTCCAGTGCTCATATGTTAGAGGAGGGGTCTCTGAATTGGTGCTTACTAGGATCAGTATCCTTGTGGTAGAGTAGCTCCCCCAAATGGCTGCTACCAGCATCTGTATCCCCAGGGACATGTCTCAGTTGTCTTCTGCCTTTCCAGGAGGCTCTCCAAGATCAGCAGATATGTCTGGCCCAGGCTCCTTTTGAATTACTATTTCTATCCTAGGTCTCAGAGAATGTGAGATTTTGTATATTACATTTTGGAGCAGAATCTCTATTTCCTAAAGCCTCCTGACTCTCCCGTGTACAATCACCACTGATCTTCAAAGCCAGATGTTCCTGGGGGCTTGTCTTGCCAGTGCTAGACCCCCTTGCATTGGAGAGCCTGGTATGGGACTCAGACCCCTCACTCTTGGGGAGAACCTCTGTAATTGTGACTGTCCTCTTGTTTGTGGGACACCTCCCTGGTTGCTGGGTCTTGATGATACCATGTTTCTACCCCTCCTACCTGCCTTGCTGTGATTTCTTTATATCTTCAGTTGTGCAAAGTCTTCTGTTAGTATTCAGAGCTTTCCCATTGATAGTTGCTTTGTAAATAATTGTAATTTCGGTGTACTTGTGGGAGGAGACGCATTCAGATCTTCCTTCTCCATCATCTTGGCCCTGGAATGAATTTTAGCAACAGATCTGTTGAAATGTAGTTTGACATAAACAATATCATTGCACATTTAAAGCATACTCTTCAAGTTTTGAAATATGGATATATCTTTGAAACTGTTACCACAATCAAGATGATGAGTATATCTAATATTTTCAAAAGTTTCCTCATGCCCCTTTGTAATTAATCCCTACTTTCCTTCCCCTGATTTTATTTTTTTGGGGCTACACTGCACAGACTTCCCTGGTGGCTCAGAGGTTAAAGCGTCTGCCTCCAATGCGGGAGACCTGGGTTCGATCCCTGGGTTGGGAAGATCCTCTGGAGAAGGAAATGGCAATCCACTCCAGTATTCTTGCCGGAGAATCCCATGGACGGAGAAGCCTAGTAGGTTACAGTCCACGGGGTCGCAAAGAGTCGGACATGACTGAGCAACTTCACCTTCACCTTCACCTACATTGCACAGATTGTGGGACCTTAATTCCCAAACCAAGGATAGAACTGTGGTCCTGGCAGTGAAAGCACTAAGTCCTAACCACTGGACCACCAGGGAATTCCCTAGATTTTTAAGGTAGAAGCTGAGGACATCGATTTGAGAAATTTCTTTTCTAACTTAGGGACTTTAATGCTATAAATTTCTCTCTGGGTACTGCTTTGTTGGTAACCCCAAACTTGGATAGGTTGTATTTTCATTTGGTTAATTTTTTAAAAAAATTTCCCTTTTGAATTCTTCCTTGACAGAAGAATTTAATGCATGGGTTTAAATAGTCAAACAATGTGTATTTACTTCCTAGATATTAGAGAATTTCCAGGAATATTTATGTTACCTATTTATAGCAATGCCATTGTAGACAGCAATGTAATTTTTTTTTTTTACTTTTTAATTAATTTTTATTTTTTTAGTTTGTTTTGCTTTACAATACTATATTCATTCTGCTATACATTGACATGAATCAGCCACGAGTATACATGAACTCCCAATCCCGACCCCCACCTCCCCTCTCCCGCCCCACACCCTCTCTCTGGATTATCCCCATATATCAGTCCCAAGCATCCTACATCCTGCATCAAACCTGGCCTGGCGATTCGTTTCACTCACGACATCACACATGTTACACTGCCACTCTGCCAACCCATCCCACCCTCTCCCTTTCCCACAGGGTCCAAAAAGGCGTTCTATACATCTGTGTCTCTTTTGCTGTCTTGCGTACAAGTTTATCATTACCATCTTTCTAAATTCCATATATATGTGTAAGTATACTGTATTGGTGTTTTTCTTTCTGGCTTACTTCACTCTGTATAATCGGCTCCAGCGTCATCCACCTCATTAGAACTGATTCAAATGTATTCTTTTTAATAGCTGAGTAATACTCCATTGTGTATATGTACCACAGCTTTCTTATCCATTCATCTGCTGATGGACATCTAGGTTGCTTCCATGTCCTGGCTATTATAAACAGTGCCGCAATGAACATTGGGGTACACGTGTCTCTTTCAATTCTGGTTTCCT
>SJXQ01004932.1:161810-188277 GCA_006408695.1 Aepyceros melampus | reverse complement strand
ACACAGAAATCCCTTGCATTCCTATACACTAATAATGAGAAAGTAGAAAAAGAAATTAAGGAATCAATTCCATTCACCATTGCAATGAAAAGAATAAAATACTTAGGAATATACCTACCAAAGGAAACTAAAGACCTATATATAGAAAATTATAAAACACTGATGAAAGAAATCAAAGAGGACACTAATAGATGGAGAAACATACCATGTTCATGGATCGGAAGAATCAATATAGTGAAAATGAGTATACTACCCAAAGCAATCTACAGATTCAATGCAATTCCTATCAAGATACCAGTGGTGTTTTTCACAGAGCTAGAACAAATAATTTCACAATTTGTATGGAAACACAAAAAACCTCAAATAGCCAAAGCCATCTTGAGAAAGAAGAATGGAACTGGAGGAATCAACCTGCCTGACTTCAGGCTTTACTACAAAGCCACAGTCATCAAGACAGTATGGTACTGGCACAAAGACAGAAATATAGATCAATGGAACAAAATAGAAAGCCCAGAGATAAATCCACACACATATGGACAGCTTATCTTCGACAAAGGAGGCAAGAATATACAGTGGATTAAAGACAATCTTTTTTAACAGATTAATTTAATTATGATCAGCAACCCAAGGTTAGAGTGAGGATGGTGGGGTGAATGCAAGCTTCAGAGGGCCCTCACTGAAGAATAATTAGATTGATTAGGCCTCTGTGCCCCTGGTGACACTCAGGCTTTGCCTGAAAGGGCTATTGATTGCTTCATGTGGAGGGTGCAGTGTCTTCTCTCTAGAAGATAGATCCCTTCTGATTCCCTCTTTAATTTTGGTCCTTGTATACTTACAGTTTGCTTATTCACATTGTCCACGTAGATATCCTGTATTAATATTACACTAGTTATCCCCAGAGAATCACTTTGATAGACCAGGTATAGGGCACTTCCTCACTGTACAGAGTGGACATTTAATTAGATACTTAATTGGCAGCTATACATGTAGTCTGACATGTTAAAAATGTATCCTTTACCATGACCCTGATGCTGGGAGGGATTGGGGGCAGGAGGAGAAGGGGACGACAGAGGATGAGATGGCTGGATGGCATCATGGACTCAATGGACGTGAGTCTGAGTGAACTCTGGGAGTTGGTGATGGACAGGGAGACCTGGCGTACTGTGATTCATGGGGTCGCAAAGAGTCGGACACGACTGCGCGACTGAACTGAACTGAACCATGAGTATAACAGTTACCTAACACAGATATCCAGTCCCATCACTTCATGGGAAATAGATGGGGAAACAGTGGAAACAGTGTCAGACTTTATTTTTTTGGGCTCCAAAATCACTGCAGATGGTGCTTTCAGCCATGAAATTAAAAGACGCTTACTCCTTGGAAGGAAAGTTATGAGCAACCTAGATAGCATATTGAGAAGCAGAGACATTACTTTGCCAACTAAGGCCCGTCTAGTCAAGTCTATGGTTTTTCCAGTGGTCATGTACAGATGTGAGAGTTGGACTGTGAAGAAGGCTGAGCGCCGAAGAATTGATGCTTTGAAATGTGGTGTTGGAGAAGACTCTTGAGAGTCCCTTGGACTGCAAGGAGATCCAACCAGTCCATTCTGAAGGAGATCAGCCGTGGGTGTTCTTTGGAAGGAATGATGCTGAAGCTGAAACTCCAGTACTTGTGAAGAAGGCTGAGCGCAGAAGAATTGATGCTTTTGAACTGTGGTGTTGGAGAAGACTCTTGAGAGTCCCTTGGACTGCAAGGAGATCCAACCAGTCCATTCTGAAGGAGATCAACCCTGGGATTTCTTTGGAAGGAATGATGCTAAAGCTGAAACTCCAGTACTTTGGCCACCTCATGCGAAGAGTTGACTCATTGAAAAAGACTCTGATGCTGGGAGGAACTGGGGGCAGGAGGAGAAGGGGACGACAGAGGATGAGATGGCTGGATGGCATCACGGACTCAATGGACGTGAGTCTGAGTGAACTCCGGGAGCTGGTGATGGACAGGGAGGCCTGGCGTGCTGCAATTGATGGGGTCGCAGAGAGTCAGACACGACTGAGCAACTGAACTGAAGCACAGATATTGCCTTGGACCTTTAAACTTACTGGTTAATCTATAAAGAACATTTTTTATGGCACCAGTTTATCCCCAACAGACAGTTTATTAAGTAAAAATCAGCTTTAAAAGAAACATGTCACAATTATTTTATTCTCTATGGCAGAATTCCTACTGTTGATGAACCCCTAATTTGAATTTGGTTCTGGTGTTAAATGAAAAACAGAGACACACCGTGGGGACACAGTGCCCAAAAATGGCCCACTGAGCAGCACCATGGATCAGAGCAGCCCTGCCTTGTGTTTCCTTTAGGCCCATTTTCTTGTCTGTCATGTGGAGGAGGCCACCTAGTCCCAGTGCTCAGGAGATAGGCACTGAGATGCCTGGGACAAGCCAGCAGGAAGGCAAGATCCAGGATTCCTGATGACTTCTGTTGTGGGTGTGCTGGAAATCAGCAAGGTCCCAAACTCAACTATGCTCGACTAACTTCTCTAATACCCAGAATGACCACTGTTAATGTGTCTGTATTCCATTTGTATTTTTTGGCATTGTTGCATGGTATGTGGGCTCTTGGCTCCCCAACCAGGGACGAGACAGTAGCCCCTGCACTGGAAGTGCAGAGTCTTAACCACTGGACCACTTAGGGAAGTCCTTGTTAATTTGTCCCTAGAACTTTCTTGCTGAAATGCCTACAATGCTATAGAGGAGTGACATTGGCAATATCAAAATGACAGATTATGGGACATTTACTGTATGATAGGATCTGGGCTAGATGCTATGCTTACATTACCTTGTTGAATGCTGCTAATGCCTCCCTTTGAGATCTATACCAGTATTTCCCAGGTTTGCTGTTGGGAGACTGGAGGCTCACAGTGGGTAAATGACTCACTCAAGGTCATGCAGCTTGTAGGTGATGGAGCTGGCATCGGGACCCAGTCCTGTCTGACTCCTAATGATGATTTCACTTACCTGGCATATTTGAATGTGATCCTGCAGTCACTGGTGCCCATTAATATACTAGGCTGGATTCAGATATCAGATTAACAATCACTCCCCTGTGTGCCTGATTTAATGGCACATGGGACAAGGGAGTTTAAGAATGTGTGTGTGTGTACACATATAGAAAAGTCCAGAGCAGGGATCCACACCTCATCTATTCAAGTGTAACACCAGAAAATCCTCAATAGTTGCAATGAGGAACATCAGTGGGGGCACCATGACTGTCCCTGAAATTAGGTTTTGTCACTGGCTATTTCTCATCAAGTAGCTTTACTGGCTCAAAGACTGAAATCAGAGCAAACTCTTCCCTGGAAGAAGGCTGACTGGCTCATTGTTGGCTGCACTGAAATATGTAGTTTAGGGGAAAAAAATCTCCCTTTGCTTGAGTCAGCCACCAGCCCTTATGGGGGTGGTGGGGGAGGATAAAGCAGCCTTGGGTCTCAAGGGATGCTACTGTGAAAGAACCCCAGGTGGTCTGCAAAATTATCAACTTTGGGAAGGTAGCTTTTTCTGTGAGCTGGAGCACCGGGCCTGCTTGGCTTCTAATTCACCATATGGCATGCGGTATTGGGCTGGGCTGCTCTGCTTGGTCTCTGGTGTGATGTGGCACTTATGCTGTGGAATTATTTCCTTACTCAATTAAAAAAAAAAACCCGCCCTGCTCTAAATCCTCATCTGTTTCTCCCCACAATCCCCCACCCCCATCAATCCCCTAGACACTGAGTGTATTTTCTGCCTCGCTCCTCGCCTGTCTTTTCTTTTTCAAAACCTTTCTTCTCTGACTTAAAAGTACAGCTGGAGAGGGAAGCCCAGTGGCATGTCCTATGCTTGAATTCTCCCAAAGCAGCTGATCTCTGAGATCAGGCCATTCATTTTCTGAGGAAGGCTTTTGGTGGTTTTTCTCCTGTCATTTTTCAGGGTTCCACTGTCATCAGAGTTCGTGAAGGCAACAAACAAAACAAACAATGAGCAAAAACCTGGAACCAAGGTAGTCTACTCAGAGACCCATTGATCTGCTTCCTGTATTTCTCACCTTCTAAGTTCTTCTGAGTCTCGAATCTCATCTGCTCCCTGGTTGTGCTCAGACGTGGTTGCTGAAATAATCACTTCTAGGTATTTTATCCCACTGTTCTCTGCTCAGGAACCACCAGCGCAAGGGATTTCCAGAACTTAGGAAGCTTCTCGGGTCCCCAACATCTCTCCTCCTTAGTCCCCACAGAGCTTGGAGTCCTAAAAACTCAGTAGTGTCTCCTGAAGGCCCTAAATGAACCACACTAATGGTTCCTGAGATAGTTTCTGTGTGAATTTAGAAGCATTGGTCTGTCTGTAGCTTGTATCAAAATTACCTGTGGAGTTTGTTAGAGTGCACATTCCTGGGCCCTGCCCTAAATCCTCAGAATAAAAGTGGCTTGTGTGTGATTGCTAGCTTGTGGGCAGAGGGTGGGAAGCAGTTTCAAGAATCTGAATTAAAAAAAAAAATTCCTACACAGTGCACACAGAAATTTGAGAACTATTGTCATAAAGTTCATAAGCAGGGAAGAACCATGATCAGACCTTTTTTAAAAAATCTGGTGACAATGTGAAGGTTTTCTGGCCTGGGGCAAAGTAAAGATTCAGGTAGGCTGTTGTTCGCTAGTCATGTCCGACTCTTTGTGACCCCATGGACTGTAGCACACCAGGCTTCCCTGTCCGTCACCAACTCCTGGAGCTTACTCAAACTCATGCCCATTGAGTTGATGATGCCATCCAGCCATCTCATCCTCTGTCGTCCCCTTCTCCTCCTGCCCCCAGTCCCTCCCAGCATCAGGGTCTTTTCCAAGGAGTCAGTTCTTTACATCAGGTGGCCAAAGGATTGGAGTTTCAGCTTCAACGTCAGTCCTTCCAATGAATATTCAGGACTGGTTTCCTTTAGGATGGACTGGTTGGATCTCCTTGCAGTCCAAGGGACTCTCAAGAGTCTTTTCCAACAACATAGTTCTAAAGCATCAATTCTTCAGCGCTCAGCTTTCTTTATAGTCCAACTCTTGCATCCAAACATGACTACTGGAAAAACCATAGCCTTGAATAGACGGACTTTTTTTGACAAAATAATGTCTCTGCTTTTTAATATGCTGTCTAGGTTGGTCATAGCTTTTCTTTCAAGGAGCAAGTGTCTTTTAATTTCATGGCTACAGTCACCATCTGCATTTGTAGGAGAGGGCAAAATAACAGGTTATTTGTGGGAGACCAGTAGAAGCTTCTGCTTTTAGATGTTAGGGAAAAAGTTGGAAGTGTGGAATAAATGGCTGCCATCTCTGAAATGCCTCCTCAAGCCTCTCTGCTAGAACTTTCTATCCTTTGTTTTACGAGAGATTTTACAGGCTGTTCATGGACCCATGTCCATCACAGGGAAAGAGCTCAGCTCTCCTGCTTAAACCAGAGCTCAGAGGTATACCGTCTCATCTTCGTGACGGACTGTGATTCTGTAGCAGTGGTTCAAACTAGTGGTTCTCGAAGTGTGGTCCTCTGATCACATTGGAATCAACTGAAATGCTGGTTAAAAATGTAGATTCTTGGGTCTTGCCTTAGACCTACTGAATCAGAATGATGGGAGTCCTGCCATCTGCATTGTAACCGGCAGTCCAGGTGACACTGATGGCTAATAAAGTTTGAAAATAGTGTTCTACAGTGTTTGTCTTTCTGCCTCCACTTCTGCCTGTGGAAATCCTTGATCTACTTATGCCAGCTGATGCAACCCAGTCTGTTGCTATGGAGATGAGAGATGTGCGGAGATACTGAGGTCGGGGTGGAGGGGAGAGTTGGGGAGCACTGACATGCAGCAACTTGAGGTGAGGGGAGGGACCCAGGGTTTGTACATAGAATTTGTGCACTTGAGTTGAAGTTGAAAAAAGGCAGGAAGCCCAGGATAGACGAACTCCCAAATCCCCCAGGCCAGGTATCTATACGCAGCCATGAATTCAAGCCCTACAGCAATTAGGTTTGGGGATGGAGTATTGGGAGTCACAGCAGGCAGGGCTCTGGAGTGGAAAGTGAGACCAAATGCAGGCTCAGCTGACAAGTACAGGTGGAGGGTGGGGAGTAGGCAGCCTGGTTCCCCCTTCTCTGCTGTCCTTGCCTGGGGGAACCCCATCCCATCCTTGGCAGCACAGTGCCTTGCCTAAGCTGCCTTGTGCCACCCCACTTTGACCGTAACAACTGCCCCCCTGATGCTCTCTCATCCCATTCTTTTGAGCAGCACAGGGGTGTACTTTCCTGGGATCGTTTGCTGAGATCCTCAGAGGCCCTGGGGGAGAAAATACTGAGGAGCTGTTTCCATTCCTTGTGAGACTCAGGCTATAAGAAGGTCTGTCCAGGGCAAAGTGAAGTCTGAAGAGCAGCTGTGACAAAGCTCCATAGAGTGGGTGGCTTCAACATTTCTTTGCTCAGAGTTTTGGAGCCTGGAAGTCTGAGCTCAGCGTTTAGCACGGTCAGGCTCTGACAAGGATTCTCTCATACACATCTACTCTGTCCTCCTGTGGCCTTTCCTCCGAGCACTCTAGAGGGAGAGTTCTTCCTCTTTTTATAAGGCCACTAATCCTCTTGGATTAGAACTCCACATTTTATCCCTGTTCAACTGTAATTACCTCCTAAAGGCCCTATATCTAAATACAGTCACACTGGGGGCTAGGGCTTCAACACTGAATTTGGTGGAGATGCACTTTCATCTATAGCACTCAGCATCACCTGTGTATGTTTGTTTGAAAGGCTCCACCCTACCTATCCTCAATAAAGATCACCACCAGAGTAGAACTATGGAATCTAAGCATTTCAAGTGATTCTGATGAACACTGATGTTTAAGAATCACTTCCAGTATGATATGATATGTGGTATGTTACACGTAGCTCATATGATCTCAATGTTTATGAAGCTGGCTTTATTTTCACCCTGTATTTTCACTTGGTGGGTAGCACAGTCTCCATTCTTGGCCGAGGTAGGGCTTTCTTTTCATGTATCCTGAACCAGTAGTTCTCAAACTTTAGTCTGGATCTTGTGAAAATGCAGATTCTGATTCAGCAGGTCTAGGGTGGAGCATGGAATTCTGCCTTTCTAACAGGCTCCCAGGTGATGCTGTGGCTGCTGCTGGTCCTTGGACCACAACGTTGAGTAGCAGGATCCTAAACAATTTTGCCAGCTTTAGAAGTGTGCCTGTAGTTCAGGGATGGCAAATTTATGTCTCTTCAATGACCAGGCTAGTAAGTAATTGTAAATATGTAGATATGTTAGGGAAAAAGTTGGAAGTGTGGAATAAATGGCTGCCATCTCTGAAATGCCTCCTCAAGCCTCTCTGCTAGAACTTTCTATCCTTTGTTTTACGAGAGATTTTACAGGCTGTTCATGGACCCATGTCCATCACAGGGAAAGAGCTCAGCTCTCCTGCTTAAACCAGAGCTCAGAGGTATACCGTCTCATCTTCGTGACGGACTGTGATTCTGTAGCAGTGGTTCAAACTAGTGGTTCTCGAAGTGTGGTCCTCTGATCACATTGGAATCAACTGAAATGCTGGTTAAAAATGTAGATTCTTGGGTCTTGCCTTAGACCTACTGAATCAGAATGATGGGAGTCCTGCCATCTGCATTGTAACCGGCAGTCCAGGTGACACTGATGGCTAATAAAGTTTGAAAATCAGTGTTCTACAGTGTTTGTCTTTCTGCCTCCACTTCTGCCTGTGGAAATCCTTGATCTACTTATGCCAGCTGATGCAACCCAGTCTGTTGCTATGGAGATGAGAGATGTGCGGAGATACTGAGGTCGGGGTGGAGGGGAGAGTTGGGGAGCACTGACATGCAGCAACTTGAGGTGAGGGGAGGGACCCAGGGTTTGTACATAGAATTTGTGCACTTGAGTTGAAGTTGAAAAAAGGCAGGAAGCCCAGGATAGACGAACTCCCAAATCCCCCAGGCCAGGTATCTATACGCAGCCATGAATTCAAGCCCTACAGCAATTAGGTTTGGGGATGGAGTATTGGGAGTCACAGCAGGCAGGGCTCTGGAGTGGAAAGTGAGACCAAATGCAGGCTCAGCTGACAAGTACAGGTGGAGGGTGGGGAGTAGGCAGCCTGGTTCCCCCTTCTCTGCTGTCCTTGCCTGGGGGAACCCCATCCCATCCTTGGCAGCACAGTGCCTTGCCTAAGCTGCCTTGTGCCACCCCACTTTGACCGTACAACTGCCCCCCTGATGCTCTCTCATCCCATTCTTTTGAGCAGCACAGGGGTGTACTTTCCTGGGATCGTTTGCTGAGATCCTCAGAGGCCCTGGGGGAGAAAATACTGAGGAGCTGTTTCCATTCCTTGTGAGACTCAGGCTATAAGAAGGTCTGTCCAGGGCAAAGTGAAGTCTGAAGAGCAGCTGTGACAAAGCTCCATAGAGTGGGTGGCTTCAACATTTCTTTGCTCAGAGTTTTGGAGCCTGGAAGTCTGAGCTCAGCGTTTAGCACGGTCAGGCTCTGACAAGGATTCTCTCATACACATCTACTCTGTCCTCCTGTGGCCTTTCCTCCGAGCACTCTAGAGGGAGAGTTCTTCCTCTTTTTATAAGGCCACTAATCCTCTTGGATTAGAACTCCACATTTTATCCCTGTTCAACTGTAATTACCTCCTAAAGGCCCTATATCTAAATACAGTCACACTGGGGGCTAGGGCTTCAACACTGAATTTGGTGGAGATGCACTTTCATCTATAGCACTCAGCATCACCTGTGTATGTTTGTTTGAAAGGCTCCACCCTACCTATCCTCAATAAAGATCACCACCAGAGTAGAACTATGGAATCTAAGCATTTCAAGTGATTCTGATGAACACTGATGTTTAAGAATCACTTCCAGTATGATATGATATGTGGTATGTTACACGTAGCTCATATGATCTCAATGTTTATGAAGCTGGCTTTATTTTCACCCTGTATTTTCACTTGGTGGGTAGCACAGTCTCCATTCTTGGCCGAGGTAGGGCTTTCTTTTCATGTATCCTGAACCAGTAGTTCTCAAACTTTAGTCTGGATCTTGTGAAAATGCAGATTCTGATTCAGCAGGTCTAGGGTGGAGCATGGAATTCTGCCTTTCTAACAGGCTCCCAGGTGATGCTGTGGCTGCTGCTGGTCCTTGGACCACAACGTTGAGTAGCAGGATCCTAAACAATTTTGCCAGCTTTAGAAGTGTGCCTGTAGTTCAGGGATGGCAAATTTATGTTCTTCAATGACCAGGCTAGTAAGTAATTGTAAATATGTAGAACTACCAGAGGTAATATGAATAGGTCATGATAGAGTCTGTATGCATTTGACTACACATTTTAAAATGCACTTTGCTTGCCAAATGGGTTACAAACTGCTTCCATTGGGGG
This sequence comes from Aepyceros melampus, assembly GCA_006408695.1. Lineage (NCBI taxonomy): Eukaryota > Metazoa > Chordata > Mammalia > Artiodactyla > Bovidae > Aepyceros > Aepyceros melampus. Next base: position 178,856 of record SJXQ01004932.1, on the reverse strand, counting down.
CAACTGATTTGAAATTCCTTTGCTAGTACAACTGTTTTAACATTTGTCAATAAGTATTTTCCCATCTAGCCACTTCATGGATGTTTAGATTTCAGCCACAATCATTTTCACTCTTCCTCTCTGCATTCTTAATTGGCACTCCTTGATGCTGCTTTGTAAGCACTTTGAAGGATTCATTTTTAAAAGGCATGTCCTATCTAAGCAACAGGGTTGTAACTCTTCAAGGGCAGGAACTAAGCCTTGTTTCTTTGGTCTGCCCTCAATAATGTTTAGTTCAGTGTTCAGCTCACAGTGGGCACTCTGTCACTGATGGCTAATTGACTCACTGTCAGGGCCAGGACAGTACTTCAGAAGAGAAGTGAGTTCACTAGGATGGCTGAGATTTGGAGATAAGTACCACATCCTATGTGATCAGCATACAGTTACTCCTAGTTTGAAGTAAAGCAAGCCAGGATTTTTTTTTAGAAGCATTGAATTTTTCCACTATTAGAACACAGACCAGGCTTGCTCAACTTCTATTGTTTTGAATTTAGCAGAATGTGTTGTGTTTGCAGCTTCTGGACTTACTTGATCTGCTATTTTTGGTGCTCTTCATTAAATGGATTGTTGGTATGTAAATACATAAGTTGCTATGCAAAATTGTCCTAATTTTCTTGTGAACTGTCTTTCTGCAGCTTGTGAAAAGGCATTTTGTTACTTCCCCACATTCAAGAATATTTTAAGTGCTTGCAGCTAAATTGTGCTAAACCAGTTGTCAAAACTTGGGAGTGTATCGTAAAAGTAAATTGATACAGATAAAGTCAACCTATTTGCATGGGCTCCTATTTGTTTATCTGTATGGAAATACACCTGTGTGTGGCACAGATATATAACACACACTGCATTATGGCTAAAGAGTCAGCTGGAGTTAATGACCATATATGGGGAAGAACTATTAGCAAATCAATTAAGAACCTGTCTGTCATGCTATTGTAAAACACAGTCATTTGTTAGCTTAAAGAGGAGCTCTTTCCCTTACAGAAAACTGTGATCTGTAGAGTATTAGCTGACCTCTGCTAGAAAGGAGACTTCTGTTCAAATAAGCAAAAGATTGTAGATGACTAGTCGACCAGAGACGTGTAAACATGAACTGAATTGAGTACTTTGATTCCCTACTTGTTCATTTGTTCAACTATTGATCAAAAAGCTTCCTATGTGACAGACACAGTACTGGGTACAGGGTGAACAAGAGGTTACAGTAGTGAATAAGACATCAGTGGTCCTTGCCTGCTTGAAACTTACATTAATCCAAGTTCTGTCATCAGTGTGTATATGTGTGTATTAGATCTTTTGGGCTGCTCTAACAAAAAATATCTTAGACTCAGCAGCTTAAACAGGAAACATTTCTCACAATATGAGGCTGGGAGTCCAAGTTCGAGGTGCTGGTAGATTCACTCTCTGATGAGTACTGTCTTCCTGATTCATAGATGGCTGCTCTTGCTATTACCTCACATGCAAAAGGGGAGAGGGAGCTCTCTAGGGTGGTTTTTATAAGGGCATTCACCTTTTATCACCTTCAGTTCAGTCACTCAATCGTGTCCGACTCTTTGCGACCCCATGAATTGCTGCACACCGGGCCTCCCTGTCCATCACCAACTCCCGGAGTTTACTCAAACTCATGTCCATCGAGTTGGTGATGCAATCCAGCCATCTCATCCTCTGTCATCCCTTTCTCCTCCTGACCCCAGTCCCTCCCAGCATCAGGGTCTTTTCCAAGGAGTCAGCTCTTTGCATCAGGGGGCCAAAGGATTGGAGTTTAAGTTTCAACATCAGTCCTTCCAATGAACACCCAGGACTGATCTCCTTTAGAGTGGACTGGTTGGATCTCCTTGCAGTCCAAGGGACTCTCAAGAGTCTTTTCCACCTCCACAGTTCAAAAGCATCAATTCTTTGGCACTCAGCTTTCCTCACAGTCCAACTCTCACATCCATACATGACCACTGGAAAAACCACAGCCTTGACTAGACAGACCTTTGTTGGCAAGGTAATATCTCTGCTTTTCAATATGCTATCTAGGTAGGTCATAACTTTCCTTCCAAGGAGTAAGTGTCTTTTAATTTCATGGCTGTAGTCATCATCTGCAGTGATTTCGTAGCCCAAAAAAATAGTCAGCCACTGTTTCCACTGTTTCCCCATCTAGTTCCCATGAAGTGATGGGACCAGTTGCCATGATCTTCGTTTTCTTAATGTTGAGCTTTAAGCCAACTTTTTCACTCTCCTCTTTCACTTTCATCAAGACGCTCTTCACTTTCTGCCATAGTTCAGTTCAGTCAGTTCACTTCAGTCACTCAGTCGTGTCTGACTCTTTGTGACCCCATGAATCGCAGCACGCCAGGGCTCCCTGCCATAAGGGTGGTGTCATCTCTATATCTGAGGTTATTGATATTTCTCCCGGCAATCTTGATTCCAGCTTATGCTTTATCCAGCCCAGCATTTCTCATGATGGTCTCTGCATATAAGTTAAATAAGCAGGGTGACAATATACAGCCTTGATGTACTCCTTTTCCTATTTGGAACCAGTCTGTTGTTCCATGTCCAGTTCTAACTGTTGCTTCCTGACCTGCATATAGGTTTCTCAAGAGGCAGGTCAGGTGGTCTGGTATTCCCATCTCTTTGAGAATTTTTCACAGTTTATTGTGATCCACACAGTCAAAGGCTTTGCCATAGTCAAGAAAGCAGAAATAGATGTTTTTCTGGAATTCTCTTGCTTTTTCCNAGTCTGTTGTTCCATGTCCAGTTCTAACTGTTGCTTCCTGACCTGCATATAGGTTTCTCAAGAGGCAGGTCAGGTGGTCTGGTATTCCCATCTCTTTGAGAATTTTTCACAGTTTATTGTGATCCACACAGTCAAAGGCTTTGGCATAGTCAATAAAGCAAAAATAGATGTTTTTCTGGAACTCTTGCTTTTTCAACGATGCAGCAGATGTTGGCAATTTGATCTCTGGTTCCTCTGCCTTTTCTAAAACCAGCTTGAACATCTGGAAGTTCCTGGTTCATGTATTGCTGAAGCCTGGCTTGGAGAATTTTGAGCATTGCTTTACTAGCATGTGAGATGAGTGCAATTGTGCGGTAGTTTGAGCATTCTTTGGCATTGCTTTTCTTAGAGATTGGAATGAAAACTGACCTTTTCCAGTCCTGTGGCCACTGCTGAGTTTTCCAAATTTGCTGGCATATTGAGTGCAGCACTTTCACAGCATCATCTTTCAGGTTTTGAAATAGCTCAACTGGAATTCCATCACTTCCACCAGCTTTGTCCATATTGATGCTTTGTTCATATTTCTAAGGCCCACTTGACTTCACATTCCAGGATGTCTGGCTGTAGGTGAGTGATCACACCATCATGATTATGTGGGTCATGAGATCTTTCTTTGTATAGTTCTTCTGTGTATTCTTGTGTCCTCTTCTTAATATCTTCTGCTTCTGTTAGGTCCATACCATTTCTGTCCTTTATCGAGCCCATCTTTGCATGAAATGTTCCCTTGCTAGCTCTAGTTTTCATGAAGCAATCTCTAGTCTTTCCCATTCTGTTGTTTTCCTCTATTTCTTTGCATTGATCCCTGAAGAAGGCTTTCTTATCTCTTCTTGCTATTCTTTGGAACTCTGCATTCAGATGCTTATATCTTTCCTTTTCTCTTTTGCTGTTTGCTTCTCATCTTTTCACAGCTATTTGTAAGGCCTCTCCAGACAGTCATTTTGCTTTTTTGCATTTCTTTTCCATGGAGATGGTTTTGATCCCTGTGTCCTGTGCAATGTCACGAACCTCCATTCATAGTTCATCAGGCACTCTATCAGATCTAGGCCCTGAAATCTATTTCTCACTTCCACTGTATAATCATAAGCGGTTTGTTTAGGTCATACCTGAATGGTCTAGTGGTTTTCCCTACTTTCTTCAAGTCTGAATTTGGCAGTAAAGAGTTCATGATCTGAGCCACAGTCAGCTCCCAGTCTTGTTTTTGCTGACTGTATAGAGCTTCTCCATGTTTGGCTGCAAAGAATATAATCAATCTGATTTTGGTGTTGACCATCTGGTGATGTCCATGTGTAGAGTCTTCTCTTGTGTTGTTGAAAAAGGGTGTTTGCTATGACCAGTGCATTCTCTTGGCAAAACTCTATTAGCCTTTACCGTGCTTCATTCCATACTCAAAGGCCAAATTTGCTGGTTATTCTAGGTGTTTCTTGACTCCTAGTTTTGCATTCCAGTCTTCCATGTGTAGAGTCTTCTCTTGTGTTGTTGAAAAAGGGTGTTTGCTATGACCAGTGCATTCTCTTGGCAAAACTCTATTAGCCTTTACCGTGCTTCATTCCATACTCAAAGGCCAAATTTGCTGGTTATTCTAGGTGTTTCTTGACTTCCTAGTTTTGCATTCCAGTCCCCTATAATGAAAAGGACATCTAAAGGGTGTTAGTTCTAAAAGGTCTTGTAGGTCTTCATAGACCCGTTCAACTTTAGCATCTTCAGCATTACTGGTCAGGGCATAGGCTTGGATTACTGTGATATTGCATGATTTAATGCCCTACCTACTAATACCACCAGCTCGGGGGTTAGGTTTCAACAGAAGAATTTTGGTGGAGAGAGCAAAAACATTCAGTCTCTAGCAATGTGTATTTTCCTATTATAGTAATTATAAAAATGTTAGATATTTTCTTTACATAATTAAAGAATGACACATTTGGAATATGCCATGAAATGCCATTCAGCTTATTCCTACATCCTTCAGGTAGCTGGAAAAGGTGTGTGTGTGTGTATTGCAGTTACACTGAGAGATGGACCCCACTCATATCTCTTGGGCACTCGTCATTTCTGTATATATCCATGTGACATCTTTGAACTGAAAGCACTGAGTACTTGTCCGTGTGCTTTTTCTGATCCTGGTGCCCATGTGACCTATCCTGGGAGTGAATTCATCTCTCCCAGCAAGTGAAGCAGCCCTCACCAGTTGATGGATACATACCACAACTCCTTCCCACTTTGTTGGGATAACTTTGAGGAGTATTCTTACTATCTTTCTGAGGCCCCTAGTGGGATTGAGCCCCAGTTACTCACAGTGGTAACCTGCTCAGTATTCATTCTATATTGGCTTCCTTTTCTCCCTGAAATGCTTCCCTATTTTCCTACAAGTGCTTCCTGTGCTTCCTGGGATCACTTCCCACCCCAGATATACCACTTGTATCATTTCTTAGGGTCAGCTTCTTGGGAAACCCAACCTAAGTTATGTATCAACCCATGGCTCTCCAAGAATACATGATAGAATTGTATATTCCTGGGCAGATTTATTTTGAAAATCAATGTAACACCAGATACATGGCTATATTGTTCATAGACAAATATAATCACATTGTTTATTTTTAGCAAACCATTTAGATGGACATGATTAGCTAATTAAATGTACTTGGAAAAGTCTATCTTTGAGAAAAAGTAAAATTCTTTTGTGATTTAGATAATAGAACCCACTTTGGGATGGGCACTTTCATTGTTTTGTGCATTGGAATTTTTTAAAAAGCCAGTAAAGTACCCTCTACAGTTTGAAGAAACTAGACCCAGGTTTGATCTCTGGGTCAGGAAGATCCTCTGGAGGAGGGTATGGCAACTCACCCCAGTATTCTTGCCTGGAGAATCCTCATGGAGAGAGGAGCCTGGTGGGCTGCAGTCCACGGGTTCGCAAGAGTCAGACACAACTTGGCACTAAACCACGACCCCCACCTCTTTTAATATCTTCTCATCCCTCTCCCCCTGTAACTCAGGTCTTCTTGGGATAGAGTGTTGGCCTGGGTGGTTCCTAGGTGGTTATAACATAACCCAAAGCTCATCTCCCCTCGTTTGTTCATTTTCTGTTGTCTTTTGTTGCTGTTTTCTCTCACCTACAGCATACAGCTGCTTTCCTCTATCTTGAATGGAATCTTACCCCTAGTTTTATAGACACAATATCCAGAATTTCCCTTTGTAGCCCCATAAACTCACTGTATATATTTCTCTCTTCCCTTTATTGGTGGTGAGAAAGTCATCTGATTTTTATCAGACTTAAAGTATTCCAGTCTATGAATAATATAATGTGGGAAATGAAACCAGACAAGCAAAAAACTGTTGGGCTTCTGGGCAGGACTGAAGACTTATAACACTAACTTTTTATATGTGTACATTTTATGTATGTTTCCTAGGACCTCTTTACTGCTCTCAATTTAACTTACTTCTTCCCTCCAGTCTTCTGCAACTCTTAAGGTTAATTTGTGAGCTTGAACATGGGTTTTCCCTGGGAAGGAAGCACAGGAGAAGCTCCCCAATGATAAAGGAGGTTTTGACTTTGGTTACTAAGCCATGGGCAGCTCTCCATGTTGCCTGCCCCAGTGGCTTGTCTGGCTACTTGAACTCTTGCTTTTTCATGTGATGTCTTTGTTCAGGATGTTTGCTTAGACTCCAGACTTTGGGCCTCTGTCTTGTCTTTATATTCTATGTCCTATCTCTTGGCCTAACTTACTACCTATTATGAATTCTTGCACATCATAGGTATTGAATCAGTAATTTTTAAAATATTAGATACATTCTGTGACTCCTGCTTGCATGAGCTTTCTAAGGCTTATGTGACATCTAAGACCTATACCCTTGACTTGCGATTCCAAACTTGGCCCTGGACTTATGCTCCTGGTTGATTTCTCAGGGCTGGCAAGCTGTCCTGCCTCATCCTTCCCTTCACCCTCAGCCTTGCATCAGTTTCCTGGAGTTCCATGTTGTTATTTTGCACCACGACTTGCTGACTGGCGGTGATGCTGACAGTCTAACACAGATAATGTAACTAGAATGCTCACAATAAGGGAGCACATTAACAAATCCAAGATCTGCAATGCTGTTTATACTTTTATTTTGAAGGATAATTATGTCTGTGCTTAAGTAAGACCCTATGCATTGAGTGCAGATGTCAGAGCAAGAAAGTGTTGACTAAGACTGGGTTCCTGCTGTGAAGTGCACAATGTGTGAAATTCTAGCATATGTGCAGAAATTTAAACCCATCATTTACTGACAGGCAATAATTACTTTAATGAAGTCAGGAGACTATTTCAAACAAGCAATTAGAGTTAACAATAAAACTGTAAACAGGACCCTAATTAATGAATTTTCAAACTGTACTTCCCTCCTCTGTGAATGCTAGGAGCTTAAAAAAAAAAAGCATAACTCACATTATTGAATACATATGTCACACTGGGCAACGTGGCAAGTGTCTTATTTAATTCTCATAACAACTCTGTGAGGTACTATTCCCATTTTGCAGATGAAACTGAGTCTCATCTGCAAAAGAAACTGCAGATAAAACATACTTTCCAAAGTCATGTGTTGTTGTTAATCACTTCAGTTGTGTCTGACTCTTTTGTGACCCCATGGACTATAGCACACTAGGCTTCTCTGTCCATGAGATTTCCCAGGCAAGAATACTGGAATGGGTTGCCATTTCCTTCTCTAGCAGATCTTCCTGACCCAGGGATTGAACTCATGTCTCTTGCGTTGGCAGGCGAATTCTTTACCACTGAGCCACCAGAGAAGTGCTTCCAAAATAATACCCATTAGTAAATGGCAGACATGTGATTTAAGTGCTTAACTATGACATCTAGATTATATTAGCACACATATAAAACCTACTTTCCCACTGGGTTTGTCAGTATGTGCTAATAGGAAGCATGAGGTACATTCAGATTAAGATAATTTGAAGAGGAACTCTTTATAAATGGACTGTCGGCAGAGCTGTAGGTATAAAGGATCCACAAACAGTAGCATGGTCATGTCAAAGGGAGCAGTTATAATCTCTAAGTTGAAGGGACACCGGGAGGGAGAAGTTATAGGCACCCAGAACAAGAGATTCATTCAGAGGAGGCTGATAGGAGGGGCCAGTCATCTTTGTCTAGAGGCACAATGAGACCAGGGCAGCCTTGCAGAGAGGTAGCCAGGGGAATAACCTCACTGCACCTTCCTACTTCCTTCCAGTCTCCTTTCTGGGCTCCCTATGAGCCACATTTAAGCCAGGCAGTATAGTCTTATGATTTACCTGGCAAATGTGTCAGAACAGTACACCCAGATGTGAGATATGTTTGCTTCTGAAATCCAGAGAATCCTGCCAAGCATTGTGCCTCTTTCTTCAGAGAGGGAAGTATTAATATAAGGTATTGCTACTTGTCCCTTGCTTTAGAAAGGATATCCAGACACATCACAGATCACTAAACCTTCTAAAAACATCACCAGTGTGGCAAGTCCCTGAACTTTCACAAAATTTATCTTCCACCCTCTGGCGTACATATATCTTAAGGAGGCATATAGGATTCTTGAGTCTTCCGTCTTGTCAAGTCATTAGCCATATGTTATCATGTAATGAGCAGCATGATGTTAAGGGGCCTCTGGACTCTCTTATGATGGAGAGGAGGAGGATTGACACAACCCTGGGGTGTGATAGTGAAGATATACTATTGTTCCTACCATGTAAATTCCAACTGCTTGTAATCTTCCTTACTGATCAAGATGGAAAAGAAAGCATTTTCCAGGTCAATAGCTGTCTATCAGGTGCCAAGGGATATTCTGATTTTTCCTAGTAAAGATGCCAAATCCGAAACCGCAGTTGTGATTGGCAGTACCAGGTGATGAAGCTTGTGATATTTTCTTTTTTTTTTTCTTTAATTAATTTTTATTTTTTAGTTTGTTTTGCTTTACAATACTGTATTCATTTTGCTACACATCGACATGAATCAGCCATGAGTGTACATGAACTCCCAATCCCGAACCCCGCCTCCACCCTCCCGCCCCACACCCTCTCTCTGGATTATCCCCGTGCATCAGTCCCAAGCATCCTGCATCCTGCATCAAACCTGGACTGGCGATTCGTTTCACTTATGATATCACACATGTTACACTGCCACTCTGCCAACCCATCCCACCCTCTCCCTCTCCCACAGAGTCCAAAAGGCCGTTCTATACATCTGTGTCTCTTTTGCTGTCTTGCGTACAGGTTTATCATTACCATCATTCTAAATTCCATATATATGTGTAAGTATACTGTATTGGTGTTTTTCTTTCTGGCTTACTTCACTCTGTATAATCGGCTCCAGCGTCATCCACCTCATTAGAACTGATTCAAATGTATTCTTTTTAATAGCTGAGTAATACTCCATTGTGTATATGTACCACAGCTTTCTTATCCATTCATCTGCTGATGGACATCTAGGTTGCTTCCATGTCCTGGCTATTACAAACAGTGCCGCGATGAACATTGGGGTACACGTGTCTCTTTCAATTCTGGTTTCCTCGGTGTGTATGCCCAGCAGTGGGATCGCTGGATCATAAGGCAGTTCTATTTGCAATTTTTTAAGGAATCTCCACACTGTTCTCCATAGTGGCTGTACTAATTTGCATTCCCACCAACAGTGTAAGAGGGTTCCCTTTTCTCCACACCCTCTCCAGCATTTATTGCTTGTTGACTTTTGGATCGCAGCCATTCTGACTGGTGTGAAATGGTACCTCATTGTGGTTTTGATTTGCATTTCTCTTTCTTCACCAAGACCCACTTGAGCTTTTACAACAACCAGGCAGGCAAGTGAAGTGAGAATGTGGTAAATATCATCACCTTGGTGTCTTTCAAGTTTTTGATGGTGGCACTAGTCTTTCTGGTTTCCCCAGAGATGCAGTATGTCATTTGGTTTACCATCATTTGGGGAAGAGGCAGTTCCAAGAGCCAACATTTGACTCACTCTACTATAATAGCCCTCAGTGCATGGGTCAGGGAATAAAAGAGGAGAATCTTCCATTTATTGGCTATCTGCTTCCAGTCCAGCTAACCTGCTAGACTTAGGCCAAGACTCCATCTACCTTCCAAATGTCCCTATTCTGATGGTGAACCACTGTGGCATTTTGGTTCCTGGGAATCAGTGCAAGTTTATTAGCATCTATATCTAATAATCTCCAAAAGAACTATTTCTCTTTCTATAGTATATAGCTGCAAGTACTTCTGGAGAAGGCTTTGAGAAGATTCACAGTTTACTCCTGTGGCCTCAAGGGCTTCACACCTTGAATTGACTTAAGTTTGGGAATTGTACAAGCAGCCATGAATTGTCACTTTAGTGAGTTTCTGTTTAGTAGACTAAGATTTTTTTTCCTGCCTCTGGATGGGAAGCAGCCCATTGGTACAGTTTGTGTGTTCCATTTTGAGACCTCCGTGATCAATTAACCATCACTGCAGATCCCTGCAGGTCGATACTTTGATTCCCACTTTGTCCCTGGGTTTTACTGTATAAATTGTACCTACCATGTCACTGATTGATTGTTAAATGACACCTTCCTGCCATTAGCCCTTTAGGATCCCATGTTCCCACTGAGAATAGGACATACACTTCCATGATAGCATCCTCTACCATCATCCATGACCTGAAGAGGATAGCTATCACAGAATTCTTGGAGGTTGGTGGTGTTCCCCATGTTTGTCATAATGCTCTGATGAAGGAAGTGTTGTTCAGGCCTTTGTGGACTAGTTGCTATGGCCATTTGTTCTCCCAAGACATTGCCCTCATTATTCCATGCTGTGATAGGTAATAATTTGAATGATTACAGTGCCACTGTATGCTGTGGATAACCTACTCCTATTTTCCCCTCAGCAAGAAGGTTGTTCCAATACTCTTCAATATGACCAAGTCAATCTCAGAATCTCACTGTGAAAATCTGTTTCAAGGGGGCCACTTAAGGAATACTTACTGTATTGGTAAGATCCCAACTGCAAGAAAGTAGAAAATTAGCATCATTCATGGAAGATTTATTTATGAAGGGATTATTTATAGAGGTGCAGGTTGGAGAAGCTGCAGGGGGCTGTGTAGCAACTCAAGGATGGTGGCAGTGAAGACATTACCAGTCCTAGGCCCATGAAATGAATGGATGGAGGGAGTAGTTACTAGATTTTGAAAGGGAAAACTTGTGTAAAGTCTTGAGAGGAGCAGTGACCTTTGGATTAGGGACACAGCCAGGCCAGAGCAACCGTGCAGGGAGGAAGCCAGAGAATCAAACATCCTGAGCTTGTTTTCTACTCCTTTTGATCTCCAATTGGAGATGATATTGGCCAAGTCCATCCAGAAGCCAGAGGGAAGGGAGCTGGTTGCTAAGGTCCATTTCTTAAGGCAGAGAACAGGATGAAGACTGGAGAGTAGATCAAGAGGGACAAAGGGCATATCCCATAATTCCAAGTATGAATAGAATGTCCTCATCTCTCACTGTGCTCTGATTAGCTCCAGATAGCTTTTCACAGTTTTCAGCCAAGCAGGAAACATGAACTCTGTCTCCAGTAGGGATTTATGTCTTTCTAGACATTGATAACAATTATTGAATGTCTCTTGAGCACTTGATAATGCAGTCACTATTTTCTTTATTTTGTTGAATTGAAGTCAAGTAACTTGGCACTTATTTACATTACTGTGTCTTCTCAGAGTCATCAGACATTATATAAATGTGTCCAGTTTTTCTGTAACTTCTCATTTTTATCTCCCACTCCTCAAGACATTTTCATTTCTGTCAAAAACACCCTAACTAGAATACTAGGGTCTGGAGAAGGAAATGGCAACCCACTCTAGTATTCTTGCCTGGGAAATCCCTTGGACAGAGGAGCCTGATGGACTACAGTCCATAGAGTTGCAAAGGGTCGTACATGGCTTGGCAACTAAACAACTATACACACACACACACGTATGTATAACTGAGGCACTTTGCTGTACAGTGGAAATTAATACAACATTGTAAGTAAACCATTATTTCACTTAAAAACACTTGTTCCTCCCCTTCTCACTAGGAAAAAAAAAAACAACTGGGGTTATTTTTGTCATTCTATCTTGTCACCTAATGTCATGTCAGTCACCAGTTACAGTTGTTAATTTTTCTTCTAATTTCTTTTACAGCCTCAATTTCCTTTCTCCTATTGTAACCATCCTAACACAGACCTTTTATCACTTCACACCTGGACTTCAGGGCTAGGCTACTAATGGCCCCATTAATCTTCTGAGGTGGTTATTTTGAAAGTGAAACTCTACTCTCAAAAAATGCCAGTGAATCCTCAGTATCTCCAGAAACAAGGCTGCACTCCTTAGTATGGCGTCCACAATTCACGTTCCCCCTTTCTTTTCAAACTTGTGTCTCAGTTGTTTTACCAGACAATTCTACTCTAGTGAAAACACTCAGCTCCTCATACCCTGAAACCGTTAAATGCATTTCCCCTTCAATATGTTACCTCAAGTTGTTCCTTCTTCTTGGGATGGTTTCTCTCTTCCACTTCAGTGGTCTAAGTACCATTCTCAGCTCAGCTTCTGTTTTGTTTTGTTTTCTGAGAATTCCTGTTACTCAGTCCTTGATGAGATCTTATACATTCTAGTAACACTTGCTATCTATGACTAGATATAGTATAACTAATATCTATTTCCTAGGGCTTTAAAAATGAGAGTCATGTAAGTTTGCTATAAAGTTTATATAACTTAATAAATATACATTTTTAAGACTAATACCTGGTACATAGTAAGCTCTCAGTACATTTTAGCTATCAAAATTATTATGATTACAACTTATTTGGCAATTGCATAGTACTTTGTGGGCTTCCCAGGTGGGGCCGCTGGTAAAGAATCCACCTGCCAATGAAGGAGATGTGAGAGATGTGGGTTTCGATCCCTGGGTTGGGAAGATCCCCTGGAGGAAGGTATGGCAAACCACTCCAGTATTCTTGCCTGGAGAATCCCTTGGACAGAGGAGCATGATGGGCTATAGTCCATAGGGTGGCACTAAGTTTATATAACTTAATAAATATACATTTTTAAGACTAATACCTGGTACATAGTAAGCTCTCAGTACATTTTAGCTATCAAAATTATTATGATTACAACTTATTTGGCAATTGCATAGTACTTTGTGGGCTTCCCAGGTGGGGCCGCTGGTAAAGAATCCACCTGCCAATGAAGGAGATGTGAGAGATGTGGGTTTCGATCCCTGGGTTGGGAAGATCCCCTGGAGGAAGGTATGGCAAACCACTCCAGTATTCTTGCCTGGAGAATCCCTTGGACAGAGGAGCATGATGGGCTATAGTCCATAGGGTGGCACTGAGTTGGACAGGACTGAAGTGACTTAGCACCATGCACCCACAGTACTTTGTAGGGACTTCCTGCTGCTGCTAAGTCGCTCAGTCATGTCCGACTCTGTGCGACCCCATAGACGGCAGCCCACCAGGCTCTCCTGTCCCTGGGACTCTCCAGGCAAGAACACTGGAGTGGGTTGCCATTTCCTTCTCCAATGCATGAAAGTGAAAAGTGAAAATGAAGTCACTCAGTCGTGTCTGACTCTTAGTGACCCCATGGACTGCAGCCTACCAGGCTCCTCCGTCCATGGGATTTTCCAGGCAAGAGTACTGGAGTGGGGTGCCATTGCCTTCTCTGGTGGGGGCTTCCTAGGTGGTGCTAATGGTAAAGAATCTGCTTGCCAATGCAGGAGACGTAAGAGATGTGGGTTTGATCCCTGAGTTGGGAAGATCCTCTGGAGAATGGAATAGCTACCCACTCCAGTATTCTTGTCTGGAAAATTCCAGGGACAGAGGATCCTGGCATGCTACAGTCCATGGGGTCCCAAACAGTTGGACATGACTGAGCACACACACACACATAGTACTTTGTACTGTTACTTTGCTTTGCATATATATGGAATATTTCCCTAATTAAATTAGATTACCATCTCTATGTGGGAAGAATATGGTTTCCTTTTTTAATCATTTGCTATCTTTCAACTTTTAGCAGAGAGTCTAGCTGAGAGTGGGCCTGAATAAATGCTTATTGTGTATATCAGTGATGGTGGTGGTGATGATGCCTGCTGCTCTATTCTCAGCTGCTTTTGAAAAGTGGCTGCAATATATCAGTTTGCAAAATCTTTGGTAGCATTATAAAGCTGGTGTGGAGATCCTTTGGACAGAGGAGCCTGATGGTCTATGGTCCATGGGGTCGCACAGAGTCAGACACGACTGAAGCGACTTAGCATGCATGCATGTACCTTGCAGATAATTTAGTTCCACACCGTCATCTTCTATATGGTAACACTGGGGTTCAAGAGAGAGGGAAGAACCCAAATCCAGAGTTGCCAGTTAGTGACAGATACAGGGGCGGAACTTGGAATGCATTCCAGATCAGTGAATTAAAACGTTTATGGAGCACCTATGTGTCAATTGCTGTGCTGGTTGTTGGGGACATACTATTACCAGGATGGAGTCTGATCCTTCCATGCCATTTACTTTTTAATGGTGGGGTGAGACATAGACAAAAGTATAGGTAAACAAATAAAACTAAAGGGATAATTGCTATGAGGGAAGTAGAGTGAATGAAGGGTGAGGTAGGTAGGTATTTTAGGTCTTCTGAGGTGATAGTTAAGCTGAGTCCTGTGTGATGAGGAGACAACCAACAGAAGATTCGGGCAGATATAGTTTCAGGTATGATGAAGAGTAACTGCAAAGGCCCTGTGGTAGGAATAAGTCTCATGTATTCCAGGAAATGAAACTGTGGCCAGAGAAATCAAAACCTAGTGCACGGGTAAGAGTGGTAGGACTTGAGGTCAGAAAGCTAGGTTGGGGTTAGTCACATACCCATCTCTTGGCTGTACTAAGGAGTTTGTATTTTAGTTTTATGACCCTGTTTATACTTTAAAATGATCATTTGGGCTGTTGTGTGGAATAATAATCTATACAGAGAAGGATAAGGGTGTGTCAGAAAAGTTTATAAAAAACTTGGAACTTGGTAAAATAAGTTACTGAGATGTTTTGCAGTACAGTGCTGGACTTGCCTTTTTATTGTCTAGACTATTGTATAACCTTTTGAAACAGAGTATAACTTGTAGGTTGTTGCCTACTACAGAGGCGAATAATTTAATTCCCACTGTAAAAAAAAATCCAAAGTTTAAAGTTATGGCTTTATCAGATAGTAATTAGTTTATACCTAATCCATGAATAATATCCTAACATTACTAGAAATAATTAGCTTCTCAAATGGTCTTTGGATCAGATTTAAGATCTTACTGGTTCTTGCATTAATTAATGCATTGGCTCAAATCTTTGACACATGTTTGTTTGAATCACAAGTTTATCTTACTGAATATTAAACTTTAACAAGTGGAAGCAGGTAGAACAGTTAGGGGACAATTGCAGTAATCTAGGTGAGCCTTGACAATGTCTTAGACTAGGGTGGTGGTGGGTGAACATAAGTGGAAGTGATTGGATTCCTTATATGTTGGAGGCAAAGGCAATAGGATTTCTGATTGATGGAACACAGGATCAAGAAAAGAGTAATCAAGAAAGATTCCTGGGGTTTTTTGCTTAAGTGACTGCTAGTGCCATTAACTGAAGTGGGGAAGATTGGAGGTGGAAAAGCTTGGCAGAGCATATGAGCAAAAGTCTAGCTTTAGATATGCCAGGTCAAAGATGTCAATTTGTCATCTATGTGTAATATGAAAAAGTCTGGGATTTATGAGTCTAGAAGTTATGAGAGAATTCTGGACTAGAGATAGACTTAAGTGTCATTAGAATTTAAGTGATGTCTAAAGCCTGGGACTGGATGAAACTGGAGTTCTTAAGGTGATTTAGAAAATTGGATATTATTAGGCTCTATCACATATTCAGAACATTTAGGGTGGGATCTGGAAACTCTGCAATTCTATCACATGATCTGGGTGATGATTTTGACACTGAGAAAGAGATCTAGACAGTTTGGCAAACCTATGTTAAGGTCCAGATAGTAAATATTTTTAGAGTTTCTGGACTATATCGTCTATCCTAGCCCTGCCACTGTAGCAGGGAAGGAACTGTAAACAGCATATAAATACTTGACCACAGCTGTGGTCTGATAATTTATGAACCTGAAATTTAAATTATATATAATTTTCATGTCATAAGATATTTTTTTAATATTCATTTTGATTTTTAAAGAGTCCATATATAATACAGTGTTTGTCTTTCTCGTATGATTTTTTCGACAAAGCATAATACCCTTCAGATCCACTCATGCTGCTGCACAGGGCAATATTTTATCTTTTTTATGGGTGAGTAGTACTCCATTGTGTGTATACACACAAATCATATATCTTCTTTATCCATTCATCTGTTGATGGATACTTATTTAACAGCCAAGATATGGAAGTAACCTAATGGTACTGTGAACATTGGGGTTTATGTATCTTTTTGAATTGCTATTTTAATTTTCTTTGAGTATATACCCAAGATTGGAATTGCTAGATCATATGGTAGTTTTTAGTTTTTTGTGGAACCTCCATATTGTATTCTTCAGTGGCTGCACAAATTTACATTCCCACTTACAGTGTACAAGGCTTCCTTTTTTTTTTCTCTCTCTAAATCCTCACCAACATTTGTTATTTGTGGTCTTTTCGATGTTAGCCATTCTAACAGATGTGAGGTAATATCTCAGTGTGGTTTTGATTTGCATTTCTATGGTGATTAATGATGTTTAGCATCTTGTCATATGCTTGTTGGCTATCTGTATGCCTTCTTTGGAAAAATGTATATTCAGGTCTTGTGCCCATTTTTAATAGAATTGTTGTTTTTTGAGTTGTATGAGCTGTTCATATATTTTGGATATTAAACCCTTATCTGTCATATCATTTGCAAGTATTTTATTCTGCACCTTAGGTTGTCTTTTCATTTTGTCGGTGGTTTCCTTTGCAAAAGCTTTAAAATTGAATTAGATCCTATTTATTTACTTTGCTTTTATTTCCTTTGCCTTAAGAGACATCCAACAAACTATGGCTATACTTTATTTAAAGAGTGTTATACATATGTTTTCTTCTAGCTGCTTTATGGTCTTTGGCCTTATATTTAGGTCCTTAATCCATTTTGAATTTATTTTTGTATGTGGTGTGAGAAAATGTTCTAATTTCATTATTATATTTTGTATGTAGCTGTTCAGTTTTCCCAGCACCACTTATTGAAGAGACTGTCTTTTCCACATTGTGTATTCTTGAATGCTTTGTCA
>SJXQ01004932.1:141206-156557 GCA_006408695.1 Aepyceros melampus | reverse complement strand
AGGACCATAAGGCCAGGAGGAGGAAGCAAGGGTCAGTACCAGAGAAGATAATCAGTCTCAGCCTGCCATCACCCACCCTCACAATCCCCTGCAGCCTGCTTTCCTTGTATAAAATAGGTCTCTGGGGTACGTGGGTGGCTGGGGATAGAGGCAGAGAAGCTGCATACCATGTGTTTGGCCCTGGCTGGCCCAGAGAAGAGCCCTCTGGAAGTTTTGCTGAAAATCAAGGAATGCAGGAGGGAAGATGTTCGCAGAATGAAAGTAGTGAAGCTGTGTTAGGGCAGCCAGAGTCAGAACAAAGGAGAGCTCCTGAAATGCTCATTTGACTCATCCACTCCCTGCCCCCCACCCCACCAGCTCCCTGGCAATCTTGGCAATCTTCTACCCTATCCTCAATTGAAAGGCAGTTGGGTTGTTACACACTGCAAGCCCAAGAGCCTGGAGAGAGAGATAATGCTAGAAGGGGTCTGCACAGGGGATCCTACAAAGTAGAGTTGTTTGAATAACAAAAAGCAAAGAACACAATAGGAGACCAATCTGGAGGACTCGGGCAGAGCTGAGGAGCCCTGAAACAGCAGAAGGGAGATGTAGGAAATGGCATATAAAGCAACTGTGGTTTCTCTAAAAGTGGGCTTTTGCTTTATTTTTCATCTCTCAAAAGGTGTCAACTAAAGAAAACCTTACAGCTCCTGTGGGCTGCTGGATCTCAAAGGGAAATGAATTATTTAGGAGTGTGATGAATAGTTCATCAAACCTTCCTCCAACAGGGTTGCTGCTTAGGCTCAGAGTAATTGGTCATGAGCGGAAGGGGGCAGGCCCTTTTCTCGGTGATTCTTTCTTCTTCCCCCACCTAGGAGAGGGGGCAGAAGTGGGAGGGGGAGGGTGACAGCCCCAGGTTGATCTTTTATCTCAAATGGAAAGAACAGACCGACAGAGCTCAAAACAGAGGTCATTCCTAGGACCGGCCTGCAGGGGGAGCCAGTGACCTACAGTGAAGCAAGCTCTCTTCTAAAGGGAGCCTCTTCCCTGGGAGGGCTCCAAGGAAGCCTCAGAGTTGCCCTGAATCCCAGTCTCCCATCCGGTGGAGCAGCCGTCAGGCGCTTGCGAGAACATTTCAGCCTCCTCTTTCCCTGATTGCAGGCCCTGGGGGCTTCTGGAGTCTGTAGGGTGAAAGTTGGCTAACAGGAAGAGAAATGCCATGCCACATCTAGCCACAGAGATCTGCATCCAACCTCGCCTTTGAACAGCCTTGTTTAACCCCCGGGACCCCAATCTTCCCTCCCTCCGCTGCTGCTGTCTCCCACACAGCACCCCCCAATCCACACCCACGGAGCTGCACATTTAGTGGAAATGTTCAAAGTGATGGGCCCAGCCTTATGAAAACAGATTTCAGACTGCACAAGCGGCCTCTTTTTAAAGGCAAAGAAAGAAAGGGCATGATCAGAATTTATACAATCGCTGATGGGATTGGAGAAAGACAGACAAGAGCTGTACTGGCCTCAACCTGATCAATAGATAAGGTGAGAGGCAGTTGAATAGACCACCTCCCTTTAGTCTGTCAAATGTGGGTTCAGATCAGGGCTCTGTGCCTAAGCTGTTGGACCTTGGACTGGTTCACATAACCCTTCTGAGCCTCAGTTTCCCTGTCTCTAACTCGGGAATAACACCTGCCTCACAAGGATACTTGAGGATTAAATGAACTAACTTTTGCAAGGTGATTGCTCTATCATAAGCATTTGATGAATGCTAGCTGTTGCTGTTGTTATTTATATTATTATTATTCTACTCCTAGGTTTGCCATAGATCCCATGGGCAATTGGGCAGAAGAATGTCATTGGCTCTGGGAAAACCTACTGCTTGCTGTTGGGAAAAAATATTCATGTCCAGGTCAGAGGTCCTGTCTCTTTTTCTAGGTGCTGGATGGCTTTTCTCATATCAAACTGCTGTTTTCATGCTAATGTTTTCTGTCTCTCTCTCTCCTTCCCTTCTGCCTCTTGTGTTCAGGGAAAACTTTTCTGAGGTCTGAGGCAGTGTCTGCCTTATAGCACTACATTTTATTATTAAAGGATTTGCATTCTATTACTAAGCCCCGCTGGCCCAACTTTCATTACCTACCATTCCAAATCAAACTTCGTTTCACACAAAGAAGACTAATTTAATGACACACACATGCACAAACAATAATAAGGGTCCCGGTTGACTCCCGTTCTTCCGAAAGATTTAGAAAATCATTTAGTACAATTATTCCTAATATGCTGCCCATCAACTCTGAGATAGGTCTGTTAAAAAGAAAAAAAAAAAAACCAGCTGCAGTTATTTCACGTAAAGTAATAGATTAAGATGATAAATCTGAGGAGACCTGCCTTGCAAAGTTAGCATTGAACTAACCCAATCCTTTTTCATTTTTGGGAATTGCCTCTTTTGACATGGGGGACGTTTCCTAAGTAGGAGCATGTTATGTCTCCCAGTAACGGAGAAAACTAGCGAACATGGGGTCAATATTGTGGGACTCTTGTGAGCTCCGTTGCTAAAGGAGCCTGGTTAACTGTGGCTGGCTATTTTTTTTCTGCTCAGTGCTACAGTGTTCTCTGTGGCTGAGGGACAGCAAGCTTGCTGTCAGTTAAAGAGCCTCAGGTAAGAACAAATCGTTCTCAGGCTTCTGTGTGAGTCAAGGTCTCTGTGGCGAGGAGGCTTCCAAAATACCCAGTATTAGGTATGATTGTGTGTTCATCCATTCATCACCTTGGTGTTTACCCCTAGCATCCACCCTATTATAGGCGAGGAAACTGCAGAAAGGACTAAAACTTATTCTCTGCCCTCAGGGAGCTTACAGTCGTCATGGATACAGGCACATGTAATGAGTCCAAATTAAGAGGCAAGTACTGACTGCTCTGGCAAACCACTGTGGTGGGTCCTTCACGCCATCTGCCTTTAATTATCCAGCCAAAGTAGAACTGAGAACTAAAACTAAAAATAATTCCACTTCTTGAGTGTTGCCTTTGTGCCAGGGACTTTACACATATTACCTCATTTAATCCTCACAGAAATGGTATCAGTCAGCCAGGACTGCCATAACTGGGTGACTTAAACAATAGTATTTTTTTTTCGCCGTTTTGGAGGCTGGTAAGTCTAAGATCAAAATCGCCAAACAATTCAGTTCCTGGTGAGAGCTCTCTTCTTGGCGTAAGGCAGTGAGTGGCCTTCTCGTTGTGTGTTCACTTGACCTTGACTTTTCCTCTGTGGTCATGGAGGGAAGGCCACAGCCCTACCAGGTTAGAACGCCGCCTTTATGACCTTGTTTCACCTTTTGTATGTGTGTATATGCTCAGTTGTCCCTGACTCTTTGCGACCCCATAGACTGTAGCCTGCCAGGCTCCACTGTCCATGAAGAAGACTGAAGTGGGTTGCCATTCCTTTCTCCAGGGAGGTCTTCCCAACCCAGGGATGGAACCTGAGTCTCCTGCATTGGCAGGTGAATTCTTTACTACTGAGCCAGCTGGGAAGCCCCATTTAACCTTTATTACCTCCTACAGACCCTGTCTCCCATGCAGTCACACTGGGAATTATGGTTTCAACATACGAATTTGAGGGAGAGGGAGACAATTCAGTCCATAGCAGCAAGCCTGTGCCTTAGATAATGTTATTCTCATTTTCCAGATGAGAGAATGGAGGCTCAGAGAGGTTAAGTGACTTCTCCAAAGTTACCCAGCTAAGAAATTACAGAGATGGGCTCCTAGGTCTATGTGAGGAAAGGGCAACTGCTATCTACTATATCCAGTTGCCTCTTGCGTTAGTGGCACTCCCCACACTACTGGGTGGTAAATTGTGAGTCACTGTGAGAAGACTTTGACGTCTGAGATAATTAGATATGGTCAGTTCAGTTCAGTCGCTCAGTCATGTCCGACTCTTTGGACCCTATGAATCGCAGCACGCCAGGCCCCCCTGTCCATCACCCACTCCCAGAGTTCACCTAGACCCACGCCCATGGAGTCAGTGATGCCATC
Organism: Aepyceros melampus; assembly: GCA_006408695.1. NCBI lineage: Eukaryota > Metazoa > Chordata > Mammalia > Artiodactyla > Bovidae > Aepyceros > Aepyceros melampus. The sequence goes on along the minus strand of SJXQ01004932.1, from coordinate 152,553 downwards.
CAGCCATCTCATCCTCTGTTGTCCCCTTCTCCTCCTGCCCCCAATCCCTCCCAGCATCAGGGTCTTTTCCAATGAGTCAGCTCTTTGCATGAGGTGGCCAAAGTACTGGAGCTTCAGCATCATTCCTTTCAAAGAAATCCCAGGGCCGATCTCCTTCAGAATGGACTGGTTGGATCTCCTTGCAGTCCAAGGGACTCTCAAGAGTCTTCTCCAACACCACAGTTCAAAAGCATCAATTCTTCTGTGCTCAGCCTTCTTCACAGTCCAACTCTCACATCCATACATGACTACTGGGAAAACCATAGCCTTGACAAGATGGACCTTAGTCGGCAAAGTAATATCTTTGCTTTTAGAATATGCTATCTAGGTTGGTCATAACTTTTCTTTCAAACAGTAAGCATCTTTTAATTTCATGGCTGCAGTCACCATCTGCAGTGATTTTGGAGCCCAGAAAAATAAAATCTGACACTGTTTCCACTGTTTCCCCATCTATTTCCCATGAAGTGATGGGACCAGATGCCATGATCTTAGTTTTCTGAATGTTGAGCTTTAAGCCAACTTTTTCACTCTCCTCTTTCACTTTCATCAAGAGGCTTTTTAACTCCTCTTCACTTTCTGCCATAAGGGTGGTATCATTTGCATATCTGAGGTTATTGGTATTTCTCCCAGCATATGGTAGCATATTTTTAAGATAATGAGGCCCTCATCTTTGAAAGTGTTAAGATATCAGATGCTATAGAGGGGGCTCTGGAACTGGCTGGAAGGTTGTAGTGAAGCAGTGATTTTCAAAGTGTGGTGAGTGAGGGAGTGGGCTCTGGGATGTCCATATTTACCCTGCCTTTAATCTGAGCCACTCACTGTCCATCTGTTATGATAACAATAACCAATATTTATTAAGCATTTGCCAGGCAGTTTTTCAAACTTCCTGTTGCTCAATTCATTTAATTATCAAAGCAGTGCTCTGAGGTGGGTACCATTATTAGCCATTTTACAGGTGAGAAAACAAAAGCATGGAGAAGTGAAGACACTTGTCCACAGTCACACGGATAGGGTAAGTGGTAGCTTGGAGAAGGAAATGGTAGCCCACTCCAGTATTCTTGCCTGAAGCATTCCATGGACAAGGAACCTAGCAGGCTGCAGTTTATGGGGTCACAAAGAGTCAGACACAACATAGTGACTAACACTTTTACCTTCCCCTTTCCCTACCTAACTGGCCCTTGACTCACTTCCCACAGCATTTCTACACACACAAACCAGCTCATCCCCTGGTCCCACCCAGTTTGAGCATCAGCTGGGATTAGGGTTTGTTGGACACAGTTGATGAACTGGTGGGGCATGTGGACCTCCTGAGGAGGACTCTTTACCAGGGAAGCGGGAACCATGCAGGAGTGATGGGCCACACCAGTGAGAAAGCCATAGTTGTCAGATGGGAGGGAAACCCAGCACTGTGCAGCATGCTTATCTTTATCGCAGATTTGTCTCCCGGCCAAGACAACCATGGACTCATGCCTCAGTGCTGTGGAGACTAGGAGGGAGGTACGCACAAAAGCAAGAGCGCTGGTTCATGAAAAACTCCATATGACATCTGAGCACCAGCAATGCAGCTTAAGTATGGCTCCAACAGAGTCAAGCCTGAATGACAAAGTCATTTAGTTACCACTATGGATTGAATACCCAGGGTGATTAGAATCTGCTGCAGCTTGGCTTTCTGCCAAGTAAGGAATATAAGTTTTTGTTGGAAAGGGAATATAGAATAGGGGAAAAACATGGTGTTTATCTGGCTTTGTTAGTGAAGAAAGGGGAATCAAAATACAGTACTCAATAGAGTATGTGACCAGAAAGAACCTAAATGTCTATGAACTGCATATAAGCTTGTCATTAGAGATTGTTAGAGAAGACAATGGCACCCCACTCCAGTACTCTTGCCTGGAAAATCCCACAGATGGAGGAGTTGGTGGGCTGCAGTCTATGAGGTCGCTAAGAGTTGGACATGACTGAGCGACTTCACTTTCCCTTTTCACTTTCATGCATCGGAGAAGGAAATGGCAACCCACTCCAGTGTTCTTGCCTGGAGAATCCCAGGGACGGGGGAGCCTGATGGGCTGCTGTCTATGGGGTCGCACAGAGTCAGACACTACTGAAGCGATTTAGCAGCAGCAGCAGCAGAGATTGTTTCCATACTTTCTGAATAGTGCTATTAATAAATCTACCTTATAGCATTACTGGGTGGATTAAACAAAATGTATGTTTGTTATTGTTATTAAGTCACCAAGTCTTGTCCGACTCTTCACAACCCCATGGACTGCAGCACCCCAGGCTTCCCTGTCCCTCACCGTCTCCTGGAATTTGCCCAAGTTCATGTCTGTTGCATTGGTGACTTCCTAGTTCATTGCCTATCACATAAGGGCATTGAAAAATGGAAGACCTTATTAGTAGTAGTAGTACTAGTATTGTTATTGTTACCCCTAAATTATATTGTTTTAAGTAGCAAAGAATATGAATCTCAAGACAGTCTGAATTATGTTTACATTTTCTTTGTCAGTATCAGCTTTAGGAGCATAATATATATGATCTCCTTATTGACTATGCTCTTGATGTTGTTTTCTGTCTTACTAGCTGAATAGGGAGTTCCTGAGAGCAAGAATTTCTTTCCATTAGATTTGAAACTTGTTATTGAAGAGAATGTCTTCCTAGCTCTATAGGAGAGTCTGCCATCCAACATGGGGCTATCTGATAGGTGGCTATAAGTCTCTGCCACTGGACTTTAGGTCTCCCCAGGAAGGCAATGGCACCCCACTCCAGTGCTCTTGCCTGGAGAATTCCATGGATGGAGGAGCCTGGTAGGCTGCAGTCCATGGGGTCGCTAAGAGTCGAACACGACTGAGCGACTTCACTTTCACTTTTCACTTTTCATGCATTGGAGAAGGAAATGGCAACCCACTCCAGTGTTCTTGCCTGGAGAATCCCAAGGACGGGGAGCCTGGTGTGCTACCATCTATCGGGTTGCACAGAGTCGGACACGACTGAAGCAACTTAGCAGCAGCAGCAGCAAGGACATAGATAACATCAGCACCCTCCTTTTCACTACTGGTTAGTGACTTGGTATTACTGTTGAGCTGCACTGGAGTGAGAAGGCAGCAAACATATGGGACGAGCTAGGTTCCAAACTTTATTGCGGTTGTGATTCTCTGGACTATTAAGACACACTTGACCCTCTGATATTTCTCAGCTAGCAAATGTCCCCAGATGCTGCACTAAGATGTTTGCCTTCATTTTTAAGCCTGGGCACATTTTAGGACCTATTGAATCTATGTGTATCCAATTGATTTACATTTAACACATCAAAATGTTGTTTTGTAAGAGAGATTTGATATCTGAAAAGCCTGCTGAGCTGCTTTTTGTGAACATTTCAAAGCTTTTTTCTTTGAAGAGATTGAAACCTGGGTGATGTTCCCTGTTGTTTCTGGCTTCAGAATTCTAGAGAGTTGTGAGATAGTAGGTGTCCTGGGATGGCCTGTGCCATGCAGGGTGACAGACTGGTGATCTAGAGGAGGTGGGAGATGGAATGGAGTTGTGAGTCAGTGTGGATGGGGTAAGTTCTTTGTGAATGATGGCCAGACAGTCATTTCCAGTCCTAACTATCATCTGTTAAAACCTAGTTCAGATCCTAGTTTTCTGTGGAGTGGGAGGTGTCTTTTGGGAGAGTGAAGGAATGATAAGGCATGAGGAGCCATCAGAGTGAAAGAATATTAGGTATAAAGCACTCCTGAATGCAAATGCCCATGGGTGAAGCCCATGGGTGGAAGGCATTAAAGAGTGATGGGTGTTTTGGGAAAGTAGAGCATGTGTTATCCTTCTACAGTCATTTAAAAAAAATGAAGCACTACACAGTTCATCACTTAAGTCTCGAGCTTCCGGACTCATGGTCTAGTTCACCCTTCAAATTTATCAATGAGAAAGCTAAGGCCTGAGAACTGTGAAGTGACCCTGCTGGTAATGGCAGAAAGAGACTTGAACTTGAGGCTTTTAGAGTGTAAGCACGTCAAGTCTTGTGCTTTTTATCACTACACTATGCTGCCTCCTTAGGTTGAACCTTGTCAATCAGAAAACAATAAGAGGCAGACATCTGAAAGCCATGGTAGAAGTATTATGAATCATCCCAATGCCCAGTGTTGGATGTTTTCTTGGGAGGAAGACTGACAAATGGTCAGAAGAGGAATGTATGGAAAAGTGGCCTTTTCAGAATTGAGGAAATGAAAAGTAGGGCAGTCTCATCAGAAGTTGGGGGTGGTCTGCCTTGAGTCACTTCCAGACTGAAGGTGACAAAACTTGAGAGAGTTTGGTTGAGGTAAGCCATTAAGAGGGAGAAGGACAGAGTGACAACAGCAGGCAGCCCCTCAAAATCATTCTGGGAGGAGGTTTTGAGGCAAACATTGAACAGATAGTCGTATGTCTAATCAACAGACAAACCTATGATTGCTGTTGAAGTTAGCATGTTAAAAGTATACCTGGAATTGCATAAGCTAAGATCTGGAGGGGAGGGTATTTGCCTTCATCTGGGGGCTTTGATTTTTTTTTTTTTTTAGTATTTATTTTGTAGTGGAGCATCGTTGATTAACAATGCTATGTTAGTTTCAGGTGTACAGCTAAGTGATTCAGTTATACATGTATCTATTCTTTCTCAAATTATTTTCCCATTTAGGTTATTACAGACTATTGAGCAGAGTTTCCTGTGCCCTACGGTAGGTCCTTATTGGTTTGAGGCTTTGATTTTGAGCTATGTGACATGCACACATATTTTGGGGCTTCTGTGTCTTTAGAACTATAAGTTACATATTGCTGTATGCCTAAGATCAGATATTTGACTGGCAAGAAAATGAATTACACTATACAAGCATCTGATGTCACCTCCATATATATATAGTTAAAATGTGACAGATAGCTTCACCTGTGGAAAATTGTACCATCTGCAGGAATTGTGGTCCTCATTTAATTGCTGTCTAATTTTTACATGCAGTAGAAGTTGATATTATGTGTAACTGTGAGGCTCCATTTCAAGACCTCTGTTTTCCTAATCAACTATATGATATAATTTTGGGAGTTGACTCCATTCAGTAATACCCCCCACTACCAAAGAATCAATTATCAGCTAAATTTAAGGAACCCATAAAGTTGATGAATCCAGGGATGTAGTCAACTTCTACATATTCAGGTGGTATGTTCAAATCTCAGCCCACAAATTTAGCTTTCTGTTCCTGTCCTTCAGTAGCTAAGTTGTGTCCAACTCTTTGTGACCCCATGAACTGCAGCATTCCAGGCTTCCCCATCCTTCAGCATCTCTCAGAGTTTGCTCAAACTCATATCTATTGAGCTGCTGATGCCACCCAACCATCTCATCCTCTGTCGTCCCCTTCTCCTCCTGCCTTCAATCCCAGAATCGGGGTCTTTTCCAATGAATTGGCTCTTCACATCAGGTGGCCAAAGTATTAGAGCTTCAGCATCAGTCCTTTCAGTGAATATTCAGGGTTAGTTTCCTTTAGGAATGACTGGTTTGATCTCCTTGCTGTCCAAGGGACTCTCAAGAGTCTAGTCTTAATATTTCTCTGTCTCTTCCCTTATCACAATGAAGGGTCTTTTCTAGTCTGAGGAAACAGAAATACTTCTATCTTCAGTAAACATGTTTCTTTATCCTCTGTCCTCTCTAGTGCCCTCAGACCCTAATCTTTTGGACACTGTGGTTGAAAGATTGTTTTCCTTGCTATTACTTGATATTACCCCACCCTGAAGAAATGAACTGCTGAAGTGACGGAGCTGGGGGATGACTGGTGGTCCTTGGGGTAGAGACTGTACTACCAAGAGAAAACTGATTTCCAATATCTAAAACCTAAATGATCAGGACTTCCCTTGTGGTCCAGTGGTTAAGAATCCTCCTTGCAATACAGAGGGCATTGGTTCAATCCCCGGTCAGGGAACCAAGATACCATATGCCTTGGAGCAACTAAACCCATGCCCCAAGAGTCCCTGTGCCACAGTGGAAGTCTGGCATGGCTCAACAAAGATCCCACAGCTAAAACCTGGGGCATCCAAACAAAGAAATACATATTAAAAAACCTAAATGACCTAAAAGATCATTATGATGAATAGCACCAGTAACGGTATTTATTCTTTGTTACCTAAATACTCCTCTTGGCGTATTATGTGCACTTTGAGTTTTACTTCCCAAGGACCAAGATGAAGCTTTTTTAGATCTGGTCATGCCATCTTACTCCCAGGAGCTGTTGGGATTCCATGGTGTGGTGTGGTATCAGGGGGAGTAGGTGGCCCGGACACTAGGCAAAACCACCCTCAGTGTGATCAAATGATGCCAGGTCTTCTTCACTCCTCCTACTTCAATATATAGTACAGTGATCAACCTGAGAAAAAGTGTTGTTCAGTGAATTTGTTTCTGAAGGGACTAAGCTACCCTTTAATTATCCTGCAGAAGCAGTGTGTATCCTTCTTGGCTTGCTTGAGATTTCTAGTTGGAAATCCAAATATTATTGCAAATCTTTTCAAACCTTAACACTTCTGACTGCAAAGTATGTCTGTGTGTGTATGTGTGCACGCATGCATATGTACTCATACAGAGGTGGGGCCTCTGGAAGGAACACAGAGAAAAGAACCAATTAGGGCAGTGTAGGGGCTGATAATGGAGAAGGCAGTGGCACCCCACTCCAGTACCGTTGCTGGAAAATCCCATGGACGGAGGAGCCTGGTAGGCTGCAGTCCATGGGGTCACTAAGAGTCGGACACGACTGAGCGACTTCACTTTCACTTTTCACTTTCATGCATTGGAGAAGGAAATGGCAACCCACTCCAGTGTTCTTGCCTGGAGAATCCCAGGGACAGGGGAGCCTGGTGGGCTGCTGTCTATGGGGTCACACAGAGTCGGACATGACTAAAGTGACTTAGCAGCAGCAGGGGCTAATAAAAAGATACTCAGATTTCAGAAAACCAGTAAGTATAATAGTAAAATTATAGGTAGGAAAAATAGACAGGAGCCAAAGCTTGGAGTGTTAAAAAGGGCACTTGGTTTCTTTTTCACTGAGACAGACGCTTGCTGGACAGGGGAGAAAAGAAGCTGCAAATATTAATTCAAGCTCATTGCTCCTTCCTTGTTCTCCTCCCGCCCTACCTCCTCATCCCATGGTGAGAAATAATGATCACGTTCTGCACTTGGAAGATTGGGTAATGGGAAGCCTGGTGAGAGGAAATGACTTTCTCAGCTAATTGTCAGCAGAGGTTGAAGGACCTACAAGCAGTGGCTCCCAGGGTGCTCTTGCAAAGCAGACACTGGCTGCTTAACTTGGCTGGTCAGAGTTTTGTGCTAATGAGACCAAGGTTGTAGGTTTCTTCTGTTGATAACTTGGGCCAGGTGGCTTCACTCTGCTTGCTTTACCAGCTACTGATTGAATCCTGGACATATATTTTAACCCTAAATATAGGCTCAAGTCTTAGCTTCAGGCTGAGGCCCTAACCTTGATCATAAGCTAACCCTCGTCACAAGCTGTGTTCCCTAACCTCAGCCGTACGTTGAAGCTCTAATCTTCAGATACATGTATTATGGGTCATAAATGGGACCAGGAAATAAGGTAAGGATGTTGCAGTATATCTCCATCACTTATACTAAAAAGAAAGAAAAAAAAAACGTGCTTACTTTTCTAATAGGAAAAGAGTGACCTATTTTCATATGATAACAAATGCAGTATACACGCTTTTAGCCTAGAAAACTTGGGCTGACATGAAGGTATGAGAATGGTTGCCCCTAGTTCTTGGGATTAAAGCTAGGATAAAAGTGTAAGGTCTCTCTGCAGATGTATTTGCATTCTTTGTATTTGTTAGAGACGAAACACCCAATTTTGTCTACTTTGTCTTGCTCCACTTTCTTATATTTAAGATCCTAAAGCCAATGTTTACAAGAGCCACTTGTGAAAATGGCACCTCAAACTAAAAGCTTCTTTCATTCTTAAATCATCTACCCTACTGGTATGCCCACGGATCAGAGACCTGTGAGATTAGAACCATTCCTTTGGGTTTTGACATTGTTCAGTTCAGTTCGGTCACTCAGACGTGTCCGACTCTTTGTGACTCCATGGACTGCAGCACGCCAGGCTTCCCTGTCCATCACCAACTCCCGGAGCTTACTCAAACTCATGTCAGTTGAGTCAGTGATGCCATCCAATCATCTCATCCTCCGTCCTCCCCTTCTCCTCCTCTTTACAGATATCAGGGTCCTTTTCAGTGAGTCAATTCTTCATATCAGGTAGCCAAAGGATTGGAGTTTCAGCTTCATTAGTCCTTCCAATGAATATTCAGGACTGATCTCCTTTAGGATGGACTGGTTGGATCTCTTTGCTGTCCAAGGGACTCTCAAGAATCCAACACCACAGTTCAAAAGCATCAATTCTTTAGCACTCAGCCTTTTTTTTTTAAAATATTAATTTATTTGTTTTAATTGGAGGTTAATTACTTTACAATATTGTATTGGTTTTGCCATACATCAACATGAATCTGCCATAGGTATACACATGTTCCCCATCCTGAACCCCCCTCCCTCCTCCCTCCCTGTACCATTGTCCAACTCTAATATCCATACATCACTACTATGAAAACCATAGCTTTGACTAGACAGACCTTTGTTGGCAAAGTAATATCTCTGACTTTTAATATGCTTTCTAGGTTGGTCATAGCTTTTCTTCCAAGGAGCAAGCATCTTTTAATTTCATGGCTGCAGTCACCATCTACAGTGATTTTGGAGCCCCAAAAGATAAAAGTCTGTCACTGTTTCCATTGTTTCCCCATCTATTTGCCATGAAGTGATGGAACCGGGTACCATGATCTTAGTTTTCTGAATGTTGAGCTTTAAGCCAACGTTTTCACTCTCCTCTTTCACTTTCATCAAGAGGCTTTTTAGTTCCTCTTCACTTTCTACCATAAGGGTGGTGTCATCTGCATATCTGAGGTTATTGATATTTCTCCCGCAATCTTGATTCCAGCTTGCGCTTCTTCCAGCCCAGCGTTTCTCATGATGTACTCTGCATAGAAGTTAAAGAAGCAGGGTGACAATTAAAGCCTTGACGTACTCCTTTTCCCATTTGGAACCAGTCTCTTGTTCCATGTCCAGTTCTGTTACTTCTTGACCTGCATATAGATTTCTCAGGAGGCAGGTCAGGTGATCTGGTATTCGCATTTCTTTAAGAATTTTCCACAGTTTGTTGTGATCCATGCAGTCAAACACTTTAGTATAGTCAATAAAGCAGAAGTAGATGTTTTCCTGGAACTCTCCTGCTTTTTTGATGATCCAATGGATGTTGGCAATTTGATTTTTGGTTCATCTGGCTTTTCTAAATACAGCTTGAACATCTGGAAGTTCATGATTCACATACTGTTGAAGCCTGACTGGGAGAATTTAGAGCATTTGCTAGTGTGTGAGATGAGTGCAATTGTGTGGTAGTTTGAGCATTCTTTCGCCTTGTTTTTTTTTTTTGGGCTTGGAGTGAAAACTGACCTTTTCCAGTCCTGTGGCCACTGTTGAGTTTTCCAAATTTGCTGGCATATTGAGCGTAGTACTTTAACAACATCATTTTTTAGGATTTGAAATAGCTCAACTGGAATTCCACCACCTCCACTAGCTTGACATTGGTAGCCCCTGCTTAATTATAGATCTTATTTGGGAAAGTTCTGAAATGTATACATGCTGAGAATTTAAAATGCATTTGGGAAATGAGTTCTATCTTGAGTAACCCACGTAAACTGTCTCCAGAATTCAAAGCAGTCTGACAGTTGGTGGGTAAACAAGAGGTTTAACTGGAAACTGGACAAAGAAGACTTAAAATGGAGTAAATCTCATTTGATAGTTAAAAAATAATTACTATAAAGTTCAAACGTTTGTAAAAGTATAGGGAGAAGCTAACTTTCGATAATCAAAGGGCAATCATGTCAATAGCAGGGAAAAGAAGGGGTGATTCTGCACTTTTTATTTTTAAATTAATTTTTATTGGAGTATAGTTGCTTTACAATGTTATTAGTTTCTTCTGTACAGTGAAGTGAATTTGCCATACATATACATATATCTCCTGTCTCCTCTTTCGACTATAGTCAAGGCCTAGGTAATTGACTAAGGTTTGCTTGAAGGTAGAGGATTTCACATATTGCTGCCCAGAGAAAAGCTTTGGTGTGCTTGAGATGTCTCCTTGGAAGTCTAGGTATTACAGCACAGATTTTCAAATCTTAACACTTCTTGTTTGGATGAGACTCTTGTCTAGTAGAGAAGCAGGAGATTTGGATTGCAGGGGGCGGGGCAGAAGATAGTGAGACTACTAAGGCTGTCTTCTTTATCTCTAATCTCTTCCTCTTTTCACTTTCAAGTAAGTTGATTCCTTACCATATTAGCAAAACAGAAACTCCTTTAATCCCATGTTTCTTTTCCCAGCCANATCCGGCGTGCAAGACAGCGTGCCCGTCAGTGCGCACGCAAGTGCGCCAGCCAGTGCTCCTGCCAACCAGCATGCCAGGCAGTGTGCCCGCCAGTGCGGCTGCCTTGCGGCGTGCCAGCCAGTTTGCCTGTCAGGCGCCTGCCATTCAGCGTGCCTGGCAGTGTGCCCGCCAGTGCGCCTGCCAGTCGGGGTGACAGACAGCGTGCCCGCCACTGTGCCTGCCAGCGTGCCTGCCAGACGTCGTGGCAGACAGCGTGCCTACCAGTGTGCCTGCAAAATGACGTGACAGCCAGCTGGCCTGCCAGCATTCCCACCAGTGTGCCTGCTGGCGACATGCCAGCCAGTGTGCCCGTCAGTGCGCCAGTGGACCCTGCAGGGCACCTGCAAGCCGGTGTGCCAGCCATTGTGTCAGCCAGTGCACCTGCCAGCAGGCGTGCCAGCCAGTGTGCCCGCCAGTGCGCCTGCCATCCGGCGTGCCAGACAGTGTGCCCGCCAGTGCGCCTCCCAGTCGGGTGCCAGCCAGCGTGCACGCCAGTGCTCGTGCCAGTCGGGTTCAAGCCAGCATGCCTGCAATTGCGCCTGCCAGTCGGGTGCCAGGCAGCTTGCCAGCCAGTGTGCCCTCCAGTGCGCCTGCCATCTGGCGAGCCAGACAGTGGGCCCGCCAGTGCGCCTGCCAGTCGGGTGCCAGCCAGCGTGAAGGCCAGTGTGCCCGTCAGTGCGCCTACCATCCGGCGTCCCAGGCAGTGTGCCCACCTGTGCGCCTGCCAGTCGAGTGCCAGCCAGAGTGCCCGCCAGTGCGCAAGCCAGTTGGGTGCCAGCCAGCATGCCCGCCAGTGCACCCGCCAGTGCGCCTGCCATCCGGCGTTATAGGC
>SJXQ01004932.1:0-124276 GCA_006408695.1 Aepyceros melampus | reverse complement strand
GCTTGGAGAATTTTGAGCATTACTTTACTAGCATGTGAGATGAGTGCAATTGTGTGGTACTTTAAGCATTCTTTGTCATTGCCTTTCTTTGGAATTGGAATGAAAGCTGACCTTTTCCAGTCATGTGGCCACTGCTGAGTTTTCCAAATTTGCTGGCAAATTGAGTGCAGCACTTTCATAGCATCATCTTTCAGGATTTGAAATAGCTCAACTGGAATGCCATCACCTCCACTAGCTTTGTTCATAGTGATGCTTTCTAAGGCCCACTTGACTTCACATTTCAAGATGTCTGGCTCTAGATTAGTCATCACATCATCATGATTATCTGGGTCATGAAGATCTTTTTTGTACAGTTCTTCCGTGTATTCTTGCCACCTCTTCTTAATATCTTCTGCTTCTGTTAGATGGAAAACCCATACCATATTCTTGGGTTGGAACACTTGTCATCATAAAGATGTGGATTTGACAACTTTAACATAATCTAAATAAAGATATCTGTTAGGAACCTGAAGTCTGTATAGAAAACATAAATGCACAAGAATAGTATGAAAGAACCTGGATAAGTAAGAGTAGACAGCTGACTTTTTCAGATATTAGGATCGATTACAAAGCTACAGTAAATAAAGCTATAAAATAAGCCCACCCTAAACCACATTAGCACGTAATAAATATGGCATTTCAAATCAGAGGGGAAAACAAGTTTTTTTTTTTTTTCCCAATAAATGATATAAATGGGTAAAGTTGGGTAGATGTCTGGGAAAAGTTGGGTTGGAGTCCTACTGCTATCTATGCCAATGGAACTCAGCCCCCACCATAAGTTACCAACAGCGGTGCCCACTGCCACAGGTGATGTATGCCAACAGAGCCACGATACTCCTACCACACCTGCTGGGAATTGCTGTGCCAATTAGAAGGCAAAATCCATTGTTCAGATCTGATCCCACACCCTAGGTTAGCACCAGCAGCTGTCTTTTCCATCACCAGTGTCAATTAAAAACTCTAGTCACAACCTGGCAGTGGAGAGTTATTTTATTTGGTGGGAATGCTTAGGACTCCACCCATTGAGACAGCATCTCATTAACTCTGAGAAAACTGCTCCAAGGAGGTGAGGGGAGGAGGCAGGTTATACAGAAGTTTTGCAACAAAGAGCAGATAGTCTGAACATCAAAAGATTACTGTTAATTAAACGAAACCAGATATCCCAGGTTAAGGAATTTAGCATTCTATGTGTGGGAAGATGCAAGCCTCTGGGCTGACTGAATTCATTCCTTTCTTGTGTACCTCAGCTATCTGGGGCAAAATCCTGTTTCCTTGTTCCCCTTAAGGAGTGGCAGATGGCTGCTGCTTGCATTCCCCAGGCTCCTCAGCAGTCACCATGGGGGGGGTGGCAGCATATGCTGGATCACAGTTTTGGGAGCCCTTATTCACATTTGGAAGCCAGAAGTCGCTGAGGAGTGTGCCACTTCTTGTTTGTTGATATGGCAGGAGATAGTTTCATTTCACACAGCAACCATACTTACCAGCTGTATTTACTGCAGGCAGCTTTACAAGCCTTGTCTTTCCCAGCCTCACTCTTCACCCAGGTAATGCCAATTCACCATTTCCCAGGTTAATCAGGAGTGTCTCAAGCCATTCAAAACCCTGTTTTATTTGCCTTTTTATTTTTCATAGCCTGTTACATGTTTGCACCACTTAATGAATTCATTGTAGCCATTTATTCTGTTAAGGTACATTTGTTCTGTGTTCACCACTGTATCCCCACAGGGCCTACCAGTGTTCCTGAAACAGATTCAGTGTTCAGAAAATATTTGTTGGCTAACTGGCTGAGTGACTGTTTATTCCTGGGCTAGTCCTTCAGCATGTTCTGGGAGGTGGGGTTAAGTTGCATCTTGAGGAATTTCTTTTCCCAGTGTCTCTCCAGCCATGGGCCAAGGACCTGATATTCCCACCATTCTTTACTTCTATCTGTTGAGGATTAGAAGATACCCATGAAAATGCAAAAATAGTGGCCACTGATTTATTAGCACCAAAGAGGCTTTAACCTAGATCACAGGGCTCTTTGGGATGAATGGCAAGTCGGTATGGTGGGGGAGGAAGGGACTTCCTTCAGGTATGGTGATGGAGAAATCCTATAACAGACTCTGGGGATAGAGTGATAGGGCAGGGCCCAAGGATTGATGCGATAATCCAGGCTCTAGTTATCTCAGCTGAAGTTAAGATGGGTGTGCATTGTTTGGGTTTCTAGATAAGAATTTGTTGGCAAATATTGGGGCTCTTCTTGTGGAAAAGAAAAACCCGAACACTGTATCAAATGACACTGTGAGATTTATAATTAGATAATAGTGCCTGTCTCCTGAGGGGCCTGTCAGTTTGCAAATGATTCTCACCAGATTATGGTAGGATCAATAGGAGCTGAATAATTAAAATTCGATACTACTACGTCTCTCTCAATAACACTGTGGAGAATGATGTATGACAGATTTAATTGAATTTGTCAGACACCATGGCTACATGCATAGATCACGGAGGATATTTTTAGAGTTATGTATTTGATTTTCTGATGAGCCTTGCAGTGGGCCTTTTAACATTGGCGGTTCCTCACAAGTCCTGTGCTGTTGTGCTCTGGGAGTTCTGACAAGGCCCAGGAACACTGACCTGACTTTGCATCAAATGTCAAAAAATGTAAACAATTTCAGGTGAAATGGAAGAGATGGCTGCTCAGGGCACAGAGGAAGTTTTGAAGGAGGAACCAGAACAAGCTCCATCTTGAAAGCAAGACTCCATCTTGGGCTGGACTGTGGATTTTGAGCTATATGCCCAGTATATATGGAAACAACATACTAACTGGAAAACCAGGCCCCTGGAAGGAAGAGCCCTTTGCTAAAAGAATACCCTAATTATCTGTGTAAACGAATAGAATCATACATTCTGTTATGCTTATTGGGATATGACCACAGGCCTATTGATAATTGTCCACTGTTAACTACCTAGCCTTAAGGCATATGAATCATGGGTTAACTTTGATTGTCAGGGAGTTTAAGGAGGTGGGTTTGTGCACATATACTTAGGGTATATAAGGTTTTCACAAAAACTGATTGGAGTCCTTGGCTAAGAGGAGACTCTGCCTTGGGCCCGCCGGTGTAATCAACTGCACTCCACTATCTGCATTGTCTTTCTGAGTGAGTTTGTTTCCTGGAATGCATGGCTACAACAGTTTATACGGGGAGGAAAAAGGCCCTAAAAGACAAATTCCTATTCCCTAAAAATTTTCTTTCTCATAATATGTGTGTAGCCACTGGAGAGAGAATTCTGGAATAACTGAGATGACTTGAGTTCTAGTCTGATACTTAGGGTATATAAGGTTTTCACAAAAACTGATTGGAGTCCTTGGCTAAGAGGAGACTCTGCCTTGGGCCCGCCGGTGTAATCAACTGCACTCCACTATCTGCATTGTCTTTCTGAGTGAGTTTGTTTCCTGGAATGCATGGCTACAACAGTTTATACGGGGAGGAAAAAGGCCCTAAAAGACAAATTCCTATTCCCTAAAAATTTTCTTTCTCATAATATGTGTGTAGCCACTGGAGAGAGAATTCTGGAATAACTGAGATGACTTGAGTTCTAGTCTGACACGCACTAGATCTGTGACCTTCCAAAGCCACTCAGGTCTCTCATATGTAGAATGATGAGGTGATATCATCTGTTTGCCTTTTTTTTTTTTTTTGCCTCAAAGTATTATCAGGAACAACTAAGTTAGAAAGTTTTAAAGTGCTTTCTAAACTATGATTCTCTGTGAACGTGTAATGTGTTATATCATATTTTTTGCTAGTATTGCCTCCATTTGTTCATCAATCCATTCATTTGCTGCTTTTTAAATTAAAGTATAGTTGATTTACAATGTTGTGCCCATCTCTGCTGTATGGCAAAGTGACTCAGTTATACACACATATCGGTCATCGGTGTTAGTCGCTCAGTCGTGTCTGACTCTTTGTGACCCCATGAACTGTAGCCCACCAGGCTTCCCTGTCTGTGAGATTTCCCAGGCAAGAATACTGGAGTAGGTTGCCATTTCCTTCTCCAGGGGATCTTCCCAACCCAGGGACCAAACCCAGGTCTCCCATATTGCAGGCAGATTGTTAAATGTCTGTGCTACCACCTGCTTCATACACATATATTCACTCTTTTTTAATATTCTCTATCCATTCATTTGCTTACCTGTTTTATCATACAACCATCCATTAATTCAATAGACTATTACTGAGAATGAACTGTGAAGCTCTGTGTGTAGTGCTTGCTGTAAGGGCCACCATGATGAGGGAGGAAGACTATACAGTTGAGTCTGAACCACATGGGTTTGAACTGCCCAGGTCCACATATGTGTGAATTTTTTTCAATAGTAGGTACAGTAATATATGATCTGTGGTTGGTTAGATCTGAGGATTTGGAACGATGGGTACAGAGGGCTAACTATGGGATGCGAGTATGTGGGGATGTGGGTATCCGGAGTGGGTCTTGGAACCAATGCTCCATGGATACGGTGACCTCATTTGTGCCACACAACCAGTACATGATTCTCTTATAGTACTGATATCACATTTTATAGCACTTAATTGTATTGGTGTTATGATAGAATCAGTGGACTTCCCTGGTGGCTCAGATGGTCAAGAATCTGCCTGTCAATGCAGGAGACCCGAGTTCAATCGCTGGGTTGGGAAGATCCCCTGGAGAAGGGAATGGCAGCCCACTCCAGTATTCTTCCCTGGAAAACCCATGGACAAAGGAGCCTGGTGGGCTACAGTCCATAGCGTTGCCAAGAGTCAGACACAACTGAGCGAGTTTCACTTCATTATGAAAGAATCATGTACTGGTTCTGGGGTACACTTAGGTCATGGTGAAGATGTTAGGAAGGGCTTGAAAGAGAAGTTAAACATGCTATGATTTGTTAATTTTGGATAGGTATTTAGCAGGCAAATGAGGGTGTAGGAGAGAACATTTTTAGTAGAGATAGCAGCATAAACAGAGGCACAAAACCAGGAAATGTTTTCATGTGCTTTGGAAATTCCAAGTTGTTTGGTATATTCGGAGAGGTGAATCTGGAGAAGTATGTGGAAATGGTTCATGAAGTGCTTGGTACATCACTTTCAGGTGCTGAATCTTCATGTTGAGGATAGCAGGAGCCACTGAGGGTGTTTAATCAAGGGAGTGGTATGAAGAGATTTGCCTTTGAGTTAGAATTCTCTGGCAGCAGTGTGGAGGGTGGATTGGGAGAGGGCAGGGCTAGAGGCAGGAAGACCAGTTAGAAAGTTGTTATAATAGTCTAGGGAGAGAGGGTGTGGAATTACAAATTTAAACCCCACATGAGCGACGACTTTGCAGTCATTTCAGTGGAGGCTCTCAGGATGGGAGGAGTGTTTTAGAAAGACTCCCCTCCTGTGACAACTTATGAATTTCCCTCCAACTCTGACACTCAGTCCAGTGTTCCCAATTTTGGGGAATGGTTCTCCCGTTCTTCTTTTATCACGTGTCAGAAACCTACTTCCAGGCCCCTGGTTTTCAATCTTGTTTCAGATGGTGGGAGAGCATAGTATCCCCTTTTGGTTTATTAAGCTGCCTGCAGACAAACCGGTTCCTTTCTTCTTCTAGTGGTTGTAGGGGTTATGATTTATAGAATGCTAGCCTCCTATAACTTATTTCCCTTTCTCATACAGGCCAGAGGTAGGCATGTCTCAACTATTTTTAAAGTTAGCGGACACATTATATTTTAAAGAGCTATTCAGATCTCCTCTCTCAGGTTTACTCACCGTTGCACTTGGACACCAAATGCCCTTTGCTCAGTATCTCTGTTTATTTTTTGTGTTTTCTGTTTTTTTTTTAAAAAAAACAGATGTTTTTGCAACTGGAACCTTAAAAAGCTGGAGGGGACAGCCGAATACCTAGTAGTATTTCACAGACACCTGTGCCAAGCCCCCTGGGAACAGTGCAGACATACAAATCTGGATGCAATTCCCTCTTCTACCACTGCTGAGCTTTGCAGATTAAAAGTCACAGAACTCTTCAGAACCTAACCTTCCTTATCTGTAAGGTAAGCATGATAATAACTGCTTGGGAAGATTAAGGGAATGATTGATATAAACTGCCTTGAACACAGTGTCTAGTGCATGGTAAGAGCTCTATAAATTTTACTGCCCTGGATCTCCTTCCTTTCATTTTATTAACGAGGATATGAAGACCATGAAGTGACTTCCCCAAGGTCACAGAGCTAGAGTCCCAATTAGAACACAAATCTGTTTCCTTGTTCGTGTTTGTGGTTATACTTGGACCCTGCTCTGATACAGGAATGATAGGAGAACTGAACTTGGAGAAGCTATTAGCACCTGTGGAATAACTGAGAAATGACTGGATTTCAAGGTAGTTAGGAAAAGACACCTGAATGAATTTCCAGCAGTTAATAGCAGGTGGAACTTAACCAACAGTTGTTTCAGAGTGAAACACCTTGAGGTCATTCAGATATTTTTTTCCTATATTTCAAATATAATGCCATTAGGAGACTGAAATTTATTTTAAGGGCTGTTATTTACAGCTCAAAGCTACAACAAATGGCAACGATGTTGGATGTTTCACGTTTGGGTGCTTCTAAGGTTGTTGCTCTCAGACATTTATTGTCTGTTCTGCTTATAAATATTTACTTCCATGCATATTCTGGCACCATGGCTCAGTTCCTATTTTTTCCAATATGAGCAGAATCAGGGTTATGTCAGTAAACACACTAAAAAACACATCTTGATGTTGCTGACCGGGAGGCTCTGGGGTCTCGGTGAAGTAGGTTCGGCTTAATTCAGTTTGTTCACCTACATAATAGACTCTATTGCTAACTCTCTCTACCCCCCGTCCCTTGACTTTTACTGGTGGATTATAAATTACAGTTGATAACTTGATAGGCTTCCTACAGAAAGTAACACTGCTGATTTATAGTCAATTAGATAGGATGTATCCTTTGAATTGCGTCTCTACTGGTGGGGCATGAGGTTTCTCTGAATCAATCATACTGTTTTTTTGGTCCTCTTAGTATCCAACCATACATACCTGTCATATGGCCTGGGTTAACACTCAGTGTAGGGCCAGATTTACCTAGGAACCAGGGGACATAGTGAAAATAACTGAATCATTTACCTTTGATGGAATGGTGAGTTCAGATTAACCCCTAGTTTGAACTTGTCCTTAAACCAAAAAGGACATTTACTTATTTAATCCAACACTTTCTACTCAAAGCACAGCCTTAAGGGAAGAGAGCTTAGCTGGAAGGTAGAGGGAAAAGGCAGAAGGAAGGGAAGGTCAGAAGCAAATCTGGGCAAGGGCAACACATGGGTCATGTGCTGCTCTGAAAGGTCCAAGGGCATTAAGACCTGCCAGGTGACCCATGCTGGAGCAGAACGTGCATATGGAAAACCACCAGAAACAGGCCTCATCTGCTTTACAACTTCTTCTTCCATATCTTCTATAGAATCCCCACTTCTGCCTTGAAGGATTTTTGTTGTTGTTTAGTCACTAAGTCGTGTCTGACTTTTTTCTGACCCCATGGACTGTAGCCCACCAAGCTCCTCTGTCCATGGAATTTCCCAGGTAAGAATACTGAAGTGGGTTTGCCATTTCCTCCTCTAGGGGATCTTCCCAACCCATCAATCGAACCCAAGTCTCCTGCATTGGTAGGTGGATTCTTTACCACTGAGCCACTTGGATAGGGTTTTAGAAGGAGGCAGTTTTGGATTATCACTTGTGCAGTGACAGCTGAGATGTTTGTTCTCTCCATCCTTGAAACCAAGGCTACCTTGGAAGTGTGAACCATCTTAAGTTGTCTCCTGGTCTCCTTGGTAGTTCGGCCTTTTGCACGTGGAGACTTCAGTCAAGGCATGTAGCTGTTTAACCTGAAGGTCTAAGTGTGTTGCCAGGCCTCGTGCCTGGGAGAGGACCAGTCTCAGTGGCTGCAGGCTGTGATAATCAGAGAAGGTAAAAAATCTCAGAGGAAAACCCTGTTAAAGGCATTCAACTTCAGTGTCACCACAGATGCCTAGTGCCACTTTGTAAATAAGATGAGAAATGCCCTTGCTGTGGGCCAGGGGACACCTCCTCAAGAGCACTTGTAGTGGCTGCCAGCTTAACAAGTTTCTGGTGAAGAATCAGGCGCCCAGGAGGACTGGGGCTTAAGAAAGTACCTGGAAAGCTGTTTATATATACTTATGGCTGCCTTCAAGGTGAAATTTTGATTTGTTCCATCTAGGGTGCGGTCAGGGAATCTGTGCATTTAATTAGAGCCTCAGGTTGTTCTGATGCTACTGGTGCTTGAAACTACTGCAGGAACAATTTATTGTCTCAAAATTCTTTGAATTGGACTTGGTGGGTTTTTTTTTTTTTGTGACTTGACCTGCAATTTCCATTAGGTCTGTGATGAGTGGGCCACTTTAGCGGTGGAACATTGTAAACAAGTTTGAAATAAGAATGATTTACCTGTATAGGAGAACACTTGGATTCTAGGAGAACTAGGCATTTTGAAGCACTTTTTGACTATTGTATACTAAAAATTAGCACTTTATGTACATTTCTGATAAGTCTTTTCCTTTGTGGTAAATTCCATAACAGCTTCTCAATATACTGGGCTTACATTTTCAAGTTTAAGTTAATATTGAATAACAGAATAAACATCCTCTTCTGTTTTTTTTAAAGCCCACAATTTAGGTTAACTGGATTGCCTTCCTTACAGCTTTTTGAAATGCCTAACTTTTGACTGTAGTAGAATTATAGATCATGAAATGGCAGGTGTACAAGGGAGAACAGTACTTGAATTGTAAAGAAAGATGGACTTTCAGCGAAGGACTTTTGTGCTTCTTGATATAGAGATCTCTATAGTCCTGTGCCACCCCCTAACCCTGGAAAATTCCATTTTCATCAAGCTCAAAGCATGAAAATCCAGAAAAGAGGGAAAGGGAGAGAAGGACTTGGAGTGAGCAAATAAGAAATGGAGAAAAATTATCAAAGGGAGCTATAGAGAGCCTGAACAAGCTTCTGAGGTGTTTGCTTTGGTGATGATGTGTTAAGGACTTTCATCAACTTTCTCCAGCCCTATCGTTCTATCTTAGAATCTAGACCCAGGGTAAAGTATATAGGAAGATTTGGAAATGGAGGAGCAGCCAGCCAGATCCCAGCAAATCTCTACCCCCTGCTTTTCAGCACATCTTAACCCTGTCCCTGCCTTACCCTGAGTATAGTGCTCCTCATACAGAACACAGTAACTTGGCTTGCTGACTAGTCCCTAGTCCACTCTGCCTTTGGGGAGGGGGAGATGATGTAGATAAATGTACCTATAATCAGCTGGCAGTCAAATTAATTCTTTGAAATCGTGATCCCAGAAGAGAAAATCCTAATTAAATCAAAATTTAGGAATTTGTATCCTTAAAGGATACCAAGGGGGTAGAAGGGACAGTTTATGGGATGTATATGGTTGAGAAGGTACAAACTTTCCCTTTGTCAAAGAAAAATTAATCAGTTGATCTAAGAAAGAAATGGAAACGTTTATTTGAATCAAATTTGAGGATTATAACCTGAGAAGAGTGTCTTAGAAAGCTCTAGGAACAGTTCCTCCCATTAGAAGTCAAGGCACAGTTCTGTAAGTTTTTTGAGACACAGGGCTGTACATCAAATGATGTGTTGACCATTCACACAATCGAGATCGAAGGGTCGTTATGGCCCCTTACAAGATCAGGAAGGAATGTTGTCTTTAAGGAGTTGATATCTGGTTGGTGCTAGGAGAATGTTCCTCTTTATGGTCAAGCAGGTATTCCTGCAGGTGGATGAGGTTCAGAGGGAGGTTTGGTTGATGCATAATGCAGATTCACTGTGCACAGGAAAGGTTAGAGAGGAAATGAAAGGGCAGAGAAAGCTTTTTATGACTAATTTCTTCTTGTTTTGCCATAAAATAGGAATTTTATTTCACACCTTGTATCTGCACAAGCTAGGAGTATATCACAAAGATGGAAGGTGGAATTGGAAGAAAAAGCAAAGGGGAGTCTGCAAACTCACAGTTTGCAGTTAAATGGTATAAATTCCTTTCAATGGTATAAATCATAGTGTTGTTGAGGACAGTGGTTCTCCAATGATAAAATTCAGTTGGCCAAAAAGTTCATGCAGAATTTCCACATGAACTTTTTGGCCAACCCAGTATACATCAGTTCATTCAGTCGCTCAGCCATGTCTGACTCTATGCGACCCCATGGACTGCAGCATGACAGGCCTCCTTGTCCATCACCAACAGAGTTCACCCAAACCCATGTCCATTGAGTCAGTGATGCCATCCAACCATCTCATCCTCTGTCATCCCCTTCTCCTGCCCTCAATCTTTCCCAGCATCAGGGTCTTTTCAAATGAGTCAGCTCTTTGCATCAGGTGGCCAAAGTATTGGAGTTTGAGCTTCAACATCAGTCCCTCCAATGAATATTCAGGACTGATTTCCTTTAGGATGGACTGGTTGGATCTTCTTGCTGTCCAAGGGACGCTCAAGAGTCTTCTCCAACACCACAGTTCAAAAGCATCAATTCTTCAGTGCTCAGCTTTCTTTATAGTCCTACTCTCACATCCATACATGGAAAAACCATAGCCTTGACTAGATGGAACTTTGTTGACAAAGTAATGTCTTTGCTTTTTAATATGCTGTCTAGATTGGTCATAACTTTTCTTCCCAGGAGTAAGAGTCTTTTAATTTCATGGCTGCAGTCACCATCTGCAGTGATTTTGGAGCCCCCAAAAATAAAGTCTGACACTGTTTCCACTGTTTCCCCATCTATTTGCCATGAAGTGATGGGACCAGATGCCATGATCTTAGTTTTCTGAATGTTGAGCTTTAAGCCAACTTTTTCACTCTGCTCTTTCACCTTTATCGAGGGGCTCTTTATTTCTTCACTTTCTGCCATAAGGGTGGTGTCATCCGCATATCTGAGGTTATTGATATTTCTCCAGGCAATCTTGATTCCAGCCTGTGCTTCCTCCAGCCCAGTGTTTCTCATGATGTACTATGCATATAAGTTAAATAGGCAGGGTGACAATATCAGCCTTGATATACTCCTTTCCCTGTTTGGAACCTATCTGCTGTTCCGTTTCCAGTTCTAACTGTTGCATCCTGACCAGCATACAGATTTCTCAAGAGGCAGGTCGGATGGTCTGGTATTCCCATTTCTTTAAGAATTTTCCACAGTTTGTTGGGCCCACACAGTCAAAGGATTTGGCATAGTCAATAAAGCAGAAATAGATGTTTTTCTGGAATTCTCTTGCTTCTTTAGTGATCTGTTGAATGTTGGCAATTTGATCTCTGGTTCCTCTGCCTTTTCTAAAACCAGCTTGAACATCTGGAAGTTCATGGTTCATGTATTGCTGAAGCCTGGCTTGGAGAATTTTGAGCATTACTTTACTAGCGTGTGAGATGAGTGCAATTGTGCAGTAGTTTGAGCATTCTTTGGCATTGCCTTTCTTTGGAATTGGAATGAAAACTGACCTTTTCCAGTCCTGTGGCCACTGTTGAGTTTTCCAAATTTGCTGGCATATTGAGTGTAGCACTTTCACAGCATCATCTTTCAGGATTTGAAACAGCTCAACTGGAATTCCATCACCTCCACTAGCTTTGTTCATAGTGATGCTTTCTAAGGCCCACTTGACTTCACATTCCAGGATGCCTGGCTCTAGGTGAGTGATCACACCATCGTGATTATCTGGGTCGTGAAGATCTTTTTTGTACAGTCCTTCTGTGTATTTTTGCCACTCCTTAATATCTTCTGCTTCTGTTAGGTCCTTACCATTTCTGTCCTTTATTGAACCCATCTTTGCATGAAACGTTCCCTTGGTATCTCTAATTTTCTTGAAGAGATCTCGAGTCTTTCCCATTCTGTTGTTTTCCTCTATTTCTTTGCGTTGGTTGCTGAGGAAGGCTTTCTTATCTCTTCTTGCTATTCTTTGGAACTCTGCATTCAGATGGGTATATCTTTCCTTTTCTCCTTTACTTTTTGCTTCCCTTCCTTTCACAGCTATTTGTAAGGCCCCCTCAGAGAGCAATTTGCTTTTCTTCAGGATGGTCTTGATTCTTGTGTCCTGTACAATGTCATGAACCTCCATCCATCATTCATCATCACGCACTCTATCAGATCTAGGCCCTTAAATCTATTTCTCACTTCCACTGTATAATCATAAGAGATTTTATTTAAGTCATACCTGAATTGCCTAGTGGTTTTCTCACTTTCTTCAATTTCAGTCTGAATTTGGCAATAAGGAGTTCATTATCTGAGCCAGTCAGGTCCCAGACTTGTTTTTGCTGACTGTATAGAGCTTCTCCATCTTTGGCTGCAAAGAATATAATCAATCTGATTTCGGTGTTGACCATCTGGTGATGTCCATGTATAGAGTCTTCTCTTGTGTTGTTGGAAGAGGGTGTTTGCTATGACCAATGTGTTCTCTTGGCAGAACTCTTGTTAGCCTTTGCCCTGCTTCATTCCTTATTCCAAGGCCAAATTTGCCTGTTACTCCAGGTGTTTCTTGACTGCCTGCTTTTGCATTCCAGTCCCCTATAATGAAAAGGACATCTTTTTTGGGTGTTAGTTCTAGTAAGTCTTTTATGTCTTCATAGGACTTTCAACTTCAGCTTCTTCAGCATTAATGCTTGGGGCATAGACTTGGATTACTGTGATATTGAATGGTTTGCCTTGGAAATGAACAGAGATCATTCTGTCATTTTTGAGATTGCATCCAAGTACTGCATTTTGGATTCTTTGGTTGACTATGAGGGATACTCCATTTCTTCTAAGGGATTCCTGCCCACAGTAGTAGATATATTGGTCATCTGAGTTAAATTCACCCATTCCAGTCCATCTTAGTTTGCTGATTCCTAGAATGTCAATGTTCACTTTTGTCATCCCCTGTTTGACCACTTCCAAGTTGTCTTGATTCATAGACCTAACATTCCAGGTTCCTATGCAATATTGCTCTTTATAGCATTGAACCTTGCTTCTGTCACCAGTCTCATCCAAAACTAGGTGTTGTTTTGCTTTGGCTCCATCCCTTCATTCTTTATGGACTTATTTCTTCACTGATCTCCAGTAGCATATTGGGCCCCTATCAACCCAGGGAGTTCCCCTTTCAGTATCCTAACATTTTGCCTTTTCATACTGTTCGTGGTGTTCTCAAGGCAAGAATAGTGAAATGGTTTGTCATTCTCTTCTCCAGTGGACCACATTCTGTCGGACCTCTCCACCATCACCTTCTGTCTTGGGTGGCCCCACACTGCATGGCTTAGTTTCATTGAGTTAGACAAGGCTGTGGTCCATGTGATCAGATTGACTAGTTTTCTGTGATTGTGGTTTCAGTCTGTCTGTCCTCTGATGGCTTCTCTCAGTGCCTACTGTCTTACTTGGGTTTCTCTTACATTGGACGTGGGGTATCTCTTCACAGCTGCTCTAGCAAAGCACAGCCACTGCCCTGACCTTGGACGTGGGGTAGCTCCTCTCGGCTGCGCTTCTGTGCCGCTGTTGCAGCCGCCGCACTTCTGCTGTGTATACATCGGATTTTGTTAAAATACAGATTCTGATTATGTAGGTCTGGGAAGAGGTTTGATATTTAGCATTCCTGGTTGGGTCGGGGCAGCTGGGCAAGGCTTGACAGAAGAGGTATATCTTGAGTGGGACATTAAGCATTAAGGTAAGGCTTGGCCAGACAGAGAAGAGAGTGAGGGGACTTTCTGTGGTGTGATGGGTAGGAGAGGCAGTCTGCAATACAGGCACTGAGGGAAGTGGTAAGCAGAATCTCTGCCAAGGACAATGAAAAACTAATCTTGGCAGGACAGCAGTCTCATCTCAGGAAGGAGGTGAGGATAGGGTTGGGTTATAGGGTAAAGTGGGTGCATGACATAAAAAGTCTTGAATGCTGACCTGAGGAGTTTGGACTTGGTCCTGTAAATAGAGTCGATGAGGTGTTTTGAGGAGAAGAATAACACATGGAAAGCTGTGTTTGCAAAAGAACTAATCTTAGCAGGAGTACACAGGATGGATATCTAGTCTCCTGGGATAAACCATAATGGAAAAGAATATTTAAAAAGAATGTATATATGTGTATAACTGAATCACTTTGCTATATAGCAGAGATTGGCACAACATTGTAAATCAAGTATGCTTCAATGAAAAACATAATAAAAGGATGATAATCTTGCAGCAAGGTAAATGTCAACTGCAGTAAGATTGATAAGAGAAGATGGGGCCCTGGATCAGGGTAGCAATAGAGTTTGAAAACAAGTCATCAGACTGGGAAACAGCAGGACTCTGTGACTGAAGGGCCTCTGGTGTCTTCCTGCTGCTCCTTCAGATCACCTCATTCAGAAGGCCTATGAGCCTGTGGGACCAGTGTTTCTCTCACTAGTACAATTTTGAAGCAACTGTTAAACTCCTAAAAAGCAGACTATAAAGCGAGATGGCTGTCTCTTAATATTTAAAATGAGAATAACAATATTTGCCCTACCACTGTCACACAATTGTGGAAAAAAAATACTGTATTAAAAGAAACATCTGTTAGGAGACTCTAAAATGCATAGAGAAGTCCTGGGTTGACCATGGATGACTATTTTGGCATTTACTAAGATAATTGTGTCTCTAAAGCTTATTAATGGAGGGTCACTACAGCCAGCCTCTGCCCCCGCATGGATTCTTCTACAAGGAAACCTCTGTCCAAAATCCAGTCCCATACTCCTGTGCAATTGGTATAGAAATCAGATTCCTATTCTGCCTGGTGGGCCTTCCTTCCTGAATGACTAGAGCACAGGAAGCATCGTGGACTTGGTAGGCCACATCTTTGGAAATCATTTACCAGAAGTCCCCATTTTCCCTCGGTCAGTCATGGTCATCCTCCAGAGGTGAGAGTTCTCTCAGGAGATTTTTTTTTTTCTGTATCCTCAACTGTCTCCATGATGGCACTATCCCAAGGAGGAAAGAGTATACATCTCTCTCTCTCTCTCTGTCTCTCTCCCCTCACCTGTAATTCACAAGCAGCCATTGATTTGATTTTTAATCACTCTTCCTCTTTGTGTCCCTCACCTTTCATCTGATGGCTCACTCCCCACCTTGGGCTCTGCTCTGTTCATCTCAATGGAAGTTCCCTCACATTGCTTTCCTCAGACACATTGTGCCAAGTCCCTATTTTAAATAGATGCTTGGTTCTTGGGGTTAGGGGGGAGAAGGTGTGATGATTTAAAAATCCTGCTGGGAGTCCTTGAGGAAACAGGCTTGGAGTAGTGTTTGCAGGAGTCAATAGGCTTGTTAAAGCTTGCATTGTGTGTTCTAGCACAGGGGCTGAAACAAATCAATTTCAATTTACTTGTCCAGCAAAAGGAGCCATTATTTAGAACTGAATAGCCAGAGTTCCCATAATATATTGTGAAAACTTATTGTAGTTTTTACTGAGAACTAGCTTATGATGAAATTATTTGTTTAGAAGCAAAGTGTGGATGTTTACAGAATATAAATTCTGAAGGTATTGATTAGAAGCAGTTGAAGAATGAACCACATTTCTTTTCTCATCGTGGTGGCCGGGTGATATTCATCCAACATTGATACCAGAGTACATTGCTGGCTGGAAATGTGGCAGAACCCTTATTTTGACAACGTGCACAATTAACACCAGGGGATGGTGTTTGCTAGTTGGTAGCGTGGGGTGGGGTTAGGGGTGGGATACAGTAGTTAAGATGGAAGCTCATTCAGCTTTTAAAGAGCAAATTGGCTCATAAATTTGGTTCTTTCATATTTTCCCTTATAAAAATGTTGGTCCCTGGCTCTCTCTGTTAGCTATACAGTTTGGTATATTATCAGTAAATTGTTGAAACTCCCAGTAGGAGTAATATTTAAGGCTTGATTTGCTGAAGTTTCCCTTTTTGCACAGTTTACTTTGGAAAAAATAAGATGTTGGGCTTGAAACATGATATATGTCTCTTCCTCAAATTGGCTGATTGTGTGTGTGCATGTATAAAATTGGCCATATACATATATATGTACAATATATATATGTGTGTATATATATATACACATATACATAAGTATTTTAAAATTTATTAGCCATTCAGATGCATCTTATGTAACCTCCAATAAATGCTCTTTTGGAAAATGACTACAGTTTTTTAGACTATATTGTTAAAAAGGTATGTCCCTACTTTTTCCACAAGTATAAGTTCTCATGTCTTCCATGAAGTTCAGATGCATTTACTTATTGGAAATTATACTACTAAGTTTAGAGTACCTACTCTGTGTCAGGTACTATGCTAGGCTCCATGTCTTTGCCATTATAGTGTCTGGCAGAACATTGGATCTGTTCAGTGGACTTCATTGAGTAGAACACTGAGAAATAACTGATAAATTACTACAAAATCTTCAGCACCTAGTTAACTTAGAGATTCTTCTTGCTCTAATTGTACTGTCCTGCTTGTGCTTGCCTTCCTCAAGTGGTTGTCCCCACTCCGGCTCCTTCACTCTCCACCCTAAGTGTTAATCAACAGTCCTTACAAAGAACTTGAATTTAGTTTTTATTAAATATTTATTTAGCCAAAAGAATGGAAAGATGCCTCAAGGGTAAAGAGGTAAGTAATGTGATATACAAAATCAAGCTACTGTCATAATTGATGTGTGATTTGATAATAATCCCTTGCTTAGATATAATTATGTAATTATGTGGTAGGAGCTTTAGACACCATAGCAATCTGTAAGATGGACCCTGGATGGCAGTGAGGTCATAGCCCACATGTAAATTAAACGTGTGTGATTTGGACTTGCCCACTTTTCAAGCATTGCCTTTATTTACTACCCGAACCTTGTTTCGGAAGGGAAACTGGGGGTGGATCAAATGTACCATAGTTCAGTCAGTATTGCACAATGCTAGACATTGGTAATCTAAGGTAAACTGATTACTGTAACCCTGTGCTGCTGAATGATCCAGAATAAAGGTACAATTCATCTGATTCATATCAATTTGAATTTTCAGGCAATAAAGAGCAAGGATGCAGCAACTATTTTAATATGGTGCTGACACAAGCAGCTAATTAGCATAGTTCAGTGAGCAGACATTGATGGCAACTCAGTCTTAACAGGTTGTTTGCAACACGTATTCCAGCGGAAAAGAACTGAAAGCCCAGAAATAAACCCATGCGTGTATGGTCAACTAATATTTTACAAGAAAGCCAAGAATAATCAATGAGGATAGGATAATCTTTTCAATAAATTGTGTTTGGGAGAACTGGATATTCACATATAAAAGAATAAAATTAGATCCCTATCTAACACCATTCACAAACATCAACTCAAAATCTCACACCATGCCAAACATTAACTTAAAATGGATTAAAGACTTAAATGTAGGGGGCAGTCCTAAGATGGCAGAGAAATAGGACAGGGAGACAAATTCATTGAAAGATCATTTGAACGCTGAGCAAATACCACAAAACAACTTCTGAATGCTGGCAGAGGACAACAGGCACCCAGAAAGGCAGCCCATTGTCTTGGAAAGGAGGTAGGACAAAATATAAAAGATATAAAAAGACAGACAAAAGAGTTAGGGACAGAGACCCATCCCAGGGAGGGAGTCGTAAAAGAGGAGAAGTTTCCAAACACCAGGAAACCCTCTCACCAGTGGGTCTGTGGGGAGTTTTGGAATCTCAGAGGGCAACATAACTGGCAGGAAAAAATAAATAAAACCCACAGGTTACACGCTTAACTGCAACTCCCAGTGGAGAAGTAGCCCAAACCCTTGCCTCCACCATCAGCAAGTGGGAGCTGAACAGGGAGGCTCGGGCTGCATTGCTTAGGGTAAGGGCAGGGCCTGAATGCCCTGAGGGCAATCTGAGCTAGCTAACCTAAGATAGCAACCCAAACCATGGGATAGCTAGAGAGAAAAAAAAAAGAACTGGAGGACTCAACCTGCCTGACTTCAGGCTATACTACAAAGCTACAGTTATCAGGACAGTATGGTACTAGCACAAAGACAGAAATATCGATCAATGGAACAAAACAGAAAGCCCAGAGATAAATCCATGCACCTATGGGCACCTTATCTTTGACAAAGGAGGCAAGAAAATACAATACAGAAAAGACAACCTCTTTAACAAGTGGTGCTGGGAAAACTGGTCAACCCCTTGTAAAAAAATGAAACTAGAGCACTTTCTAACACCGTACACAAACATAAACTCAACATGGATTAAAGATCTAAATGTAAGACCAGAAACTCTAAAACTCATAGAGGAAAACATAGGCAAAACACTCTCTGACATAAATCACAGCAGGATCCTCTATGACCCACCTCCCAGAGTAATGGAAATGAAAGGAAAAATAAATGAGACCCAATTAACTTAAAAGCTTTTGCACAATGAAGGAAACTATAAGCAAGATGACAAGACATCCTTCAGAATGGGAGAAAATGATAGCAAATGAAACAATTGACAAAGAATTCATCTCAAAAATCCACAAGCAGCTTCTGCAGCTCAATTCCAGAAAAATAAATGACCCAGTCAAAAAATGGGCCAAAGAACTAAACAACAAAACAAAACAAAAAACAAGAACTAAGCAGACATTTCTCCAAAGAAGACATACAGATGGCTAACAAACACATGAAAGGATTGTCAGCCTCACTCATTATCAGAGAAATGCAAATCAAAACCACAATGAGATATCTTATGCCAGTCAGAATGGCTGCTATCACAAAGTCTACAAACAATAAATGATGCAGAGGGTTCCAAGAAAAGGGAACCCTCTTACACTGTTGGTGGGAATGCAAATTAGTATAGCCACTATGGAGAACAGTGTGGTGATTCCTTAAAAATCTGGAAATAGAACTGCCATATGCCCCAGCAATCCCACTGCTGAGCATACACACTGAGGAAACCAGAATTGAAAGAGACACGTGTACCCAATAGCCAGGACATGGAAGCAACCTAGATGTCCATCAACAGATGAATGGATAAGAAAACTGTGGTGCATATACCAATGGAATATTACTCAGCCGTTAAAAATGCATTTGAATCAGTTCTAACGAGGTGGATGAAACAGGAGCCTATCATACAGAGTTAAGTTAGAAAGAAAAACGCTAATACAGTATACTAACACATATATATGGAATTTAGAAAGATGGTAACAATGACCCTGTATGTGAGACAGCAAAAGAGACACAGATGTAGAGAACAGTCTTTTGGACTCTGTGGGAGAAGGCAAGGGTGGGATGATTTGAGAGAATAACATTGAAACATGTATATTATCATATGTGAAATAGACCACTAGTCCAGGTTCTATGCATTGGACAGGGTGCTCAGGGCTGGTGCACTGGGATGACCCTGAGGGATGGGATGGGGAGGGAAGTGGGAGGGAGGGTCAGATTGGGAACACATGTACACCCATGGCTGATTCCTGTGTTATATGCAAAAACCACCACAATATTGTAAAGTAATTAACCTCAAATTGAAATAAGTAAAAGACTTAAATGTAAGCCACAAAACCATAAAACTCCTAGGAGAAAATATAGGGAAAATGTTTCTTGATATTAGTGCTGGTGACAAATTTTTGGATATGACACCAACAGAATCAGCCAGAAAACCAAAAATAGACAAGTGGGATTACATCAAACTAAACAGCTTCAGGACAGCAAAGCAAAATGAAAAGGCAGTCTAGAGAATGGGAGAAAATATTTATTCTATAAACCACATATATAATAATGGTTTAATATCCAAAATTATAAGAAAGTCATACAAATCAATAGCATAAAAACAGCTTGATTAAAAATGGGTAGAATAACTGAATAGACATTTTTCCAAAGAAGATATACAAATGTTCAACAAGTAAATGAAAATGGTACTGAACATCAACAGGCATCAGAGAAATGCAAATCAAAACTACAGTGTATTATCACCTTACATCTGTTACATTGGTTAGCATCAAAAAGACAGATAACAAGTGCTGGGGAGGATGTGAAGAAAAGGGAACCATTGTGCACTGCTAGTGGAAATGTAAATTGATAGAACTACTATGGAAAAAAGTATGGAAGTTCCTCAAATAATTAAAAAAAGGGCTAGCTTATGATCCAGTTATACTATTTATTTGAGGTATAATTAGGTTTGACCTTTGTGGATATTCATTTTCATACAATACTTCAGGGTTTCTGTAGGCTTTTAGAGATGAAGTCAAATATGTTCTTGCCTTTCTTTCCTGATTATGCAAGGTCATGTGTGTCATCTATGGCCTGCCTCTGATTATTTGGCTAAATTTACAGAGCCCCTATTGGTTATGGAATATTTCTATATATTTGTGAGCCTTTAGGAGATAAAATACTTGGTATCTGCCTTTGGATGCAGAGTAAAGTGAGATTATTTCAGATACTGTAATAATTCTAATTTATTACCTTGTCTCCCAAATGAAAGTATTATAATCAATGGAAGCAAAGTGGCTTTTGCAAGGTTTTAAGAAATTTATTGAGAAAGATGAAACTAGAACATGTCTTGTGTATGTGTAGTCACAAAACCACACCTAACTTCAAGAAAGTTTCAATAATGCAAACTCTTCATATTTCCAGAAAAAACAGATTTTGGTGGTCAGCTAATAGCATATATACTCTGGTAGTTCAAATTAGGAGGGCAAGCTGGAGGCAACATGGAGGCAGTAGATACAGGAAGCAGAAAGAGGGCTTCATGAAATACTCCAGGGTCCTCACTGAGTTGCTGTGAGGGTGAGCACACCATAATAGTGGTTATTCATTCAGGCACTGGGCTGGTGCTTTTTATGCATTAACCCATTTAATGATTATTGTGAGGGTGTGCTAACACAATAGTGATTATTCATTTAGGAACTGGGTTAGCACTTTTTATGAATTATCCTTACTGTCTCTGTCTTAAACATGTGGAGAATAAGGTCCAAAGAGATTGGCTACTTACCCAGGTTCACACAATTTGTAGAAATGATAGAAGATGGCTATGAAACCAGGTCCATCCAATTCCAATTACTGTGTAGTATTAATTTTTCTTCATTTTAGTTATAATGCAGGAATGCAAGTAAATATTTGGCAATAGATTACTTTCAGTTGGGATGTTCAGAGGAGATTTGATACAGGAGGTAGGATTTGAGCTGCCTCATGAGGAATGAATGAGGTTGAAGTTGGAAGAATATTGAGTTGCAGGCAATTCCAGGGAGAAGATGCTTCATGA
This sequence comes from Aepyceros melampus, assembly GCA_006408695.1. Taxonomy (NCBI): domain Eukaryota; kingdom Metazoa; phylum Chordata; class Mammalia; order Artiodactyla; family Bovidae; genus Aepyceros; species Aepyceros melampus. Next base: position 103,038 of record SJXQ01004932.1, on the reverse strand, counting down.
GCAAAATTTGTTAATTGAAGGTATGTTTGGGAGAGAATGAGTGAAGTATAGAGGAGCCTTGGAAGAGGAGGCAGGAAAAAAAAGAGATTTGAATGTTAGACTAAGGAGCATGGTCTTGACCCTGTAGACAATAAGGATAAATGAAGTACTTTGAGAAGGTGTTAATACCTTGTCTTAACATATTGGCAAGGAAGAAAAACTATCTTTAATTTGAGGGAAGTTGGGAGCCTCTTCCAACCTGATTTCTCAGCACTTATAACTTCCTTCTCCAATTATCATATTGCTGCAATTCCACTCTTAGAGATTCATTTCTTAGGGTTATACTCTCTATTCTCTTTTGAAATGTAAATACTCTTGGAAAGAGTACAATGTTGTCATCAAACTTTCACTATGAAAGTTCATTAGTTCCTTTCATCCTTCAGGGCAGAGACCTTCCTGAGAGCACAGAATACCTGAGGAGGAAGGAGGAAGCAGTAGGGATACTCTTGCCATGGAGGCTCTCCCTGCTTCTGGCTTGAAATGTGAGCCAGCTCTCAGCTCAAAATATTTGAATTACTAACCAATGAGATGCCTGTACTTATCTTGAAGAGGGGTAGACTTAGAATCATGCTTTTCTGTGTAAACAAAGGTTTCCTTTGAGAATAAGTCACTACCAATTGTGAGAATCCACATCCTTAGATTGGTCTTGTCTTATTCTCTCTCTGAATCAGTTCTTAATTTATTTGCTGTGAAATAGCCAGAGAAATAATGATTATGTGTTTGCATGAGCATACACACATATAATCAGCATTTCCGTGCTCATATGTATTTCTATTCTTGGAGGGACAGTGTTGCAAGTGTCTAATTATTTAGCTCTCAACTTGGGTGCTGAGTTGGCTGAGGATTTCTCTCCATTGTCTTTGAGAGGAAACAGCTCCTCTGCTGAGGGAGATCCATTCTAGCTTGGAGACAGTAGGCAGGAAGGAAAGGAGTGGCTGAGGGTGGGAGTCGGGGTGGATGGATAGTGTGAAAGGAAGAGCCTTGGAGCCTTCATCAGCAGTTGGTAGATGACCCTGGAAGAGAAAGGAAGGCAGATAGCAAAAGGGCAATCAGGCAGGGAATTGGACTCTGACATATGTCCTCAGGACTCTATTCCAGGAAATGGGGATTTGAAAGAATCACAGACAGTGCAAACCCTAAAAACTCTGTGTGGTTCCACATGAAAGCCACTCTCTGTGACAGCAAATGCCAGGCCCCAACTTTGGGTGCCTTTAAATGTGTCTCTTGAATAGTAAACTTTAATAGAAGTCTGACTTGGTTTCTTTTCCCCTCAAATAAAACATTGTTTTGTTGATAGAATGAGAGAAGAAGAGAGAGAGGTGAATACGATCCTCAAAACTTTTTAAGCAGACAGAGCTGGAGGACCAGGTTTGCTTTGCTAAAAATAGTTCCTCAAATGGTAACTGTGGGGAATTCCCTAATGGTCCAGTGGTTAGGACTCAGTGCTTTCACTGCTTGGTCCCCAGGTTCAATGCTTACTGGGGAGCTAAGATCTTGCAATCTTATGTGGTGAGGCAGGATAAAAAAGTAACTATTATTGAATCTGAACATGTTAGCTGATGAGATTGAAAGAATGGCATGAGAATGTTATGCACTCACAAACCAGTTCCATAGGCTCAATATGGCCATAGGTTATCTTAGTGTCCCTTTCTTTTCTTGTTACCCACTGACCATCAGAGGTTAGATTACCAAAGGAATGTTGGAGCTATTTGGAGGTGAATGGGGTGGAGGTGGTGGGTAGGAGGATGGGAAGGAGGGAGAGAGATGACTGGCAGTGCACCTATGAAAGGCAGGTCTTGGGACTCATGTAGCTTTTTACCCAATCCTCCCAGGTGACCTGACAAGCTTCTTTTAAATCTCAGGCTAAGTGGTCTCAATCTGAGCTCACATTGCCCCAGGCTACAGATCATTTCTCAAGCCATAGGTCACTGACTCCTAATTATGGTTTTGTCCTGCCCTATGGAAGTCTCTAGAACAGCCTGGATTCCAAAACTAGTGACTCAGTCACTGGGATACATAAGTATACCCACCTGAAACTTGGGAGGTAGGGAATGTGGGGGTAGCAGTGATCAGATAAATGAATGTCTGTTGGGAAGTTAATTGTTTGCTAGAACCAAGATGATATGAATTGAATTCATTCAGCCAGATTTTAATACAATGTGACCAAAATGTACCTCATGCCGTGTTGTTGGGGCACAGTTCCTCCTCTTCCAATCCATTATCCAACAGCGTCAGAGCCATCTAGAACATTAATCGGATGATACCACATTCTACATAGAACCAGTTTTCGTAATCTCTTATTCAAGGACTTTGATCTTGCCCCTGTCTACCTCTCCAGGCTCTTTCTAAACACATTATATCACTTATTTTATGCTGCTTGCGTATTCTCATACATGTGCTTTTGTTTTATGTGTCCATTTCTTTCTTTATTCAAGAAATGCCTTCCTACCTACCTCTTTTTTTCAATAATATCCTTCAAGTACCCAATTTCCTTCTTTTTTTTTAAATAATACCATATGTTTAGCTCTTTTAAAAAATTTTAAAATAAATTTATTTATTTTAATTGGAGGTTAATTACTTTACAATGTTGTATTGTTTTTGCCATCTATCAACATGTATCTGCCACAGGTATACATGTGTTCCCCATCCTGAACCCCCCTCCCTCCTCCCTCCCTGTACCATCCCTCTGGGTCATCCCAGTGCACCAGCCCCAAGCATCCAATATCATGCATCGAACCTGGACTGGTGATTCATTTCGTATATGATATTATACATGTTTCAATGCCATTCTCCCAAATCATCCCACCCTCTCCCTCTCCCACAGAGTCCAAAAGACTGTTCTATACATCTGTGTCTTTTTGCTGTCTCGCATACAGGGTTATCATTACCATCTTTCTAAATTCCATATATATGTGTGTTAGTATACTGTATTGGTGTTTTTCTTTGTAGCTTACTTCACTCTGTATAATAGGTTCCAGTTTCATCCACCTCATTAGAACTGATTCAAATGCATTCTTTTTAATGGCTGAGTAATACTCTATTGTGTATATGTACCACAGCTCTTTTTAAAACATTTAAGCATATTAATGTTATTTAATTATATGTCTGTCTCCCCACCTATGTTTGCAGCACAGTTAACAATCTTAGGGGTGACCATCTGGCCTAACCTGGCCTAGAGTCCATGTTATATGAATTTGAATTGGGACTTTGAGAAAGATCCTGCCTTTGTGTGGTTGGATCAGTAACATATGCTAGGGATTACCTGAAGCTATGTTTTCTAACATATTGTTCCCCTAAATAGGGGAAACTGATTTGAGAAGAACAATAGGAGTATTAAAGCAGTCAATTCCTCAGACACAGCTATATTTCTTTCATTTCTATATCTTATAATTAAGTCACCATTTATGCTTAAACCACTCAACTGGTTTTCTGTTGCTTCTAACTAAAAGAGTTCTAACCAATACAGTCTAGGGTTTAGTAAGTGGTAGATGACATTTGTTGAACTGGACTCCAGTGGGAAGTCTTGATTTCTGCCCTAATGGAGCTTCCTACCACTCTAGTTTAGGAAGAAGAAAAGTAATCAGTGTGAAACCCTTGGATAACAATACACAGCTCCATATCATCAAACCTCCAGTCTTGGGATATAGACTGTTAGCATTATAGGGATGCTGACAAAAGTTTGTTCAGGACAGAGTGGGGTTAACCAGGAAAAGCTTCCTGAAGTTTGTAGAACTTGGCTTGTCCTCAAAGAATAGGTAGAGTTTGCCTTTGACCTATGGTGTTCCAAAAGAAAGGTTCCAGAAGGACTCCTTGCAGACCTCAAAGGCCCTAGATAAGCCTAGATGATTATGATCTTGGCAGAGATCCAAGCAACTTCAGAATCACTAAAAATAAGGATCCTCCAATTGGCTGTATCTTGACTGTGCCAAAAGGGACTTTGAACAGAAATTATCCAATGCTTAATGGGCCTAACAGTGATGAATAATGTGGGACACCTTGGAGAAGCCCTAGGAAGCTGAAGAATAAGCTGTAGTTATTATTTTATGAACCTCTCTGTGCACCTGAAGGATGACCCCAGTGATTCTTAATCTAAATGGTGGGACCAAATGACAACAGCTAGCTGCTGCTGCTGCTCAGTCGCTTCAGTCGTGTCCGACTCTGTGCGACCCCAGAGACGGCAGCCCACCAGGCTCCCTTCTTGACTGTGCCAAAAGGGACTTTGAACAGAAATTATCCAATGCTTAATGGGCCTAACAGTGATGAATAATGTGGGACACCTTGGAGAAGCCCTAGGAAGCTGAAGAATAAGCTGTAGTTATTATTTTATGAACCTCTCTGTGCACCTGAAGGATGACCCCAGTGATTCTTAATCTAAATGGTGGGACCAAATGACAACAGCTAGCTGCTGCTGCTGCTCAGTCGCTTCAGTCGTGTCCGACTCTGTGCGACCCCAGAGACGGCAGCCCACCAGGCTCCCCCGTCCCTGGGATTCTCCAGGCAAGAATACTGGAGTGGGTTGCCATTTCCTTTTCCAATGCATGAAAGTGAAAAGTGAAAGTGAAGTTGCTCAGTCGTGTCCGACTCTTAGTGACCCCATGGACTGCAGCCTACCAGGCTCCTCCATCCATGGGATTTTCCAGGCAAGAGTACTGGAGTGGGGTGCCATTGCCTTCTCCCAACAGCTAGCTAGGCATTGCTAACTCTGAATTGGTATTTGTGATTTTGAAAGTTCCTGTGCAGAAGGAAAAGCTCTCTCTTCTATTTCCTTTTTTCATGTCATTAGATTTGCTAGGCCCAGTTTCCTTCATGTGACCTGAGAAGATGGCATGGAGTGCTTACATGGGCACCAAATGGCTGGTTTGTTTACTGCTGTTAAATTGCATAGTCTGTGAAGGCCATTTGCTTTCCTTCTTTGCCACATGGATTTGAAACCTTAGATCTGAGAAAAAAAAAAAAAAGACCCGTTTGCCCTAGATTTGGTGGTGTCCCAGGGAAACAAAGCTTTATGCTGCTCATCGCTCAGCAGCATGAAGATTTATTTGATGTAAAAAAAAGTTATGCATTTGCTCCTCTTTCAGGTTACTACATATAAATGGAGTTACTGCATATAAAATCTTGATAATATTTTCTATTGCCCAGGAAAATTATATGTAAGCTTATAGGTATTATAGATATATTATTAGTAGTATTACTATTATATACTAGTATAGTATACTAGCATACTATTAGTACTCACAAACCAATCCATGTTCAATTAGCTTCATATATTTAGTGTTTACTTGTGCTAGTTATGTGTTAGACATTAGAGAAAAATAAATCTTTATGTGGAGAATATTCACAGAATGATAAATGCATAAAAAGAGAGCATACAAGATACAGAGGAAGGATGAATGAACTTTATTAAGGAGATCAAGAAAGACTTCTCTAGAGAACTGGCTGGCTGGCTTTTAATGAATAAGTGGATATTCACTGGATATACACAAGGGAGAAGGAGTGAGAAGTAATTGATGGGGCAGGATTGGCAGATCCAAAGGCAAGGGGAATAGCAACATTTGTTACAGGAACTCTACATAATTCAGATTGTTGGAGCATGAGATGCAAAGGCTTGGGTTAGGGAAGATTAGCCTAGAAAGGCTGGTAGGAACCCACTCATCAAGTGTGTCACGGACTTTATTTTTCATATGGAAAGGAGCCAGTGATGGGGTTTAAACAAGAAAGTTAAGTAAACCAACTTGCATTCATTTATTCATTCAGGCTGTCAGCCAGTTAATAAGAATTTATTGAGTCACTGCTATGTGCCAAGTTCTCTGTCAAGCTCTGCGGGTATAATCTTTCTCTTGATGGAAGTAGGGAGGACAGGTAAGGGAAAAACAAATATGTGATGAGTGCTCTGAAGGATAAGGGCAAAATGCTATGGGATATAATCTAGTCTGGATGGGTGAGAATTGAAGAATTAGTAATAAAATATGAGTTGATGAAGCAAATGGAAAAAGGAGGGTATCAAAGACAGAAGGAGGGATAGACACAAAATCCCCAAGGGAGAAGCTAACTAAGTTGTTTCAGGTACATGACAGTACACCAGGATGGCTGAAATGTGAAAGGCCATGGGAAAGAGTAGCAGATGAGGGATTGGGTTGGTTTAATAGTCTTTGTTTGTTTTGGTTTAATTAGACTGCTAGATGATTGTAGCAGCAGATAGAGGATGGGCTGGGAGAATGGAAACTAGAAGGAGGGAGAAAAAGAAAGCTTGCAGTAGTCTATGGGAGATGTGATGAACTGATTTAGGACAGTGGCAGTGGTAAGGTGATGGTAAGAGGATGGTGAGAGCTCTTTAGGTGATAGAGTCAATAGGACTTAATAACTTAGATCCGAGGGCTAAGAAAAAGAAAATAGGATGACTTGGGTTTCCCTGGTGGGTTAGTGGTAAAGAATCCACCTGCCAGTGCAAGAGATGTGGGTTCAATCCCTGGAGGAAATAGGCAACCCACTCCAGTATTCGGGCCTGGAGAATCTCAGGGACAGAGGAGCCTGGTGCCCTATGGTCCATGGGGTTGCAAAAGAGTCTGATACAACTTAGCAAGTAAACAATGACAGCAGAGGATGACTTGGTTTTCTGCTTCATTACTGTGAAATGAAGGTCACCAACCAAGATAAAGGAAATACAGTAAGTTGTTTCAACTCTGGCATGGCTTCCAGCTGCTGACTATTTACGTGGACCTTGAACTTCTTGTCTCACTCTGCTGCTCAGCACTTGTGCCCTATATTAAAAAACAATATACTTTTATTAAATGAAAAATAACACATGATATAGTAAAGCAATTCAAAGAGTATATATGTGTATAAGTGAAGTGAAAGTCATTCAGTCGTGTCTGACTCTTTGTGACCCGTGGAATTCTCCAGGCCAGAATACTGGAGTGGGTAGCCTTTCCCTTCTCCAGGGGATCTTCCCAACTCAGGAATCAAACCAGGATCTCCTGTGCTTTGCAGGTGGATTCTTTACCAACTCAACTACCAGGGAAGGAAACTTAAAATACCCCTTCTCATAATCCTAGTCTATTGCCCCAAAGGTAACCTCTGATAGTAATTCTTCCAGAAGAATATTGCATGCACCTCCAAGCAACCATATGTAGTCTTTGAAAATATGAAGAAGCAGAATCTTACAGACTGTTATGTACTTTGCTGCTCTTCATTGTAATATCTTGGAGATAATTCTATATCAGAACATATTTCATTCTTTTTTTGACTACTTAATACATTGTTCCATTATATAGATATTTGTGTATGTTCTATCTAGCTCTTTATTCATTCTTTAAATTGATACTTATGAGGGACTACTATGTGCCAGACATAATCTCTGCCTCTTGAAAGTCAATTATCTAATGGGAAATATGATTATTAAATTATAGAAAAGTAGAATTGTAACTATAACATATGTTCCTGAGGTGCTTTGACAACCTGAAATAGGGTGTTTGACCTTGTCAGGGAGGCTGAGAAACGCTCTCCTGAGAAATTCATTCTTGAACTGACTACTGAAAGATGAATAGCAGTTACCAAAGTAAAGAAGGGAAAAGAATATTCTCAGCACAGTACTAAGGGTAGATGCATTTTAAATACTGATATGCAACAGAAAAATCCTTATTATCCAGATATTCATTATCTGAGTCACTGAAATTACAAGATTTTAGTGAGAAGCAAAAGTCATTAGAACATAACATTTTTTTGGCTGCTTATCATTTTTTAAAAAAAATAAAGTGTAACTGTTGTACAATATTATATGTTAAAGGTGTACAATATTATATGTTGAACGTATACAATATAGTGATTCACAATTTTTAAAGGTTATAGTGTACTTATAATTACTATAAAATATTGGCTATTAATATATTCCCTGTGTTGTACAATATATCCCTGTAGCTTATTTTATACATAATATTAATAGTTTGTTCTTCTTAATCCTCTATGCCTATCTTGCCCCCAATTTCCTGTCCCCACTGGTAGTGACTAGTCTGTTCTCTATAGGTCTGTTTCTTTTTTATTATATCCACCTGTTTGTTGTATTTTTTAGATTCTGCATATAAGTAACATATATTTATTTTGCTCTGACTTAGTATGATAATCTCTGGGTCTCTCCATGTCACTGCAAATGGCATTTTTTCATTCTTTTTATGGTTGTGTAACATTCCAAAATGTATATATACCACATCTTCTTTATCCATTCTTTTGTTGATGGACATTTTGGTTGCTTCCATGTCTTGGCTATCGTAAGTAGTACTGCTATAAATTTTGGGGTGGATGTATCTTTTTGAATGAGAGTTTTTATCTTTTCCAGATAAATGCCCAGCAATGGACTGCTGGATGATACGAAAACTCCATTTTTAGTTTTTGTAAGGACACTCCATACTGTTTTCCATAGTGGCTACACAAATTTACCTTCCCACCAACAGTGTAGGAGGATTCCCTTTTCTCTACAACCTCTCCAGCATTTATTATTTGTAGACATTTTGATGTTGACACTTCTGACTGGTGTGAGATGATACTTCATTTTTTTTTTGTTAGTTTTGATTTGCATTTCTCTCATCTCACACACTAGTAAAGTAATGCTTAAAATTCTCCAAGCCAGGCTTCAGCAATATGTGAACCGTGAACTTCCAGATGTGCAAGCTGGTTTTAGAAAAGGCAGAGGAACCAGAGATCAAATTGCCAACATCCACTGGATCATGGCAAAAGCAAGAGAGTTCCAGAAACATATCTACTTCTGCTTTATTGACTATGCCAAAGCCTTGACTGTGTGGATCACAATAAACTGTGGAAAATTCTGAAAGAGATGGGAATACCAGACCACCTGACCTGCCTCTTGAGAAACCTGTATGCAGGTCAGGAAGCAACAGTTAGAACTGGACAAGGAACAACAGACTGGTTCCAAATAGGAAAAGGAGTGCATCAAGGATGTATATTGTCACCCTGCTGATTTAACTTATATGCAGAGGACATCATGAGAAACGCTGGACTGGAGGAAGCACAAGCTGGAATCAAGATTGCTGGGAGAAATATCCATAACCTCAGATATGCAGATGACACCACCCTTATGGCAGAAAGTGAAGAGGAGCTAAAAAGGCTCTTGATGAAAGTGAAAGAGGAGAGTGAAAAAGTTGGATGCAACTGAGCTACTGAACTGAACTGAATAATTAGCACCATTGAGTATCTTTTCACTTGCTTGTTGGCCATCTGTATGTTTTCTTTGGAGAAATGTCTATTCAGGTCTTCTGGCTATTTTTATTTGGTTGTTGGTTTTATATACACACACACACACACACACACACACACACACATGTGTGTGTGCATATTGAGCTGTATGAGGTGCTTGTATATTTAGAAATTAAGCCTTTATCAGTCACATTATTTGCAAATATTTTCTCCCATTCTGTAGGTTGTCTTTCAATTTTGATTATGATTCCCTTTGCTGTGCAAAAGCTTTGAGGTTTTCTTAGGTCTCATTTGTTAATTCTTGCTTTTGTTTCCACTACTCTAGGAGATGGTCCAGAAAAATATTGCTATGATTTATGTCAAAGAATGTTCTGCCTATATCTTCCTATGACTAAACTTCCTATGGAGTTTTGTAGTATCTGGTCTTATATTTAGGTGTTTAATCCATTTTGAATTTATTTTTGTACATGGTGTTAGAGAATGTTCTAATTTCATTCTTTTACATGATGCTGCACTGTTTTCTCAGGACCACTTATTGACGAGACTGTCTTTTCTTCATTATATAGTTTTCCATCCTTTGTCATAGATAAATCAACCATAAATGTGTGGGCTTCTTTCTGGGCTCTCTATTCTGTTCCATTGATCTATGTGTCTGTTTTTATTCCTGTACCATACTCTTTTGATTAATATAGCTTTGTAGTATAGTCTGAAATTAGGACGTGCAATTCCTCCAGCTCTGTTTTTCTTTCTTAATATTGTTTTTGATATTCAGGGTCTTTTGTGTTTCCATACAAATTTCAGAATTATTTGTTCTCTAGTTCTATGAAAAGTGCCAAACCAAGAATACAGCAAATCTTTCCATCTGTCTGTGTTAACTTCAATTTACTTATTCAGTGTTTTATAGTTTTCTGAGTATAGTTATTTTACCTCCTTAGTCAGGCTTATTCCTAGGTATTTTATTCTTTTTAATATGATGGTACATGAGATTTTTCCCTTTATTTCTTTTATTTGATAGTTTGTTGCTAGTATATAGAAATGCAACAGAGTTCTGTATATTAACTTTATATCCTGTACCCTTTACTAAATCCATTGAACTCTAATAGGTTTTTGGTGGTCTTTAGGATTTTCTGTATATAGGATCATGTCATCTGCAAACAGTGAGTTTCATTCTTTATTGAATTGATCATTGGAAAAATTTTACTTAATACTGCTCCCTATTTTATACTGGTTCCTATCATTGCACATCATAGAAATGTCTTTAGCAGTTTCTATTAGGTTGGTGCAAAAGTAATTGCGGTTTTTGCATTGTTGAAATTTGCTGTTTGATATCAGAATACATTCTTAAATAAATGTGGTTATCATTTTACTGCACACTTCTTGCTTTATGTTTTTTTTTTTTTGCTAATGACTTAATCCTTGCTCTTTATTTTATATTTATTTTAGACTATGGATATGATATTAGACAAATAATTTGAGCAGTTTTTTTTACTTGAGTTCAAAATGTGTCGTAAAGCAGCAGAGACAACTCCCAACATTAACAATGCATTTGGCCCAGTAACTGGTAATAAACATACAGTGCAGTGGTGTTTCAAGAAGTTTTCCAAAGGAGACGAGAACCTTGAAGATGAGGAGCATAGTGGCCAGCCATTGGAAGTATACAAAGACTAATTGAGAGCATCATCGAAGCTGATCCTCTTACAACTATGCAAGGAGTTGCCAAAGAACTCAGTGTTGACAATTCTATGGTCATTTGGCATATGAAGCAAATTGAAATCGTGAAAAAGCTGAATAAGTGGATGCCTTGTGAGCTGACCAGAAATTTAAAAAATCATCATTTTGAAGTGTCATCTACTCTTACTCTATGCAACAACAACAAATCATTTCTTGATCAGATTGTGACGTGTGATGAAAAGTGGATTGTATATGATAACTGGTGACAACAAGCTCAGTGGTTGGACTGAAAAGAAGCTCCAAAGCATTTTCCCAGACCAAACTTGCACCAAAAAAACGTCTTGGTCACTGTTTGGTGGTCTGCTGCCAATCTGATTGCAGCTTTCTGAATCCCAGTGAAACCATTATATCTGAGAAGTATGCTCACCAAATCGATGAGATGCACTGAAAACTGCAACACCTGCAGCTGGCATTGGTTAGCTGCTGCTGCTAAGTCACTTCAGTCGTGTCCAACTCTGTGCAACCCCATAGACGGCACCCACCAGGCTCCTCCGTCCCTGGGATTCTCCAGGCAAGAACACTGGAGTGGGTTGCCATTTCCTTCTCCAATGTGTGAAAGTGAAAAGTGAAAGGGAAGTCACTCAGTCATGTCCAACTCTGTGCGACCCCATAGACGGAAGCCCACCAGGCTCTTCCATCCATGGAAGTTTCCAGGCAAGAGTACTGGAGTGGGGTGCCATTGCCTTCTCCACATTGGTCAGCAGAAAGGGCCCAATTCTTTCCCAAGACAATGTCTAACCGCAAGTCATACAACCAAAGCTTCAAAAGTTGAGCGAATTGGGCTATGAGATTTTGCCTCTTCTGCTGTATTCACCTGACCTCTTGCCAACCGACTACTACTTCTTTAAGCATCTAGACAACTTTTTGTAGGGAAAATGCTTCCATAACTAGCAGGATGCAGAAAATGCTTTCCAAGAATTCATCAAATCCTGAAGCACATATTTTTACACTACAGGTATAAACAAACGTATTCTCATTGGCAAAAATGTGTTGATTATAATGGTTCCTATTTTGATTAATAAAGGTGTTTTTGAGCCTAGTTATAGTGACTTCCCTGGTAGCTTAGATGGTAAAAGCGTCTGCCTACAATGTGGGAGACCCAGGTTCGATCCTTGGGTTGGGAAGATCCCCTGGAGAAGGAAATGGCAACCTGCTCCAGCACTCTTGCCTGGAAAATCCCATTGATAGAGGAGCCTGTTAGGCTATGGTCCATTGGGTTGCAGAGGGTCGGACATGACTGAGTGGCTTCACTTTCACTTTTCCTAATGATTTAAAGTGCACAGCCTGAAACCACAATTACTTTTGCACCACTTTTGTATTTTTGAAAGTACAGATCAATCACAAATTTTGTAAAAGATACAAAATTTAATGAAGTTGTTGAAAGTGGAGATTTGGTTGACTTCTACAAAGCCATTGACAAGTAAAGACTTGGCAAAGTTTATTTTTGAGGAAAAGAACAAATTCATGCAAATAGGGTCCTTTGGAAAATTGAGGTAATCTAAAGCTTATTGTTTATGATCGTGTTGTAAAATAAGAAAGATGCCTATTGCAATATCATGCCTTTTTTTTTTTTAGGAAAGTCACAGCAAGGAAATCTGCAGCTAGTATTTGAAAATTACATTGTAATTTTCATGTATAGTTGCATGAAATCTTTCTTTTTAAAAAAAGTTGAGCAGACTCAGTTTTCCTTAATTTTTTAAAAATAAAATTCCAGTTAAACTTAATGAAAGTCTATGATATTCTGGCTCTCATTTTAAGTATTGGGTTGGCCAAAAAGCTCATTTGATTTTTTTCTTGTAGGCTGCTAAGAAAAGCCTGATAGAACTTTTTGGCCAATCCAATAGCTTTCCTTTAAGTGGCCCCTTTTCCAGTAGTGATTATTCTTGGATACATAGAATTTCTCTATTGCTCACTTAGCCTCCCCAGAGGTGGGACCAATTTGCATTTCTACCAACAGTATGTGAGAGTATATGAGAGTGCCTGTTACTTCTTATCTTTGTGAGCTTTTGAATTATTGAGAATCTGATGGGTGAAAAAGGCACCTTCATAGCTGTCTTTATTTGCATTTCATTAATCATGAATAAGGTCAAGCATCATTTCAAATGTTTAATGGCCATTTATGTTTCATTTTCTGAGAAACGCCTGCTAATATTCTTTGCCTCTTTTTCTTTGGGGGCTGTTCATCCTTTAGTCATTGATTTTTACAATCTTATTGTGAATGAAGAGACAGTCATTTGTTTGTCGTATATGCTGCACACACTCTTCCAATCTGTCTTTTGTTTTTGGCATAGGCAATAAAAAAAGCCTTACATTTGTTTGGAGTCAGTTTTATTTGTCTTTTTCTTTTTGGATTCTGAGATTTGTATTCTGTTTTGAAAGTACTTCTAGCTTCAAGTTTATCAATTAGCCTCCTTGTGTTTTTACCTAGAATTTTATGGGTTTTTTTTGCATTGTCAAAATATTTAATACAGAGAGGATTTATTTTAATAAATGCAGAAGAAATTCAGCCTTTTCCTGAAACGTCACATATTCCCAACATATTAATTGAATTATACATATCTTTGCTGATGTGAAATGTCATCTTTGTCAAACAGTGAACCTTCATATGCATATTAGTCTAATTCTGAATTGTACTGTATCCCATTGATTTACCTGTTTCTTCTACTTTATTAAATTCTTTTAATTTTTGCAGCTTCATAGTGCTCTTAATTTTGTTCTATGCTTCTTTCAGAATGTTCCTTGCTATTCTTGATTATATTTCGTCTTAGATGACAGAAACGTGTTAAGATCTACTCCTACTACCATGGGTTTTTAGGGATTTCTCCTTGCATTTTATGTAGTTTATGTTCTGTGTATTCTGATTCTGTTATTTGGTGTATGAATATTTATGGCAGTTATATCCTTATTGTGGATGGTGTCCTTTATCAAAACACTTTTTTCCTTGAATTCAATCTTCTCTGTTATTAATATCATAACCTCTGCTTTCTTCTTTCATCATTTTTATGGTATGTAATATGTTTCATAGCTCAGTAATGCTGTTTTGGTTTTCAATTTGTTTTCTTAGCTCTGTAGTCTCCCTTTTCATCTCATTCTTATCATTCCATTGTTTTATCATTTGTCTTTGATGTCTTGTTTCAATGACTCTATGTGCTCTGGAAATACTTCTTTTCTTCAGTGGGAATGTTTTCTTCAAGCACAGATTCATCATCTGTATTTCCTTCTCTCCCTCCTTCTTTCCCTTGCGTTCCCCCACCCCATCTCTTTCCTATAGCATTTTTGCAGAGTTTTTATTCTACACAATTTCATTGTATTCATGTTTAAGTTAAAAGACTTCTCGGAGATGTTCTGTATATAGTGTGATGATTTCCTCTGCATAACAATGACTGGGAACTACTGACCCAAGTGGCAGAACCATTTATTCCATGTTGATGTCTCCAGCTCCAGGTTGTCATCTAAATCAAGATGAAGCCTAGGATCTTCCCTTTCAAAAAGTACTTTAATGCCAGAAATCAACTTTTCCCACTCTATCTTTCCATCTTAGACTTAGAGATAAAGCATACAAACCTTTGGGTTTTGGCCACAGCACTACTTTCTTGCATACTTGGAGGGGGAAATTTATCAGGTCATGTCCACGCACCTCTTCTTTCTGAGCCCCTTAACTACTCCAATTTCATCGTACTTAATTGCTTGTTTGTTTTCTGTTCTGTCCAGTCTCAGTTGTTGACAGAAAAAAAAAATGATCTGTGGGTGATGATGATTGTTTTGTCTTCTCGCTCCTGCATCTGCCTTAGCCCGCAAAACCCAGAATGAAGCCTTACTGACTCTCCTGCTCTTTCCTCTGTAAATTGGCAAGATTCCGAGCTGGTAAGGAGTGACTTCTCTTCTTGAGAGATATTCCAGATCTTTTCCTTTCAGTGTACTTTCATGATTTTTATACACTCACATTCTTTCCACTGTACTAATTCATGGGAGAAAGGAGCTTGGTTAGAGCTGTATTAATTCTAAGAATCTTCCATTTCTCATTTCTGTTAGCTTCAGTTTTATTGTGGCATGAATGTGTGCCTTTGTTTTGTTTGCTGCTTATTTTATGTTTATTATTGCTGTTTTCATGAAATATTGGGAACAGATTTTGTGTGAACAAGTCTAACTCCACCACCTTATCCTTAGAGTTTGTTTGTGTTGTCTTTATTTTTCTATCTAGCTTCATTTCTAATAATGAAGTGCTATAATTTTTGGTTCTTTGTCTTCACGCTTTCCCGTGGTCCAGGGTAGTTAAAAGCCTATGTTACCTAATCTGTGATGTGGTTTAGGGTACTTACTCCAGTGCTAGGATGGCCTTGATATGTGAGGATTAGCTGCTAGAAATTCAGTTAATAGTATGGGCAATGCATTTTATTTTTCTGTTATTGGACATGGAAATATCTTATTGTCCTATTATCTGAATCAGGGGTTCCCAACCTTGGGAATCTAATGCCTGATGATCTGAGGTGGAACTGTGTAATAATAGAAATAAAATGCACAATAAATGTAATGCACTTGAATCATTCTGAAACCACATGCCTACCCATCCATGGAAAAACTGTCTTCCACAAAACCAGTCCCTGGTGCCACAAAGTTTGATGACCATTGGTCCAAATGATATAGTATCAGGATGTAAGACACAGAATATTTCAGGCAATAGCCTATCTTCTCAAGACAGACTAAATCTCAAAGGTTTGATTTGAGAAAATGTGAGAATTCAGCTGACAGTGCTGAGCTGCAAAGTTCAGAGCTGCCCAGAAAGCAGTTAGGACAGGCCACCTCCCTCTTTCACATCATCTGCTCTGTATGATACTGGGTGCTGATACTGGTTTGGTCATCTGGTGTCAATGTTAATGTTTCTTGGTGTCTGGTGACCAAACGGTCAAAAGCTGACCAATAGTTAGTCAGCTATTTAGTTTGCTTTTCTTTCAACAAATGTTGATGAGGTGCTTGCTATATGTTAGACACTGTTCTAGACACTAGAACTAGAGCAGTTGTGTTGAAGAGACATCTCCTGCTCTTCTGGAGCTTCTCATCTAGTAGAGGAGATGGACTAAATCAGACAAATAATCTAAAAACCCCATATTTTTATTAGGTAGTGGTAAGTTCCAGGAACCAAATAAAGGCAACTAGATGGATAGAGCCGAATGAGATCAGGGCTCCCTTGGAGAAAGTGGTCAGGTCAGTCTTTCTGAGCATGACTTGTTTGGGTGGCTGGGGTGGCATGCAAGGAAGGGGTGGGGAACTGCTCACTGAAGCTGCTCTATGGAAAAGGAATCAATAAATAAACGTAAGTTTGTGAAAAGCTGCATGCAATGTTTCTCATGGAGATTCTCGATGTAGATTAGTATAAGAGAAACTCTTGAAAGTCCTGCAGGAAAGAAATCAGTTAATTTTGTGCATCTCAGTGTCTCTTAGATATATTTTATGACTTTTTTTTATGTGCAATGCCTATCCCAGGCAAGGAGGAGTGTTTTGGAAAGCAGTGTGATAGGGCAGCCACATAGGTCTCAGATACAGCTCTGTCTGTTTTTAACTGAAGCCCATTTACTTAGAGCCCGTAATGCAGGAATGTCTGCTGGACTGTCCCCTTCTGATTATCTTGTCACCAACCCACTTTATGGAAAAAGAAATTGTAAGAAAACATTTTTGTTTAATAAAGATAGGTGATATAAAACATTCAGAATTGTTTGAATTAAAACCAACAGCTATGTGGTTGTGGAATTCTTGAGGCTAGAATAATTTAGCCCTGGCTCCTGTCAGTGATATGATGTAGACTGTGCTACTGACCATTGAAATGTTCAGGAGCCTCTGAGGCCCAGCAAAGTTGTGGGGACTCAAGGAGTCATTCAGTTAATTGTTCACTAGTCCAGACTTTTTTCAGATAGAAAAATAAATCACATTTGAGAAATATATTCCACACTGGAGGTTGAATCTAAATTCTTAATTTAGATCTTCTTAATCTGTATTTAACCAGAAATTGCAAATGACCCTAAGCCCTCATCTTCCATTATCTATTCCACGAAGCTTTCAGAAGCCACCACTAAGTGGGTGGGTCATGTGGTAGCTACTTTCAGCCATAGTCCTGAGTTTCTCTGCTTAAATGGGTGGAAGCTTTTTAAAAAATTATTCATTTTTTTGGATGGCTTGTGAAATCTTAGTTCCCTACCAGGGGTTGAATGCAGGCCACAGCAGTAAAAACTCTTAAGTTTTCACCCCTGAACCACTAGAGAATTCCAGGAAGCATTTTAAAAACTACACTAGATAATATATAAACTGGGTTGATGGGGAGAAGAAAATCTGTAGTGCTGAAACTTCTTCCCAAATTCCTATGCATCTACTCAAATATATTTCTGTAGTCCTGGCTATTGTTTTCATGTTTTACTTTATGAACAGTCAAGTACTTCTCAAATGTTGAATTCTTGGAAGATTTATTCCTTGGAATGTCAGCCCAGTTTCAGAAACATCAATTTAATGTTTCCCAGTGTATGGATGTGAGGGCTGAACCATAAAGAAGCCTGAGTGCCGAAGAATTGATGCTTTTGAACTGTGGTGTTGGAGAAGACTCTTGAGAGTCCCTTAGACAGCAAGAGATAAAACCAGTCCATCCTAAAGGAAATCAGTCCTGAATATTCATTGGAAGGACTGATACTGAAGCTCCATTACTTTGGCCACCTGATGTGAAGAGCCAACTCATTGGAAAAGACCCTAAGGCTGGGAAAGATTGATGGCAGGAGGAGAAGGGGACAACAGAGGATGAGATGGTTGGATGGCATCACTGACTTACTGGACATGAATTTGAGTAAACTCTGGGAGATGGTGAAGGACAGGGAGGCCTGGCACGCCGCAGTCCATGGAGTCGCAGACAGTCAGAGACAATAGAGTGACTGGATAACAACAAAGCTTTATTACTCATGACAGTCACCTGGGGGTGATGGGTATAACTGCAGTTGCAAGGTATTTCCCTTATCAAGAATCTGATTCAGTAGACTGGGGATATGGCTCAGGAATCTGCTTTTGTAACAACTCCCCAGGTGATTTTGATGCAGTGGTCCATGGATCACAATAAAGTAAACTTTAGTTTGGTTCAGAGCTCTCCCACCCATAGCCTGGTAGCCTATGCTCCTTAATTCCATTCAACTTTAGGTCTCAGTTCTGGAGCTGCTATTGAGAATCATCTGATTCATCAACACTGGCACCTATGCTAGAAATTGCCAGCATTGTTTCTTCCATGGTGAGCTTGCTTCTTCCATGGAACTGTAAAATAGGAAAGCTATGTCAAGTTTTCTCGTTTAAAAAAGTATTGAAGTATGGTTGATTTGCAGTTTTGTGTTAATTTCTACTGTATAGCACAGTGACTCAGTTATACATATATTTCCTTTTTTAATATTCTTTTTCATTATGCTTTAATCTCAGGATATAAAATATAGTTCCCTGTGCTAGACAGTAGTACCTCATTGTTTACCCATGTTATATATAATAGTTTGCATCCACTAGTCCCAAACTCCCAAGTCATCCCTCCCCCACCCCTGTCCCCCTTGGCAACCACAAGTCTGTTCTTCATGTCAAAGCTTCCTTAATGGATCTCTTATTTTTGGAGCCAAGAGGTCTTCTCCCTGTATTCCCATATAATAAATCTTCCGAAGGAGACAAAGTCACAGCACACTTCAACAATTTTCTTGAGAGCCTACTAGATTCAAGGCCAAGGATGATGTTTTATGCTTTCAAAGCAGAATTATTAATGAAGCCTTTAAGACCTTTATAACAGGAAAAAAATTTCAAAAGGAGCCACCCTCAGGGGTTCAGAATCCAGCTTCAGAATAAAGATTGAAAGATCCCCCCCCTCCAAACCTCTAACACCATGCTTGGTAATTTCTTTGATATTGCAAAAATAAAACTGTGCCTGTACATAAAACATCATTTAATATTCTGGGCAATTTATTTTTAAAGAGGAACTGTCAGTCTTTTGACAAGCTTCAAACTTAACTTACTTTCACAAACATCAAAGTCGAGCATCAGGTTTATCTCATCAATCTTTGTAGCTTTGCAGCCAGGGAAAGAACTAGCTAACGTTATCTTAGGGTCATGAAAATATTAGTTTAGTGAATCAGTAGATACGAGAATCTGTCTCTTGTTTGGTATTTTATTTTAGCAGCTGAACATAGGCTATGATATTCAAATATTGTTACAGTATCTTAACATTTTATTATTGTAGGAAGTCCAGAGTTTTGTGATGGGGCATACATGAATATTATTTCCATAGTCTAAGAAACTCCAAATATCAGAAAAGGACTCTTCTTAACCAGATGTCAGTGATAACTCATAGGTTGAAAAGTGGACTGGCTGCACCTTGCTTCACTTTTTATGTAATCTCTGTTCTTCCTAGCAACCACTGGACAAAGGAGAACGCTAGCCATTCCATGTAGAGTTTTCATGAAGATTTTCTCCTTCTGTTAGGCAGTTGCTCGTCACTGCTTGCCCTGTGTAATCAGTGTCTTTCTAAGGGAATATGGGTAATTGACCATAGATACAATACTTGGATTAAGATGTCTATTTTCCTTGTTTTAAGATGGAAAACAGGATTTATCACATACTGAGTCTGAATTTGTGGTGGTAATTCTATCCCTTTTGTCAGTTGCGTGTGTGTGTGTGTGTGTGTGTGTGCGCTCGCGTACGTGTATATGTATGTGTTTATACACAGATACTGTTCTCAGTCTCTAAAGTGTTCTTAAATAGATTATTTCATCATCCTCAATTAAATTAAGATACCAGACAGGTAGATGACTCATGCTCATATAACGAGCTCCCTGGTTTTACTGATTAGTTTGGAATTATTTTGGAGAAAATATTGAGCATCTTAGGAATCAGATTTGAGGTTCTGATTATACCTTCTCTTCCATCAATTATGTCTGTAATGTATTTTGCACTAAAAAGTAGAAACAGCATGTATTAAGTGCTGGGCCTTCTGTTACATTTTTTCACATGTATTGCCTCACTTTTAGTTATCATTTATGATCATTTTACCATTTATGCTCCATTTTGTGTACAAGCTACTCTACCATGCCCTAGGATGGGCACTGTGTTAGTGAAACTAAAGTTATATAAAATGAATGAAAGGCTCAGGTTGAAAGTTACAAGGTAACATGTCCAGAAGTGTGGGTGCACTTAAGTGGACCAGGTATGAGTGTTGGGGAGTGTTGGTGTTCAAGAGGATTATTATGTGAGCCTTCATTTAAAGGAAATATGTGATTTGACACTTCCTGTTTGTTTTATCTTCTAACTTATCTTCACTCATATCACCTACCTCCGGGGCTTTATAAATTTGGATTTTCTTATAGTGGAATTTTTATTATGAAATATAAAATAGCACTCAAGGGAGCTCAGTTGGGTTCTCTGCAATGACCTAGAGGAGTGGGCTGGGTGGAGCAAGGGAGGTTCAAGAGGGAGGGGATATATGTATACATATAGCTGATTCACTTTATTATACAGCAGAAACTAACATAACATTTTAAAGTAATTATTTTCCAGTAAAAAACAAATATTGAATCATGATGTACCAATGAAACCAACAGAATGTTATATGTCAATCATATCTCAATTAAAAAATCCAAAAAACAAAATAGAATAAGAAGGCCATGCAAAACCCAGATAGGGCATTTGTGAGGCAGAAATAGGACTTGGTATTTGGACCATTTTTATGACAGGATAGGGTGGTTGTATCATTTTGTTTTAGTGCTGAATGGATGTTTTCCCCATCACAAAGCTGGAGTTTGTGATTAGAAGTTAGTAGTCTGCAAACTGAAACCCAACTGGGTTGCCGAGAGGCAGGCAGCTGCAAAGGAAAGCTCAGGCAATTATGCCTTTGCAAGAAGAATAAAAGCTTTCCCTAGCTGTTCAGGATTGTATAATCAAATCTCTGTCTGTCAATTGCTAGAGTCAGATCACGGGAGTTTGTCTATGATGACATAATCTGAAACCCAGGACGTGCAAAACCCATTAAAAAGAATACTTGGGAAAATGAGCCTGGTATACTGTACAGACTTTGAAATTGCTTTTCATAAGTTATCTCCAAATAATCAGATCTAGGGAGGAGAGGAACCAAGCATGAAGTGACAGGTATTTCACTAAAGAAGAAAACAGGCATTTCCATCTCATTGTTTCTTCCTTGTAATAATAGGGATAGTAGTCATATTAAAAAGAAAATCTAGCTGGAGATCTCCCCTCTACCACTTGCAAATAGGAAAACAGTAGGCGATTTTCCCTAAAGCCTCCACCTTTGTGCAAACTTTGAAATGTAGCACCTCCTCCTCCTCTGTCATTCCTCAAACTGATTTTATTCAACTGGCTGTTGTGTTTGGGTTGATGTTGATTTTCTTCCCTTCTTCGGGTTTTGTTACCTGTGCGATAGAGACTCAAGAAAGGCCTGTAGATAAGATGAGACCTGGACCATTTCTCATCTCATCAGAAGATGAACACATTTATGCTAATAAATGTGTGCACAAGACAGCCAAGCGCTCTATCCCATAACTTATATCACTGGCTCTCCTGCACTAAGGAAATCGTTATCTACAATGTATAGAGCTCACTCTCTCAGTCTAAACAAAACTTTTATGGTAGCCATATTGGCAAAAGACTACTGACATAAACTTCAATGTGGGGATAAAAATATGCTTGGAGGGGTGTAAATTTTATATGGATATATAGATTTGAGAATTCAAAACTGACAAATTGATGGAATGTCTAGGGAGACCTGAATTTTCTTTTTTAAAAGGTGATAAAAATAACCTAAGGGCTGTAGACTGAGATAAAAATAAATGCACAACATAATGTATTTGATTTAATTTATGATGTCTTTCCTGTGGCTGTTCTTAACCGACTGGAAGGAAGTGGGGCTATGATGGCCTCACTTTCTGCCAGCAGAAGTGATGTGGATGTGTATATAAGAGGCATTGGGGAAACACTGCCCAGATCCTCCATCCATTGAGAACTCACTGCTCAGCCACTTGGGGGTGAGGTTAGTTTAGAGCCTCCAGCTGTCAGCCCTTGAAGCTGTGCTTCAGCTGCAGAGGGTCATGTCGCCTGGGAGCATCCTGTAGCCAATGACAGATGTGGGAATAAAAGGCCCACCATCTCAGCCCACTTGGAACAACACTGAAGGGCCGTTCTAGCTTCAGAACTCCCATGGAACCAGCCCAGTCTGCCCTTGAATGTGCCTTACAGCTTTCTTTCCCCTTTATTCCTTTCTGCTTCCTTTCCTTCCCTTCTACAAGTGTTGCTACCACACAGTGAAAGTCTCTTAGTCATGTCCGAGTCTTTACAACCCCATGGACTGTAACCCGCCAGGTTCCTCTGTCCATGGGATTCTCCAGGCAAGAACACTAGAGTGGGTTGCCATGCCCTCCTCCAGGGGATCATCCTGACCCAGGGATTGAACCAGCGTCTCCTGCATTGGCAAGTGAGTTCTTTACCACTGAGCCATCAGGGATATTATATGTTAAAACTCTACCTAAAAGTTCACGCTTTTCTTTTGATTTAAAAAGAAAGCAAAATGTTTTTGTCGGCCTTAGGCCCTGTGCCTATTGTGACTAATGGAAGAGGCCACCCCAACCCCCACCCTTGTGAGAGGAGGCACTGGTGTGCCGAGCACAATACAAGATGATGAAGCCTGGGAAGACCGCTTTTGTTGCTCTCTCTTCCACCTTAAATCACCTGTTTCCACAACTGTCTCCCACTTTCCAGGGAAACCAACTGATTGCTGGCCCTTCTTTGGTAAAGGACCACTGGGAATAAGATGCAAATGATGAATACAGCTGAGGTTTAATTATTTTCACTCTATAGGAGGGTAGCAGTGGAGGCCTTCTTTGAATGACAGCCCAGTTCTTGTTTCTGATTGTGTCATTTCCTTTCCACTCTCTATCTGGAGACCAGTGTTTTCTGGAAGGCCTTTATTGCCGAGACCTTGTCATAAACAGAGTTATTAGGCAGACAATGGGAGATGAAGAGAACTCAGGAAGGGGAAAATGGAGGGGGTCAATGAGTGTTAATTTCAAACAAGCATCTTTGCCAAAATGAAATAATTACTGTATCTAGATAAAGCAGACGAAGTTGGAACAAGCAAATGTTCTTGGCAGGAAGTCGATCACACACTGCACAATTCAATTTATGGGCAGCTACAGACAGCTTTAAAATATTTTTCTGCCTTAATGTGATGTTGAATTATTGAGCCCTTTTTTGTTAAACATTTATTAACAATCCAAAAATACCAATAAGTGGATCACCAATTGATTTGTCTTATTCTAAAATAACCCCTGTCAACTTCATCTTTCAGAATCGTCATTCCTGAATTTCTCAGAACATTGGAGGAGCTAGGCTTCTTTCCTGTCATCCACTACTAGGGAGTCTGACTTGCCCATTTCCAATAGAGCTGCCATCTCAACGGTGACCTTGAAAGAATTTACAAGCAGCAATTAGCACGTTTCAGTCTCTTATTCTAAAAACAAAACTTCACCCTTGATTCTCATAGTCCTATTCCTTTTTATTTTTTCTTCTTATCCTAATTTATAAGTAGATCGCATTTTTTGTCTCCACTTTCACACCTCTATTCCCTCTTCATGCTACAGTAAACTGTCTCCTGCTGCCATTATCCACAAAAACTACTCTTGTCAAGGTCAGCATTCTCACTGGGCAATGCCATCCACTCATCACCTATGTGCTGATGATCCCAGATGATGTTTTTGTCCCAGTGTCTCCCTGAAATATCAGGATTATATATTCAATGGCCTGCCAGCAACTCCAACTGGATGTCTCATAGACAATTCAAACTCTTTATGTCCAAAACAGAACTCATCATTTCCCACCTCACACCCATCCTTTCTTTTGATGTCTCTATTTTGTCACCCAGTTGAAAAGTCCTACCTCATTCCTTTATTTTGCCTTACCTCTAATAAACCACTATGTCTAGTTGACTCTCTCTTAAACATTCTTTGCATTTGTCCTTTCTTCTCTTTAACTTTTGGATTATAAAAATAGTTTTCCAATTGACCGCTGATCTTCTCTCTACCAATCCATTCTCCACACTGCCACCAGCAAGATTTTTCTATAAGAAAATCTGACCACGTTAATTCTGTGGCTTAAACTCTGTAAAACCGCCTCATTACCTACCGAATAATGCTCAACCTCCCCATTATGGCATATAAGGCCTCTGGATCTTATCCTACCTATTTTTTCAGGCTTAGCTTGGAAATGCTGTTCATTCCTTCCCTATACTCTGCCATTTTTTGCTTTTATATTTTGTGTATACTATCCATTTTGTCAAGATTGCCTTTCTGTGCTTATACCTTCCTGGCCTGTATAATTGGACATAGCTTTGAGCTCACCTTATATTTATCTTCTTTAGAAAACAGTCCTTGTCTGCCCTTCCCATTCCCAGGGTAGGTTAATACCTCCTTTTTGCAGTCCCATAATAATTTGTGCACATATCTCTCATTTGATTATAGTTCCTTATTTATATCTCTGCTCTTCCATTAGACTGTGTGCCCCCTAAGGTTAGGGGCTATTTTTTCCTTGCTCACAGCTCTATCTCTAGCAATGAAAAAGAATGCAAGAAATGCTCAGGAGGCAATGGAATGTTGAAAATACACGCTTACAATTTTAAAGCAGTGAACTATTTGTAAAGTTATTTCCCGTTTACTTGAATCAGTAAAGTTGGATTCAAGACAAACAACTATCCAAAAGGAAGGCATGTAGCACAGTGGGAAAGAATTTAGGCTTTAGAGTCATGCAGATGTATTCGGAGTTGCTGATTCCACCACTCACTAGCTGTATGCTCTTGGGCAAGTCACTTAACCTTTCAAAGTGTTATCCCCCCATCTAAGTGGAAATAATAATTGTTCCTACCTCATAGGGTTTTATGAGGATCAAATGGGTTAGATAATTATGCAAAACACAACATTCGTTGCATGTAAGTGCCCAACAGGTATTATTGTTATGATTATTACTATTAAAATAGTTATTATCATCCCTCATCTTTTTTCCTATTTGCCTTTTCCTCTTCATGCTTGGAGTAGATCATCAAATACTAAATGTAAAGCACTTAGAACAATTCCCAGCACAGAGTTAAGCATTCAAAAAGTTTTACCTATGATAATTATTATCTCAAAGCAATACTGTCTTCTATATCTCCTGGTTCACACATGGGATAGAAGCAGAGATGCTTTCTTTTCTTATTTTTTTAAAAGAAGAGTTTCTTTGGATTAAAAAAAAATCTCTCTCTTGCTTCAGGCTGGAATAAAGCTGTCAACTTCTCATGTTCATGTTAACAAAGTCTCAACTATAAACTATTCTGAATCAAATGCTGAGAGAGGAACATCCCCCCACCCCCCCAAAAAAAATTAAGAAATGATAGCACCTTGAAAATTCAAAGCAAAATTATGTTCCTGGAGAAGTTTTTAAAAGTCTATTTTATTTATTCACTAAACAGGTTTTGATTACCTATCATAGGTCAGGCATCATGCTGAGAAGTGCCCTCAGGGAGCTTAGAGTTTATAACACTGACTTACTAAATAGAGTCTTCAGTTATGGCCCCAGATTTGAGAGCTATTATAAAGTAAACACAGAGATGTATAGTCCCAGGAAATGAAGATAAAATAGACAGTTTAAACCTAGGTTTAGCTTGCGATGAACATTGAATGTGGCCTTGAAAAGTCCTATGGAAATTGATTATCTGTCCCTGCTGATTGACATCGCCATTTCAGAGCTACTTTGTTTCATTTCCCATTGATCTTCGGTGGACAGAGTTTTTCTTTCTTCCCTTTTTTTTTTTTTTTTTTTTAAGGATTGACTAAAAATCTAACTCCATCAGTAGTATTTAAAATGTCATCTGGCCGAAGAACATGTTAAGGAAAAGGAGTCGATGAAGTCCTGTTTTGCATTACACTTGGCCACCCCTTATGGTCTTCCCCCACTCCTCCATCACTGTTTGCCACTCATTAATTTCATTTCTTCTTTTCACTGGAGTTATCAGGTACATGGTATACTCTATGCTTACTCAGTTGAATGGTATAGGATATGCTTAGTTCTAAGCTGATTCTGTTGCTGTCTCAGCAAAAACTTTAAGGAAAAAAAAAAACTTCTTGGCCCATTGGCCTCTTGAGGATGAAAGAACTGGACCTAATTATCTAAAATATGAGTTTCCATAACAACTCTTCCCATTATGGCTAGTGGTCCAGCTCCCTGAGGGGATTGTATGACTGTAAGGTGAGGTTCTAGGCCACAAGCAAGGCAAACACACTCAGGCTACATGAAAGTAAAGGAGATATTTGTGAAGGACATTAGGGACTCATATGATTCAAAGGAGGCTGGGAAACCTAGTTTGCAAAGAGCAGAAACTGAAGGCACTCTAGTGAACGCAGAAACACTGTATCACAGTGAAAATTACCTAGTTAGGACACTGCTCTGTCGCCACAACTTTTGCCACATTTGTTAACTTTTATGTCCTTGCTGCTTGTATGAAAAAATGCAAACTCCTGATGAGACATCATATTGGTTGAATTTGTCACATGACTGCTCCTTGGCTATATCAAGGGCTGGTAGAAAAAGGATCCGGACTCCTGGATATTCATAATGAGAGGCAGGGAGAGAGAAATGAAGCTAAGAATTAATCTTCTGCTAAGCCTCCCCATAAGAGGGGAGAAGTGTTTTCTTCTAAACTGGGATACTGGAAGGAAAGGAGAGAGATTCTGGGAAGATTCTTTCCTGTTTGTTGTTCACTCAGTCATGTCTGACTCTTGTGACCCCATGGACTGCAGTACACTAGGCTTCCCTGTCCTTCACCATCTCCTGGAGCTTGCTCAAACTCATGTCCATTGAGTCAGTGATGCCTTCCAACCATCTCATCCTCAGTCGTCCCCTTCTCCTCCTGCCCTTAATCTTTTCTAGCATCAGGGTCTTTTCCAATGAGTTGGCTCTTTGCATCAGGTGGTCAAAGTATTGCAGTTTCAACTTCAGCATCAGTCCTTCCAATGAATATTCAGGGTTGATTTCCTTTAGGGTTGACTGGTTTAATTACCTTGTAGTCCAAGGGACTCTCAAGAGTCTTCTCCAACACCACAGTTCAAAAGTATTAATTCTTCTGCAATCAGCCTTCTTTATGGGTCCAACTCTTAACACCATACATGACTACTGGAAAACCATAACTTTGACTATATGGACTTTTGTCAGAAAAGTAATGCCTTCTTTCCTAAACCCACTCTAATTATACTCATCCTCCACCAAAATGGTTTACTATAGTCACCAATAATCAATAAATTGCCAAACCCAGTAGTTAATTCTCAGTCCTCATCTTATTTGTCTTTTCAGCAGTATTCACCACAGTTGATAATTCCTTCCTCCATGGAACAATTTATCACCTGATTTCCAAGATACAATTCTCTGCAATTTTTTCTTTAGTCATGCATTAGCAATCTTCCGTACTAGTTCTTCTTTATCTATGTGAGGTCTAATTGCTGGAGGGTTCTAGGCCTCATTCCTTTGACCTCTTCTCCATCTGTTCTCATTCCTGGGATGATCTCATCCAGCCTTATGGTTTTAACTGCCATCTATATATGCTGACTACCAAGATATTTTTATCTTTAGGTCAGACTCTTTCCTGAAGCTCAGAATCAAATAGCTAAGTACTTTAATAGCGGGGGCTTCCCAGGTGGCGCTAGAGGTAAAAAACAAAACAAAACAACAACAAAAAAACCCCACCTGCCAATGCAGGAGACATGAGACTTGTGTTCTATCCCTGGTTGGAAACAGCCCCTGGAGGAGGCATGACAACCCACTCCAGTATTCTTGCCTAGAGAATCCTATGGACAGAGGAGCCTGGCGGGCTACAGTCCATTAGGGTCTCAAATAGTTGGACATGACTGAAGTGACTTAGCTCACATGCATATGTGCACCTAGTATTTTTTTTTTCACTTGGATTTCCAAAAAGGATTTCAAATTTAAAATATTAAAAATCCAACTCTGGATCCTGTTCCTGTTCCATACTTTTCCTCCTTGTTTCAGTAATTGAAGATGATTAGATATCTTGTTGTCCATACACTTGAGATATATTCCAAATCTAACCACTTCTCACCACCTCTACTGCTACCATTTTCATGCAGAACACAATATATTCTCACCTGGATTGTTACAAAATTTATCAACTTGTCTGTTTACACCCTTCTGTGTGGTCTATTCTCCTTAAAGCAGAGATCTTGTTAGAACATAAAGAAAATCATAAAACCCTTAGGGTCAAAATCTTTCAATGGCTGAGCTATTTGATCCAGGATTCTTATGCAACTGGGAAGTCTCTAACCAAGTCATTGTATAGAATGCTTGGCTGTTTACCAAATCTGTTGCTTAACAAATGGACAAAAGTTCTTGACAAATGGACTAGGCTCCAGGAAGGCGGATCTAATTCATTGTGACATTGATCAGAGAAGGGAAAGAATGTACAAAGCCATCAAAAATAGACTTTCTCTGATATGACTTAGGGAAGTGAAATGCCTTATATGTCAGAGGTCAAGAAGTTGAGGAGAAAAAGACCCCGGCAAAAGGGGAGGCTATGGAAACAGTATAAACAGGATCATTACTAACTAATTAGATGATTCTGAGAGTGCACAGTTTGTGTCTTTGTATACCCTGAGCTCATTTCAATCTTGAAGTAGAACATGCTGCTGTGGAAAGAGTCACAGAGGTCGTGGACATCCAGATGAATAACTAGAAAAAACCTGGCTGAAAATTTGCTAAATTTAGTGCACTGACAAAAGCCAGTTGGGGCTTTTATATTCTGAGCTTGTATGTGAAAAGAAAGTAACTGGGTTAGAGATTAGTTATGCAGGTCATCAGAGTCACCATGATTATTGGCAGATGCTGAAAGGAAGATGAAAGAAGTGGAATTTCCAATGAAAATGTTTAATGAAGTGCTTAATTTGAGAACTGAGTTTGGATTTAAAAGATGTCTTCATTATTGGGTGGCAAGCACATAGGCAGAAATGAAGATAAGGGTCCCTGTGTCCAGTTTCTGGGGGCAAAACAAAACAAAACAAAACAAAAAAACACGAGTGAGTGAACAGACAGAAAATATAGAAGCCGTTATTGGAACCAATGATTTCAGCAGATTAGCAAATTAAGTATCTGTCTGAAAGGAAAAAAAATTTTGAAAGGCTCATTTGTGACACAATCCTGAGATTTAAATCAGAATATTACCTAATTGATGTGCTCACATTAGTAGATGAGAAAGCTAGGACTTGCTTTTTTCTTCTTTTTGATTTATAGTGCAACCTGAATTGATTTCAGAATAAACTCCTCAAAGAAGCAAGCCTGATAAGATTAATATTGAGGTCATTTACTGACATCAGAAAAAGTATTGCTAATTGTTTCCTCATACGGTACCAGTGAGAAAGAAAAACCTGGTGGATGATTAACTTTCAATAAAGGGAAGGCCACTGAATTTAAAGTAACAGTTTCATTTGTCGTCTTGCCATGAAGTGCAGAGCAGGTAGAAGGAGAGGGCTGCAGATGTCTGTAGTGAATAAAGTGGAAAATGGAATATTTTAATATTGATAATGGTACTGAGTAGTATGACTCAATTCAATACATATTTATTGGGCATCTAGTGTGTGATAGGCATCACATTTAGAGGCACCAGGAGATAGAGAAATGACACAGCTCTTGCCTCAAGCTGCTTGCAATTTTACTAATGGTAGGGATCATAGCCCAAATCGTCATATCTGAAGAGTTTATGGATGGCCCTAGGAGCACAAGTTGTTGCTGCTGTGTGAGCTAAAAGCAGAATAGAACCGGTAAAGAAAAAGGATTTCTCCCACTGATTTCACCGTGGCGCCTGTTGGGCCTGCTAGGGCCAACTGAGTGGTGTGCAGACAGACTGGGCAGCAGGGCTGGCCCAGAGATCCTGTGGGGATGTGCAGGACAGTTGCTGTTTGCCGCTTGCCAGGGCCATCATGACTCTTCCTGACCCCAGGTTTGAGACAGAGGGAGAGATCTGGAAGGGCCGGGGTATCAGTAGGTCTTGGGATTGTTATCCAGTGTTGGTCATTAGGCTGCCTGCTTGCTTGTCATCATGTTCAAGAATTGCCGGTTTGCCTCCCAAGGGGGCTTTGTGAGGCCTCTTGGCTTTCGCTTTTTTGTTGTTGTTATTAAAGCACCATTGTATCCCTAGGCTGGTGTTTCTATAAACACTTCATATATAAAGTTTACCCTGTATGATAGGAGGGCAAGACTAGGATCACTTCAGAAATGCTGGCCTCTGTAAATTACTGCATGGTCATTTAAAATCATTGTTACCTGTGCCTTAAAGCAGAATTCCTAATAGGTGGCTGTGCCTACCTCATGGGTGCTTTCATATGTGTTGTGCTATAGCCACTGTCTGTAGGACCAGCCAAGGCAGCTTTTCGCTAGGGGGTAGGTAGAAGATGAAAGGCTAGGGAAATAAGTTGAAGAAAAACTGAAGGTTGAAAGGATAGGATAGGACAAGATGGCCCAGAAGGAATAAGAGAAAGAAAAAATATCAAAATGAAGAGTGGATGGCCAGGGAGAGTGATAGTAGGGTGGATGGAAAAGTCATCCTGTGAAGTAGATAGCAAAGTCTGGGTTGAGAAAATACAGGGGATAAATAAAAGGAAAGGAAAAAGTGAGAGTTACTATGGGAATCGAGAGGAGAGAGGATGCTTGTTTATCATGGAGTCCACAGACTGAGTCTCTAAGGCTGCTGTGAAATTGCTAGGTTTCCTTTGTGACCAAGGACAGGACTGGAGGGCTCACACACAGAAACCCTTGATCAGCTCCAGTGACATTCTGATTCAACTTACCCATAATATGATTCTTGCTGATAGCTTTTATGCATTTGGGACATTATGCAAGTTCTCAAAAACTGTAATATAATGGGCAGTGTTACTTGATTGCGGTCAGAAATATGTGTCTGGTCTCCCAGGCAGAAGTTGCCCCATGCCACGTGGAAGTTCACAGGAGAGAGAAGATTGTAAATTGCACTTTTGAACTTGGCCTTGCAGCACCCGTTCAGGCGGCCAGGCCAGGCTAAAGCGAACAGTAGTTCGGTGCAGGCGAATAATGATAAAAAAAAATGTCATGTGCAAGTCTCTCTGTCAATAACAAAGCTCATCTTTTTGTGCCAGCAAGACATTGCAGGCAGCCCACATTTCAAATTCAGTTAATCTCAAAATAATTCAAAAATCAAAGAGCTTATTCAACCATCAAGATATACCAGATTGACTCACTGTGTATTCATAGAAGAGACTCGGTTGGGCAGGGGCTGGGGGGTAGGGAAAGGGAAGAATCCAGTATAAGAATCAGGCAAAGCAGCACTAGTTTTTGTTCAGTTTAAATTGTTTTCAGACCACAAAACTGCATTCTGAATACTAAGAAATATTGCCAAAGAATAATGGATGATGCCATCATTTGCATTCTCAACTAGGAGGAAAACATAGTACCTTGATCTCTGCAATTAAGTGGCCCTTAGTGCCCCTTCACTCGGGGGTGTTGCCATCTCACTGATTTCCCCTTTTAGTCTTTAATTTCCCACTCTGTCCTTGTTACAGTTGCTGTGACACACAAAGGTAGCAAGGAGGTGGGCAGAGGCACCCGGTTAGCAATTCCTTATACTAGTTTTTTCTTTAGAGGATTTTGCATGTGTATACTTAGCTCATTGATGGGCTTCTATAATTTTCCCCTCCATTCTCTCAATTGTCTCCCTCCCAACCAAGGAGAAAAGGGCCAAGGTTCCCTAACTCAACCTGTTATCTCATCTGTAAAATATAGGTGATAATCATACCACAGAAGGTTCTCAGTAATATTAGCATTTACCACCTCAATTTACCCTTTCCTTGTTTCAGAGAAGAGATTGCAACTAAGAGAGGTAAAGGCTTTGCTTGAGGCTGCAACCCTGTGAGTGACAGAATTATTAGCTCTACATATGCCCCTCTTTCCTTTGCTTATGTAATGTTGGAAGCTAAGAGAACAGTTTAGGGGGAGGGAACTGGCTTCCTTAGAAGTTCGGCTGTACAGGGTCTGCCCATGTTATAAGACATGGAAGGCAAACTCGCCTGAGGACTTAGAGGAGGATAGTGAGTAACGTCTCCCTACCCTGAATGGAGTGCTGAAGCTAAAGATTGTTCCTTCACTCATTATTTGATACAGATCTGTAAACTCCCATCTGTTATTCCAAAGTTGGAAGTCTGAAAATTAAGTTGTGTTTTGGCAAATTTGGAATGCAAACTCACTGGAAAACAAAATCTCTTCTGATCTGATACTCAAAGGCTTTTATCTTCTTGATTAATCCGAGTTGGGGGACTCTTTCTTTGTTTCACTACAGATAGATTCATGTGTTTGTGGTATGCTGCTCCTTATCTTGCTGGGATACAAGCAGGTGCCCCATCTTATCTTTCTCAAATCTGAAAAGTATTTCAAATTTGGAAGTACTC
Organism: Aepyceros melampus; assembly: GCA_006408695.1. NCBI lineage: Eukaryota > Metazoa > Chordata > Mammalia > Artiodactyla > Bovidae > Aepyceros > Aepyceros melampus. The sequence continues at coordinate 70,558 of SJXQ01004932.1, read as the reverse complement.
GTGGGCCCAAAGGTTTTAGATAAATGACTCTGGACCTATAAGTACATATTTACTTCAGTTCAGTTCAGTCGCTCAGTCGTGTCCAACTCTTTGCGACCCCATGAATCACAGCATGCCAGGCCTCCCTGTCCATCACCAACTCCCGGAGTTTACCCAAACTCATGTGCATCGAGTCAGTGATGCCATCCAGCCATCTCATCCTATTTGATCCCCTTCTCCTCATGCCCCCAATCCCTCCCAGCATTAGAGTCTTTACCAGTGAGTCAACTCTTCACATGAGGTGGCCAAAGTATTGGAGTTTCAGCCTCAGCATCAGTCCTTCCAATGAACACCCAGGACTGGTCTCCTTTAGGGTGGACTGGTTGGATCTCCTTGCAGTCCAAGGGACTCTCAAGACTCTTCTCCAACACCACAGTTCAAAAGCATCAATTCTCAGCACTCAGCTTTCTTTATAGTCCAACTCTCACATCCATACATCACCACTGGAAAAACCATAGCCTTGACTAGACGGACCTTTGTTGGCGAAGTGATATCTCTGCTTTTTAATATGCTATCTATATTGGTCATAACTTTCCTTCCAACGAGTAAGTGTCTTGTAATTTCATGGCTGCAATCACCATCTTCAGTGATTTTGGAGCCCAAAAAATAAAGTCAACCACTGTTTCCACTTTTTCCCCATCTATTTCCCATGAAATGATGGGACCAGATGCCGTGATCTTCGTTTTCTGAATGTTGAGCTTTAAGCCAACATTTTCACTCTCACTTTCATCAAGAGCGTTTTTAGTTCCTCTTTACTTTCTGCCATAAGGGTGGTGTCATCTGCATATCTGAGGTTATTGACATTTCTGCCAGCAATCTTGATTCCAGCTTGTGCTTCCTCTAGCCCAGCGTTTTTCATGATGTACTCTGCATATAAATTAAATAAGGAGGGTGACAATATAGAAACTTGATGTACTCCTTTCCCTATTTGGAACCAGTCTGCTGTTCCATGTCCAATTCTAACTGTTGCTTCCTGACCTGCATATAGATTTCTCAAGAGGCAGGTCAGGTGTTCTGGTATTCCCATCTCTTTCAAAATTTTCCACAGTTTATTGTGATCCACACAGTCAAAGGCTTTGGCATAGTCAATAAAGCAGAAATAAATGTTTTTTTCTGGAACTCTCTTGCTTTTTCCATGATCCAGCAGATGTTGGCAATTTGATCTCTGGTTCCTCTGCCTTTTCTAAAACCAGCTTGAACACGTGTATGTTCACAGTTCACGTATTGCTGAAGTCTGGCTTGGAGAATTTTGAGCATTACCTTACTAGCGTTTGAGAAAAGTACAATTATGCGGTAGTTTGAGCATTCTTTGGCATTGCCTTTCTTTGGGATTGGAATGAAAACTGACCTTTTCCAGTCCTGTGGCCACTGCTGAGTTTTCCAAATTTGCTGGCATATTGAGTGCAGCACTTTCACAGCATCATCTTTCAGGATTTGAAACAGCTCTACTGGAATTCCATCACCTCCACTAGCTTTGTTCGTCGTGATGCTTTCTAAGGCCCACTTGACTTCACATTCCAAGATGTCTGGCTCTAGATTAGTCTACACATCATCATGATTATCTGGGTCATGAAGATCTTTTTTGTACAGTTCTTCTGTGTATTTTTGCCACCTCTTCTTAATTATTGAGTGCAGCACTTTCACAGCATCATCTTTCAGGATTTGAAACAGCTCTACTGGAATTCCATCACCTCCACTAGCTTTGTTCGTCGTGATGCTTTCTAAGGCCCACTTGACTTCACATTCCAAGATGTCTGGCTCTAGATTAGTCTACACATCATCATGATTATCTGGGTCATGAAGATCTTTTTTGTACAGTTCTTCTGTGTATTTTTGCCACCTCTTCTTAATATCTTCTGCTTCTGTTAGGTCCATACCATTTCTGTCCTTTATTGAGCCCATCTTTGCATGAAATGTTCCCTTGGTATCTCTGATTTTCTTGACGAGATCTCTAGTCTTTCCCATTCTATTGTTTTCCTCTATTTCTTTGCATTGATTGCTGAAGAAGGCTTTCTTATCTCTTCTTTCTATTCTTTGAACTCTGCATTCAGATGCTTATGTCTTTCCTTTTCTCCTTTGCTTTTTGCTTCTCTTCTTTTCACAGCTGTTTGTCAGGTCTCTCCAGACAGCCATTTTGCTGTTTTGCATTTCTTTTCCATGGGGATGATCTTGATCCCTGTCTCCTATACAGTGTACGAACCTCTGTTCATGGTTCATCAGGCACTCTGTCTAGTCTCTTAAATCTATTTCTCACTTCCACTGTATAATCATAAGGGATTTGATTATTTGTGTAATCATATTTACTTAGTGCCTTCCAAATGTTAGGCACTGTGCTAGGTGCTGGGACTGTGAAGAGGGGCAAGGGTGATGATGACATACACAATGATTTCAGACCACTTACCCCATGCCAGACACCATGAAGAACTTAGGGGAAACTTTTGATTGACTGGTAATGCTCAAGATAACCTTTCATAGAGGCTTTTTAAAGTCATGCCTCCAGCCCTTCAGCAGCTCATAGCCCCAGGAGGAAAAACATCCCTTCTTTGTGACAGGTGCTAGAATTCAGAGAGGGTCAATGTGTGCTCTTTGGTTGCTACTGCTGCCTGGGCCCAGACTTGTTCTATCTATTGCCACACATGGGTGTATAATTAAGTGGTAAAAAACTGAGCTGAGCACGAAGGACAGAAGAGGGTGCAGTGACAGAAGAGAAAAGATGAGATAAGGAAGAGGTGGCACATTGGTTCAGTTCCCCAAGAGCTCTAAAGGGATAACATTTTATGGGACATAATATCAGCCAGGCCAGGGATTGAAATGTAAGAGTACGTTGCTTCCTGTGGGATTCTGATTCTGAGCCTTTCATGCCCTGGTACAGGTGACTGTGACAGATAAGGGTCTACATGGCAGCCTAGCATGCTAGCTTAGGGAGGGGGCATTTAAGATGTATATAATTTCCCTGGTGGCTCAGTGGTAAAGAATCTGCCTGCAATGTAGGAGACCTGGGTTCGAACCCTGGATTGGGACGATCCTCTGGAGGAGGGCGTCGCAACCCATTCCAGTATCTTGCCTGGAGAATCCCCATAGACAAAGGAGCCTGGAAGGTTACAGTCCATGTGGTTGCAAAGAGTTGGACATGACTGAGCAAGTAACACACACAAACACTCTTAAGATGTAGCATCTCCTATTTCTCAGCAAGTCCTTCCAGCGACATGATTTGAGATGAAACCTTAGGGCTTAAGATTTTCTAGGGGGCAGAAGCCTTTAAACTTGAGGCCTAAGCAACAGCTGCCCAAGCCCTCTTAAGCGAATATGGCTTCGTCCATGAGTATATCAAATAATACCTTGCCAGGTTGCAGGGCTAGGGTCAAGTTCTGAAATGTGAGAGAGAGTCCAAGCCAGTGTAGTACCCGCCCATTTCCAGTGTAACTTTCTTTTTAATTGCTTATATTGAATGCAAGATCTGATCCCTGCTGTTTAGGTGACCATCAATTACAGGTCACCCCTGGCAGCAGGCCATGCTCCCTCCCCTCCCTTGCAGGTAATTGATGGACTGGAGTGATTAAGGGTGATCTGTTACATTGCAGCCATCATTCCCATAACAGAGAAGACATGAGCATACAAAGCAGCCTCTGGGCTTAATTGATAATTCTCATGAGCTGTCAAGACAGGGGCCATTTATATATTTGGCACCCTCGTTTTTCTTTCCTCCCCCAGGGTTAGGTGCTGCAGTTGGTGTGGCCATTAGCTCCTTGTCCCTACTGGTGAGTTCTGGTTTGTGGCCCACTTGTTTGTCAGAACCGAAGCCTCAAGCTTCTGTTGAGTAGGAGGTGGGTAGGAGGACAGGACAGGCAGGATGGAAGAGGATCTGGAAACAGCAGTACCCTCTTGATGAGACAGAGGCTTTGGGGTGATTTGACTGTAGGCTACAGGAACAAGCTGAACCAGGCTAGTGTCAGGATAGCCATAAGAGAGTAATGGCAGTAACAACTATCATTATTTGTTAGCGTTAGAACAAATAGTGTGACACCTAGCATTGCCTGAACACCTATGCTGTGCTAGGGGCTTTACCTTAATTGGGGTTTTGAGGTGGCGCTAATGGTAAAGCACCCACTTGCCAATATAGGAGACATAAGAGATGTGAGTTCAGTCCTTGGGTCGGGAAGATCCCTTGGAGGAGGGTATGGCAACCCACTCCAGTATTCTTGCCTGGAGAATCCCATGGACAGAGGACCTTACATTCATTAGTTTATCTGGTGGTTGCAAGATATGAATGAATGGCAGCCATGCCATGAGTCATCAGCTGTAATTTGTCCAGTGTTACAGAGCTATATTATTGTAGAGCCCAGATTCACCTCAAGTCTATTACTGTCCAGAGCAATATTATTTTCAGCACTTTTTTTTTTTTTCGTTGTTGTTTTTTGGCTGCATTGCACCACTTGTAGGATCTTAGTTCCTGACAAGGGATCGAGTGTGACTGGGCCACTGCTGTGAAAGTTCGGAGTTCTAACCACTGGACTGCCAGGGAATTCCCCACTTTTAACTAGACTCTTCTGCCCATTTGGCAAAGGGTCATGCTGTAGAGGTAGTGTGCTTGGAATTCCCTGGAAACATCAGGCTGTATGGGGTCTTTGTGTTGTACTGGAAAATATTTTTTTCTTTTTATTTTATTCAAGCCTAGTTGGCTTACAATGTTCTGTTAATTTCTGCTGTGCAGCAAAGTAATTCAGTTACACACATATAGAATGGACTTGTTTTCTTATTGTTGAATTTTAAGAGTTCTTTGTGTATTTTGGATAGCAGTCCTTTATCAGATGTGTCTTTTGAAAATATTTTCTGCTGGTCTGTGTCTTGTCCTCTTTATTCTTTTTATATTGTCTTTCACAGAGCAGAAGTTTTCAATTTTTGTGGAGCATTGGAAAATGTGGAAGTGTGGAGCCACTTAACTCAGCTTTCCTCACATCAACCCACCTATCATTGGCTCCACCCTATCCAAAGCAGGGGCTTCCCTGGTGGCTCAGATGGTAAAGAATCTGCCTGCTATGCAGGAGACTCAGGTTCAATCCCTGGGTTGGGAAGATCCCCTGGTGGAGGAAATGGCAGCCCCCCTAATATTCTTGCCTGGAGAATCCCATTGGCAGAGGAGCCTGGTGGGCTACAGTCCATGGGGTCACAAAGAGTTAGACATGACTGAGTGACTAACATAATCCACAGCAGACAATGGTGGTGCTTTGCTTGCTCAGTAGTGTCTGTTTGTGACCCCATGGACTCTAGCCCTCAGCATCCTCTGTCCATTGGATTCTCCAAGCAAGAATATTGCAATGATTTGCCATTTCTTTCTCTGGGGGAACTTCCTGACTCAGGGATTGAACCCACATTTTCTGCATTGACAGGGACTTCAAAAGTAAGATTCCCAAAGCAGACAGAGGGTTGGCCAAAAACGCAAACAACCCCTTGCCAGATTGCACATATATCTCTTGAGTAACTTAGCAATAATGCATACAAGTTGGCTGAAGCACTGTAGAGGGCTTGTCACCAATCCTCGGAACAGGCAGTTGCCCAAAGGGAGTAAGCAATGGTCTAGTTTTGTGTGCCAGGAATGAATAAGTCATTTTCCTGTCTAAATTTTAAACATTGTTAATATGCCTCACCATAAATTTTCTAGTTCCCCAAATTGCATTTAATAACTCCCTTAATGTGAACGGAAAGAGGTATTACTTCTACTAACAGAGAATCGATTACATTTGTTTCCACGTTTCAGGATATTGTTTTTCCTTCTTCCCTTCTGCTCTTTCTCCTTCTCCCCCTGCTCTTTCTCGCCTTTTCATCTCTCTCCTCTTCTCTTCCACTGTGTCCACAGCAGCGCGCCTGGCCACTGCAGCCCCCTTAGTAGTTGCTGACCTTACTTGAGATTCTTTATGTAGATTATTCTGGGCGGCTACATTCCCGGAACTGGCGCAGTTCCCTGCCGTGGCAGTGGACAGCCCATGCTGTCTGAGTCTTTAAAGACGATAAAGGGCTGTCAGTGTGTAAAGAAAATGTATTCTCAGAAAAGAGACCACCAGGTGCCCCAGCAGCATTCTGCTCCTCACAAAGCGAGGCTTTGATGGTGTGAAAGGAAAATGTGTGGTTGTATGTTGCTGAAAATGAAGCCCTGTGTCTTGAGGTTTTTCTTTCTTTCCTCAACTCTTACTTCCATCCCCCAAGAGATCTGGACTTGTCAGTAAATGATGCTCTTAAAATCCTTTTAGCTGCCCATGTGGGCAGCACAGCTGGAAAATGTCAGGCAGTCTGTGTTAGTCCTGTCAGCGACCTGGTGTCACACAGCTGCACTGAGTAAAGCCAGGGAGACAGGAGACTGAGGGGTTCTGGTGGCAGGAAACTGATGAAGATTGTAGCGAGCCCTCCATACATTGCAACACTCAGAACAGAATCATACACACTTAGAATGAAAAGGCTCTTAGAAATCATGAATCCAATTGCCTCTCTGTAATAAACAGAAGTCAGAGGTGCAGAGAAGGAAGAGGTTTACTGAACTTACGCCACGGCTGTCTGTGGCAGAGTAGGCCCTAAACCCTGGCGGCCTCACTCCTAGAGGAGTGTTGTTTCCTTACCTCTGAAACATAAGCCATGTGCAGTTCTGAAAGGAACTGAATGTAACTCTCACTATGCTGCTGCTGCTGCTGCTGCTAAGCCGCTTCAGTCGTATCCAACTCTGTGCGACCCCATAGATGGCAGCCCACCAGGCTCCCCCATCCCTGGGATTCTCCAGGCAAGAACACTAGTGTGGGTTGCCATTTTCTTCTCCAGTGCATGAAAGTGAAAAGTGAAAGTGAAGTTGCTCAGTCCTGTCCGACTCTTAGCGCCCATGGACTGCAGCCCACCAGGCTCCTCTGTCCATGGGATTTTCCAGGCAAGAGTACCGGGGTGGGGTGCCATCGCCTTCTCTGAACTCTCACCATAGGCAGCCACAATTAAAGTGTGGTTCCCTGATTTTCCTTCTACTTGTTTACTCTGTGTTCTCTTGAGGTCAAAGTGTGATCTAAGTAACCCAGGGATGAGGCTAGAAAGTGACTTTGCTGTCGAGGACTGTTCTAACAGTCAAGTACACAGGATTTAAACAAACATAACTCTCTGCTTTTGAACTGTCATTCTTAGTAAAAGAGGGTGGGGAAAGTTTGAACACAAATTGTCTGCTGGTATTTGCAATATTAATGGAATCGAAGAAAGCCATATTAATAAAGGCAGTGGAAGTGCGGATAGGGACCTGGCTCCACACGTATTGATTTGTCTCTGAGACCCTGCAGATAAGAGGGGAAATGGTATTTATCTGATATGGTCTTTCATTGTTGGGGGCTCTATTTTCCCCTGTATGCTTTAATAGGTGGCATCAAAGAAGACTGGGTACTTTTGGCTATTATATAGCAGGTTATTTATGTTGACTTAGAAAATCACAAACTTTTTATTTCCAGCAGCCTTTAAAACATTTTCAGGATGAGTGTTTTGGCTTGGTAGGATCACTGAATCAAAATAAATAAATAAATAAAATAGAGCTGATAGAGAATTTCAGATTGAGCTCTTTAAGTGCTTCGTTTTAGAAAAGAGGACTAGGACCAAGATAAGACTTTTTTAAGGGCACACAATAAGTTAGTGCTGAGCCAGGATTAGAACTCAGATCTTCTGACTTTTGGAACAGTATGCTTATTGAAGTAAAAAAGTGTTTTCATAACTTTTTGATAAAAGGTTATCATGGCATATTATTCTCAAAATATTCAAGGTTTCTGTGGCTATATTGCATACTTCATTTCTGGAACATTCTTCAGTTCCAGACGTGGGCTCTGATTCAGAGTCTATTACTGACTTGTTGTGTGACCTTGAGAAATTCTGTGTCTCATTTCCCTCAATAGAACAACTAACACCTACCTCACCTCCCTTACCAGATTCTCAGGAGTTTCAAAGAAGATGGTGGATAAGAAAGTCTGGCAATCTCATCTACATGTCATTTTATGCAGTGTTATTAATGCCTTTGAAATACCTTTAAAGAAGTTTTGCTTTTAGCCGTGGCTACTATGACTTTCACCTATTATGACTTTTGTGGGCTGTAGGCACTTTTGACTTCATGAATTCTTTTCCTCCAGAGAAAATATTAAACATTGCTTTTTATGATTTCCAGAAAGGCACTAGCGACCCACTTCAGTACTCTTGCCTGGAAAATCCCATGGATGGAGGAGCCTGGTAGGCTGCAGTCCATGGGGTCACTAAGAGTCAGACACGGCTGAGCGACTTCACTTTCACTTTTCACTTTCATGCACTGGAGAAGAAAATGGCAACCCACTCCAGTGTTCTTGCCTGGAGAATCCCAGGGCTGGGGGAGCGTGGTGGGCTGCCATCTATGGGGTCGCACAGAGTTGGACACGACTGAAGCGGCTTAGCAGCAGCAGCAGTTTATAATTTCATTGCTCTTAAGATGGATATGTTAAGATTACATGTCAAAATATTTTATCCAACCTAAAAGTTCATTTTTTTTTATTTTAAAAGAAATGAAAACATTTTTGTGGGCCCATAAAGTATTGTGGGCCTTAGCCCAGCGTCTGTTGTTCCTAATGAGGTCAAGTCATTATTGCTAGTTCAGACCAACCCTTCAACTGAAAACAAACAACAACAAAGCTGTTCAAAATATAGACAATACCCACTTTAAACACTGGAGATCACACCAAGCCAGGAAGAATTAGTGGCCCAAGATGAAGGGAAGAGAGAAGCCCAAAGAGGGGAATCCAACATTTGGTGCTATATCTTTTTTCAACATATTTATTGATTCCAAAAGTGTTAACTGAGAGGCCAAGAAACTGAGCAGAAATTACAGCTCCAGAGGCTGGGGGAGCCACAGTTGAACGTCAGGGTACATCAAAGAAGAGGGTTTCTGGTTAAGTCTCCAGTTTGAGGTTGTGACCCTGAAGAACAATATCCTAGGTATAAGGGCAAACCAGAAATAGGCTAGTCCTTGTAGGGACTCAAGGCTAGCATGTAGTCACTCCAACATCTGATCAGATTAAAAGTGATCTGTGATAGTGCCCTTAGACTGTTAGTGCCTGCCAAAAACAAGTGTTAATTGTCTCTAAAGGAAGATAAAATTATCTAAAATCTCAAATTAGTTTTTACAGTTTTTTGCCCATGATGTTTTGGACATTTAGTCTAAGTAATCAGGCATAGAACGAGATAAGACCATGTGACCAAAACCTAAAGTAAAACACATATATTTAATAATAGAAACACACCCACAAGGCCCCCCGATAATGGCTTTATAAGATACAGACTTTAACCATAATTCCTGTGTTTGAAGAATTGGTCTAGGTTGGAGATGAATTACAGAAATCTATCTGGATATCTAGTGATACATTTGTCAGTTTGGAAAATTTGCCATTTGCCCATCCGCTGTATACTTGGAATGGACGGAGAAGCCTGGTAGGCTACAGTCCACGGGGTCGCAAAGAGTCGGACACGACTGAGCGACTTCACCTTATATACTTGGAAAGCTACCTGTAAGAGCTGATATGAAATGTTGCCATCCATGTGAAGGTTAATTTTCCACAGATGCTTGTGACTTTCTTGAGCATTTAGGGTTTCATGTTCCTTTTCAGATATAAAAATTAGTGCTATGATATATAAGCCCTCTTCTTTAAATTTTAGAATTTATGATCATTTGGCAAACACTAGGCTTTGATTCTCTGCATGCACAAAGAAACAGTAAAAACAAAATTGTAGGAGGCATGCCAAGTCTACTTAAGCAATTAAACTTTTTAAAAAACTGTTCTCAAATTGCCTTTTATTCCACCTGCCTTCCTAAAAATAATATTCTAATTACAAATGAGTCATATCTCTTAATTAAAGCTTGTCCAAGGGAGTCTTTTCTAAAACAGTTTATTAGCAATTAGTTTACATTAGTGCATAATACTTGATAGTATTCTTTTTCTTTGATTTTTCTCCAAAAGGTAAACTTTGCACAAATTTCATTTAACCCTATTCCTAAATCTAATTTGGCAAAGCTTTATTCTTACAAAAGGTGTCTCTGAATACCCCTTTTTTCTTGGATTCTCCCAACTGATGTTTTAACAAAATAGAGAAGATAAAAATGATGTTTTAGTGGAAGCTAAGAAAAAGTAAATATTTTGAGACATGGTCTTAATTATTCTTCTAAGGAAGGCTACTCCTCACTTAAGGGTGTAATTTTTGTTTTTTATCTAGGCATGACCCAGAGTGTTAAAAAGGAATTAGGCAGAGAGAGAAGAATTTAGAATTATCATGTCAGAGGCAGTTTTAACGGACTGGAATGAAACCATTTCACATTTGACAAAGGACCAAAATGATACTCTGTGGTCACCAGCAACACAGGTTTTCCTTTTTCCTCCCTTTCTTCCCCCTCCCTGACGTCCGTCCTTGTTCTAGCTGTTGAGCTCTCCCCTAGCAAGCTGTTCTTGGTTTGAATGATCCTGCTGCTTTCTGAATTATGCCCTTATGCTGTGTTGTGACCTCCAATGGGTATAAATTTAGCCCAAAGACATATTTTTCTGACTATTTTAGTTCCCTCCCTGAAGCCTCACTCATTTTCCTATAGAACATAACATGGACTACTGTTCCGGTTCCAGAGGAGGTCATGCCATTTGTTCAGAAGGATTGGTATTTTCTGAGCTGTTATCTTTTATACATTATATGTAATCACATTTCTGAAAGTACAGTCAGACCCATTGTTAACTGGATACAATAGAATTCAACTCATTGCCCTGTCTTCTGACACAAATGACCAAGACATGAATAGCCTTTGAGTGAGTACCATCTACATGAGGACTTCACATTAAGAGCTAAAGGGAGATATGGAAGAAAGCACAGTGAGAGGTTCTGTCTTTATAGGAGTTTATGACCAAATAGAGAATGGATCTATGTATGGGAATGGTGTAAGGCCTTTGCTCTGCTTTCTGTTGAATATTTGGATCTCATCTCTTCAGCCCCCACTGTGCTTGACATCCCTTTATTGCGGGCCTGCTGTATTTTTGCCCCTCAATAAAAAGATGTTAAATGCATTAAAGAAACAAATTAGTATGGGGAGTAATTCAGCATTAAGCCCTACATACCACAGGACAGAGCTTATCCAAGGAAAGCTAATGCATTGCTCACAAAGAGATGGTGGAATTTGATGGCTCACTGACCATCAACATAGCAGTAGCTCTTACCCTTTGATGAGGTCACTGCTTTTTGAGAATATGAAACCTGTGACCACTCAGACCAGAAAAATACATGAATGCACGTGTATACTCACTTTGGAGTGCAACTTACTCTTCCTGTGGATTCCCCAAATGTCCATTGTCCTCTGGTTAGGAACCCCTGCTCTACCAGGTAGTTATGACTCAGGCACTGTGGGCAGCCTACCCTGGGTGCTGTGAGAGGCCACAAGAAAAGTATGTATCCTGAGGTGGTGATTTAGAGCAGGCTTCTTGGAGAGGTGAAAACTGACACAGAAACCTAAAGGATTAGAAGAATAATCATACTAATAAGTCCAAGACATCTTTCATAGAGCCCTTTCTTGACTCCACTGTTAAAAATAATATCCTATTTCCTATATGACTCTTTCTCCATTTTTTTATAGCACTGGCACAATCTGTCATTGTGTTATTTGTTTTATTCACATATTTATTACCAACCCCCCACCTAGATATGAGCCATGAAGGTAATTGAGTTTTGTTTGCTGTATTCACTGCTGTGTCCTCAGTATCTGAAACAGTGCTGATGAACATTCTCAATTATTTGCTAAATGGACAAGGGGTTCTTAAGCAGATGAAAGAGCTTGAACTCAGGCAGAGAGGCATGATGACTGAGTACGGGGACCCTATGAACAACTCAGTGTGCCTAGAGGATAATATGTAAAAATGAGAGTGAAGGCAGATGAGGCTGAAGAGGAAGCGGGGGGACAGGTTATGGAGGACCTTGTTAAGGCATTTGAACTCTTGAGAATTCGACTGTGGAGGGCAAATTCATATAGTCATTCAATGAGGATAAGAGCCTAACTTCTAAAAGAACTGAAAGTGGGAACAAAGCAGGATAAAGGAAGTCCAATACAGTCTTAAGATAGCATATTCTGTCATAAGAACCCTACAGCTGCTTCTTGCCTTTGACTCTGGTTTGGATCTCTATGGGCTGGCATTTTGCACTTAAACTCCATTAATAAATTGATGATGATGATGCTAAAGGTAATCCTTGAGTCAGGCATTGTCCAAGCTGTGCACATAGATTTTTGTCATTTCATCCTCACAACTACATTATGAAGGAGGCGCTATTATATTGTAATCCCATGATGTAGATAAGGACATCGAAAGGTGAAGCAGTGTCTTCAATGTCACACCTTGCCAAGTCAAAGAGTAAGAACTTGAAACTAGGCTGTCTGAATCCAGAGTCCAGTTCTGACTGGATACTTCTTCCCCTTCCCTGCTAGTAGACTTCTGACTTCCCTGCTAGTAGTCTGCCCTCAGGCTCTGCCTCTGGTCTTGCACAGACTCAGAGCCACACCACTGGGCTGCTTATCCTTTATTTCCATCCTCAATACCTTAACACTGACCCAGAGGCCTTTCTAGCCAACTCTTGTTCTCAGTTCAGTTCAGTCGCTCAGTCATGTCTGACTCTTTGTGACCCTATGGATTGCAGTACACCAGGCCTCCCTGTCCATCACCAACTCCTGGAGTTTACTCAGACTCATGTCCATTGAGTTGGTGATGCCATCCAATCATCTCAACCTCTGTCGTCCCCTTCTCCTCCCGCCTTTAATATTTCCCAGCATCAGGGTCTTTTCAAATGAATCAGGTCTTCACATCAAGTGGCCAAAGTATTGGAATTTCAGCTGCAGCATCAGTCCTTCCAATGAATATTCAGTACTGATTTTCTTTAGGATGGACTGGTTGGATCTCCTTGCAGTCCATGGGACTCTCAAGAGTTTTCTCCAACACCACAGTTCAAAAGCATCAATTCTTTGGTGCTCAGCTTTCTTTATAGTCCAACTCTCACATCCATACATGACTACTGGAAAAAAACTTGTTCTGGTCTGTGATAAATCAACATCACACAAAGAATTTAATCCAATCCTTAATGGCATTCAACAGTGGATCCTCTAGAGGTAGTTTGAGTGGATTAGAAATTATCTGGGCCAAATCTTGCTTTCAAATCAGTATTGATGTTGTCACTTTAAGTGACTTGTTGACAGAAACAGTATGTTTGATTAGCTTGGTCTGAGACTTTTCTGTTAAGTGGATACCAGCCTGTGGCAGGGAAAATACTAAATAGGAACTGGAGACTCTGGAAATGTTTTATGAATCAGCTTGTATTGCAATGAATGTGTAGTGAAGTGAAGTGAAGTGAAGTGAAATCGCTCAGTCGTGTCCGACTCTTTGCGACCCCATGGACCGTAGCCTACCAGGCTCCTCCCTCCATGGGGTTCTCCAGGCAAGAGTACTGGAGTGGGTTGCCATTTCCTTCTCCAGGGGATCTTCCTGACCCAGGGATCGAACCCTGGTCTCCTGCATTCCAGGCAGACACTTTAACCTCTGAGCCACCAGGGAGGAAGTAATTATGTTAACAATGAACACTTCTGGGTTGCTTACTATTTGTTTGCTATGTGTTTCAGAACATTTTTTAAATGTTTTATCTTGTTTAATCCATGTAAGTTTATGAGGTAGGTACTATTATCTTCATTTTACAGATGAGGAAACTTAAGTAAAAAGAAATAGTTGCTCAAACTGAAAAGCGAATAAGTCACCCTTTCATAGCCAGAATATGAATTCAGGCAAGCCTGGCTCCAAAGCCTTTTCTCTTAACTAGATGGGCTTTCTTTGCAGATGGTTTTAGGGTTTCCCTGGTGCCTCAGACAGGAAAGAATATGCTTGCAACATGGGAGACCCAGGTTCAATCCCTGGGTTGGGAAGATCCCCTGGAGAAGGGGAATGGCTACACACTCCAGTATTCTTACCTGGAGAATTCTGGTAGAGACTGGTGGGCTACATGGGGTTGCAAAGAGTTCAACCATGGCTGAACAACTAACACTTTTGGTGCTGAAAGCTCAGCCTCTTTGCATCAGTGATAAATTGAATCTCAGAGACAGAGTTTGGGGTGAAGTAAAAAAGAATAGTCTTTGCCAGGCAAAGGGGGATGCAGCACAATCCTACCTTGCAAAACTGTGTCCCCTCAACCCTGGAGGATTTGATGAGATTTATAAGGGTAGGGTTGCTGACAAGATTAGGGTGTGTGTGCAGGTTGTGTGTTGGTTGGTTCCTAATCTTGGTGCATTCAAGGTCAGGAGGGGTGGCTGTGAGGAGATACCCCTCATCCAAGGTGGAAAATTCTGAAAGAGATGGGAATACCAGACCACCTGACCTCCCTCTTGAGAAACTTATATGCAGGTCAGGAAGCAACAGTTAGAACCGGACATGGAACAACAGACTGGTTCCAAATAGGAAACGGAATACATCAAGGCTATATATTGTCACCCTGCTTATTTAGCTTATATGCAGAGTACATCATGAGAAACGCTCGGCTGGATGAAGCACAAGCTGGAATCAAGATTGCTGGGAGAAATATCAATAATCTCAGATATGCAGATGACACCACCCTTATGGCAGAAAGTGAAGAAGAACTAAAAAGTCTCTTGATGAAAGTGAAAGTGGAGATTGAAAGAGTTGGCTTAAAGCTCAACATTCAGAAAACGAAGATCATGGCATCTGGTCCCATCACTTCATGGGAAATAGATGGGGAAAAAGTGGAAACAGTGTCAGACTTTATTTTTGGGGGCTCCGAAATCACTGCACATGGTGACTGCAGCCATGAAATTAAAAGACGCTTACTCGTTGGAAGGAAAGTTATGACCAATATAGATAGCATACTGAAAAGCAGAGACATTACTTTGCCAACAAAGGTCCATCTAGTCAAGGCTATAGTTTTTCCAGGGGTCATGTATGGATGTGAGAGTTGGACTGTGAAGAAAGCTGAGTGCTGAAGAATTGATGCTTTTGAACTGTGGTGTTGGAAAAGACTCTCGAGAGTCCCTTGGACGGCAAGGAGATCTAACCACTCTATTCTGAAGGAGATCAGCCCTGGGATTTGTTTGGAAGGAATGATGCTAAAGCTGAAACTCCAGTACTTTGGCCACCTCATGTGAAGAGTTGACACATTGGAAAAGACTCTGATGCTGGGAGGGATTGGGGGCAGTAGGAGAAGGGGATGACAGAGGATGAGATGGCTGGATGGTATCACGGACTTGATGGACTTGAGTCTGAGTGAACTCCGGGAGTTGGTGTGGACAGGGAGGCCTGGCGCACTGTGATTCATGGGGTCGCAAAGAGTCAGACACGACTGAGGAACTGAACTGAACTGAATCTTAGTGAGCCTCTCTGGTACCTTAATCTTGCTTCAGGTTGTTTCTTGGCTGCTCCTCCCTCTTTTTTACAAGAAAGAAAAAAACTTTTAATTTTGTATTGGGGTATAGAAGGACTTCCCTGGTGGCTCAGATGGTAAAGGGTCTGCCTACAGTGTGGGAGACCTGGGTTCAATCCCTGGGTTGGGAAGATCTGGAGAAGGAAATGGCAACCCACTCCAGTATTCTTGCTTGGAAAATTCCATGAACTGAGGAGCCTGTTAGGCTCCTCCTCAGTCCATGGGGGTCACAAAGAGTAGGACATGACTGAGTGACTTTAATTTCACTTTCACTTTCATAGATGATTAACAATGTTGTTATAGTTTCAGATGAACTGTTAAGGGACTCAGCCATACATATACATGTATCCATTCTCCCCCAAAGTCCCCTCCCATCTAGGCTTGGGGCTGCTTCTCTCTTGATTAGCAATTGTTCGAATTCACCCTTTGGAACTCAGAGAAGATCATGCCAGCTGAAGTCTTACCTACAAGAAATGGGAGGTAGAGTGTGCAGGGGACAAAAAGGCTTCCATATCTAGAGTCCACAGCCCACCCTTTCAGTTTCATCAGATTGTTCAATGCGCTCAAATGAACTGAGTGCCTGTGATGTGAATAGCATACCACTCCTGCCTGAATTGGGATGCCTTTACATAATGCAGGAGATGATGGAGGCTTAACCTAGAGTCCTAGAAATTGGTTTGGAATTGAGTGCAAATACAAATGACATTTTGGAAGTAGAATTAGAATTCAGTGGCTCTTTGGATTGCATGTGGGTGGGATCATGTTTGGAGATCATGAGGGAGGGAGGTGTCAAAAATGATGTGGGAAATTGTTAGCACCTGTGACTAGGAAAATGCTGTTTAGATGCTTAGGGGCTATTTGGAAGTCGAGTCTGAAGCTCAGAAGAGGGTCACAAGGAGAAGCATGAGAGAGAATGAGCTCACTTTTGGGGTGAGTTGTAGAAGGAGAAAATAGAAGAGGGAATGACAGAACTCTGGGAAAGCACTGCATTAAAAGAAGGGGCTCAGTGAGAGGAGGCAGTGAAGGAGACTGAAATGGAGTGGACAAGGATTTAAGGGGAGAACTCAAAGAAGGCAGGATTGTCTAAGCCTTGAGAGGAGTAAATGATGACAGCTATTAGATGCTCTACAGTAGTCACTGGGATGAGTATTGAGAGGAGGCCTTTCAGTTATGAAAACCCTGTTGACTTATGAGCACAGTGGTCATGGTGAGGGCGGAAGGCAAACTGCAGGAGTGAAAGAGTGAGCAGATGATGAAAAGGAGACAGGGCCCTGAGACTGACTACTCGGTCAAGGAGTTGGCAGATGGCAATGAAAGGAAACAAATGCTACCTTGCAGGGCAAGTCGGTTTGTTTATTTCAGGGATAGAAGAACTTGAATGAGCCCATGTCTATTCAGAGGGTGTTACGTCCCAGGAGGATCAAGGAAAAAAATGTGGTGGTAGTGGGGAGAACCAGTATTATGGAGTTGATGAGAGATCAGAAGCACAAAGCAAGATTTAGCTTCATAGCTGAGGAGAGCCACATGGACCTTGGAGAGAGAACAATTATCAATGTAACAGTTGGGAATTTCATGTACATTAAATATATTTTTCTCAGTGAGGCAGGATGCAAAAATCATTAGCTAAGAGCAAGGAAACCCGGAATACCTCTGGTAATTTGAGAATGGGTTGAGGGAGCAAATTTGAGAAGAGAAAATGGAAAATGCTGAATGTGAAATTGCAGTATTTTAGTAAATGATATCCTTCAGAATGTTATTTCACAGATACGTTGGGAAATTAATCACAGTCGACTTTTCACATTATATATGAGAATATCAAAACTGTTTCAATTTCTAGAACAGAGAAATGACCTACCTCCATTTATCTTGCATCCTGCAACTTATTTATCCATAGTCAGTTCTTCACAAGCCGTGGAGACACTGATTGTTGGGGCTTGACTTCTGTCTGCTGTGCTTTGTGGCCTGGAAGCTGGCATGGGAAGAAAAGAGAGTTGTGTGTGTCCAAACTTGGGCTTTGGCAAGGCAAACACAGCAGAAGGCAAAGGAAGTAAAATCATTGAAGATCTGGTGGGAATGCCTGGTGAGGGGGTGCTCAGGGCTGGGGAAGGAGAACAGCAAAATAACTGGCAAGGTTGGAGAAGGTGATGGCCTTGTCTTCCTGATATCAAAGGCTATTTCTAGTGGGAGAGAGGGAAGAGGAGAGGGAAGAACAGGAGGTGATGCAGAGGTTTCTTTCTTTTAAAAAAAAAAAAATAAGGTGTGATACAGAGAAGGCAATGGCACCCCACTCCAGTACTCTTGCCTGGAGAATCCCATGGATGGAGGAGCCTAGTAGGCTGCAGTCCATGGGGTCGCTAGAGTCAGACACGACTGAGCGACTTCACTTTCACTTTTCACTTTCAGGCATTGGAGAAGGAAATGGCAACCCACTCCAGTGTTCTTGCCTGGAGAATCCCAGGGACGGAGGAGCCTGGTGGGCTGCCGTCTATGGGGTCGCACAGAGTCAGACACGACTGAAGCGACTTAGCAGCAGCAGCAGCAGCAGCAGCAAGGTGTGATAAACTATCAAATGGTGCTAAGAGATTGAGTGGGATGTAGCTGGAGAAGAGGCTGATGCACTCAGCAATTAGGAGAGCATTAGTTACCTTTGAGTGAACAGTTTAAGTATAGTGGTTAGAGTTCATAAGGGAGTGTGTGGCAAAGAGGTGTACAAAATGAAATGTACTCATTGATTTTTGTCAGTAAAAGAAATGAGAAATGGGGAATTACTTGAAGAATGCAGTGTTCACAAAAGGCCTTTTTGGAAAAAGTCATTATTTTGTTTTTAACTGTGAAGATGAGGTGAATCTGGGGGCTTGAGGAGAGTGGGGTATAAGCTGGGAGGGTTGGGGCAGGCAGCAAGTAAGAAAGAAAGCAACTGGAAGCATTGGAGCCCAGCTGAAGAAAGGAAACATCGATTTGTCTTTATTTGCCTCATGGTGTCTTTTTGAGTTGTGTTCCCTGGGAGCTGGAGGGTTAGGGGATCTGGCCGGCAAGGGAGGGGAAAAGAAAGCAGGAGGGCCCTCACAGACTGGGAAGATGGAGAGCAGTTGAGAGTGGGGCTCCAGATAAGGTTCAAGACAGATTTGGTGGGACGTAGGATGGGGGGAACAAAGTAAGTTGTGCCCAGAAGTGTGGGAGAGGATGGGTCTTAGAGTTGTAGGTGAGGTTCAGTTACAAATTTTTGTCAAAAGAGAGTGTGGTTCAAAAAGAGTGGAAGTGAACATCTTCAGAGAAGAATGAATTAAAGATTTGCTAGGCCAGGGTGTGATATAGATTAGTCGTCTAGAAATTGATATCACCCTGTATTGAGTTTGGGATCGACATGTATGCACTGCTAAATTTAAAATGGGTAACCTACAAGGAGCTACTGTCTAGCACAGGGAACTCTGCTCAATGTTATGTGGCAGCCTGGATGGGAGGGGAGTTTGGGGGAGAATGGATACATGTATATGTATGGCTGAGTCCCTTCTCTGTTCACCTGAAACTATCACAGCATTGTTAATTGGCTATACTCCATTACAAAATAAACAGTTTTAAAAATAATTTAAAAAATTAACATCACCCTGAACAGGAGTCTGTGTGGAAGAAAATATTATTAGAAAACAGTGTGGAGGAGGAGTGATGCTACTGTGACGAAAGGAAGACACATATGTGCTTGGCTTACAGGGTGAGCTTCAAAGGTGTGGCAGTCAAAGGGAGGTGATAGAAGAACAGAAGACAGACAGCTGGGGTGAGTGAGTTGATAGAACTACTCTCTTGACCCTGAGAGGGATAGGAAGAGCCTCTTGAAGAGTAGACAAATCCCAGGGCAGAGGGGATTTGGTAGAAATCCAAATCTGGGGGAAAGGTTCAGTTCAGTTCAGTCACTCAGTCGTGTCCGACTCTTTGCGACCCCATGAATTGCAGCACGCCAGGCCTCCCTGTCCATCACCAACTCCCCGAGTTCACTCAGACTCACATCCATCGAGTCAGTGATGNTGGACAGGGAGGCCTGGCGTGCTGTGATTCATAGTTTTGCAAAGAGTCGGACATGACTGAGCAACTGAACTGAGCTTAACTGAGTCCATTATGGGAGGTTTTTGTCCAGTTTATATGCCTGTGTGACCTCTCTCTCTTGAGACTGATTTAGTAAGACTAATGGAAATAGGTTGTGGTTGATGAAAATGTACTCGAGGAAATATTACTAGGTGAGATTATCTAAAAAGAGCATGTAAAGCTATGAGAAAACTGAGACTCGGATCCAACGACACCAACATTTAAAGGACATGCAAAGGAAGAAGAATAAAGGAAAAGAAAATTCAGAAAAGTCAAGTGATGATGGCAAGGGACTTCCTTCATTGTCTAGTGGCTAAAACTCCATGCTCCCTGTGCAGGGGGCCCAGGTTTGATCCCTGGCCAGGGAACTAGATTCCACATGCTGCACCTGAGACCTGGCACAGCCAAATAAATAATTTTTTTTGAAGTTATGATGGAAACAAATTAGTGATAAGTGTTAACTACAGCTAGGGATAGGAGTTTCAAAGGTGAAGGAGTCAGAAATAACTTCAAGTGCAGCTGAATTTCAGTTGAATTAGCAATTGAGAAAACATTGAGAACCTTGATCACAGCTGCTTTGTTGGAAAAATGTGAGGACAGAGCCATATTGCCTGGACCTAGATGCTCCCTTGACCTCTATACCCACTCTACTCTAAAACTGGCAAAGTTTGGAAGAAGGAATAAAACTTGATCTTGCACACCCATGCTAGCAAATGTTCCACTGCTCTTGTGAAGCTGTGTCACAGACAGGAAGGTCAGCGGTTTATTTGCATGACCTTGCATGCACTGACTCAGTACCCATGTAGACACATTCTAAGAAAACAAAATTTTATGGGCTTGAGAGAAGAGAGTTGATCTTTTAAATTTATAATCTAATCAAATCATATACCCTTTGGTTATCCTTGTTAAAATTTAATCATAGATTAGTGAATTCTACTTGCCTTTAATAAAATGCTGTTAGCATTTTCATTGCTGAATAGTTCTTTAAAGAAACTCGCTGCTATATTTGTCTTCCTGAGGAAAGCTAAGTTACCTCATATTATCTTTGACTCACATGTGAGGCATGGAAATTCATGTGGAATGCAAATTTTCTTTTTTCAAATGTGTAGTATTTTCACAGCATCCAGATGCTGGTATAAGAGAGTATAGACTCCATTCCCCTCCCCTACCACCCTGCTACTCTTCCTTCATTTGCATTAAAACAAATTTCTACTTTTCTCCTGTTCGCATAGTATATTACAAAGGTATATATACAGACAAAAAGAAAAACCCCACACTTTCTAAAGCCACAACTGCCTTTGCCTAAAAGAGAAACCATTTTATAAAGAACCATTATGTAGCCGACTTAAGGTGTTCATTATAATAGATTCCGGATATCAACCTTACAGTTCATTTCCGAAAGGAATAAAACCACCCAATTCTAGTGCTTGTCTGGGAACCCCTAAGTGAGAGGAAATTGACTAGCAGATATGCAGATGCAGGGGTCATCTGGCTACCTCACTGCTGAGGTCTAGGATGGATCTTAATCACAGAGGAAGCTTGGAAGCTACAAAAGAGGCCTCTGTGGAGGTTCCTCAGATCCCAAAGCTCATTTTACCCTAAGAATATAGGGCCCTGGGGCCTGTGTGTTCAGAAGCAGTAAAGCAGTTGAATTCTTCCCAAGTTGCTAAAAGAGCACACTAAAAATGATGCCTTCCTCAGCACTTCCTTTCAAATGGTTCAAGAAGAAAACCCATGGCATCTTTTCTAATACTCACATCCTATTTTCAAATCTGCCCAAAATAGTGGTTTTAATTCATAGGCTTCAGACAAAAGAGGAAAATGCACTCAAAGGGACAGCTTGATTTTTCTGCTAATCTTAACATTTTATAAAAATAAGTTTACCATGTAGGCAATGATCTTGGAAAGAAAGTGAACTGATTGGGGTGCCCAAGTTTTTTAGTTCCTTTGCTTTGTTTTTGTCTGTTTTTTTTTTTTTAAACTGGTATAGATGTCTCTCATCACTCCATCCCCATGTCCTTGGCTTTTTGTTAACAAAGGAGCAGCTTTCCTCATCCAACTATTGAGGGCTCAAAAGAAGGCATGTGAATTAGAAATGAAGAAGATCTTGGTGGTTTCTGGCCTATTGTCACCTTTAGTATATTTCCTAAAAGACAGTGTCAAAGATCTATAATATGTACCTACAAGTGAACCCTAGTGTCTCTTGGGCACAGTACTTAAGGTAAAAAAGCCTTTGGGCTTTGCTTCAGGCTACTAGGCAAGGGACTAGCTGAAGAAGTGGGCTACCCTGAAGAATATCATTGCCATTTGGAAATAAGGAGAGTCAAGGAAGAGAGAAAATGAAGCTTGTGTGTGTGTATGTGAGTGTGTCACGTATGTATGTAAAGCCTCCCCCAACCTGCTTAGACCAGGCACATAGGGCCCTTGCTACAGCCCACACCTCAGGGATCCTGTACTTCCTCACAGTTTTCTGAGGCGACACCCCAAATGCTGTCCAGTGAGCTGTCCTCAATTAGGCTGGTAACTGTGAATCTCACTCCCTGTTTCTCTAGGTTAGGACTCTCCCTCCTCCTCTGGTCTGGGCATGGGGTTGATCAGATGCCTCAAGGAACACCAGGACTCATTCCTATAAAATCCTTTCAGAGACCTATGAATGGTACCCTATACTAAGAGGGTGGCCTAGTAAGCCGCTAAGTAAGTAAGTAAGTAAAGTCACTCAGTCGTGTCCGACTCTTTGTGACCCCATGGACTGCAGCCCACCAGCCTCCTCAGTCCATGAGATTCTCCAAGCAAGAATACTGGAGTGGGTTGCCATTTCCTTCTCCAGGGGATCTTCCCGACCCAGGGATCGAACCCAGGTCTCCCGCATTGGAGGCAGACGCTTTGACCTCTGAGCCGCTAGCTCCCTTAAAAAGTATTGGATTGGCCAAAATGTTCATTTGAGTTTCCCTGCAACATCCTTCTGAAAAACGAGAGTGAACTTTTTTTGACAAACCAGTACTTCTTTCCCATGATTGTGCTAGATGAGGCTGCCAGACTCCTACTGCGATGTTGATTTGGGATGACTCAGCCCAATAGGCTTCCCTGGTGGCTCGGATGGTAAAGAGTCTGTGTGCAATGCGGAAGACCTGGGTTCAATCCCTGGGTCAGGAAGATCCCCTGGAAAAGGAAATAGCAGACCACTCCAGTACTCTTGCCTGAAAAACCCCATGAACAGAGGAGTCTGGCAGGCTACAGTCAGTGGGGTCACAAAGAGTCAGACACGACTGAGCGACTAACACTTTACCTTTACATTTTACTCAGTCATACTGAACATGGGAGGAGCATACTGACCTAAGTGCTGGCTCTCCTAGTTCTAACCATGACTAGGCCTTCTGCCTCTGTCAGCAGAGAGTGGTGAGGGTAATAGCTTCAGGTGTCTTTTAACCCCTCTGTTGCTGCTGGCACCTGAAACAGTCACTACCTCAATCCCTTTCCATAGGCTCTGTGTCTTCTGCTACACAGTCCTCTCTGGCTGGTCATGCCTATCTCTCAGGTTTTTGAGACCATGGCTGTATACTGCCAATTGGTTCTTTCCATGGACGTTCCCTCTTGGCTCTGATGGGGTTAGAGGCAGGGATGTCACATTCTCTGTGGCGAGCCTCAAGCTATGCTAGATGAGGGGCAGACATTCCTTGCATGAGTAAAACAACTCCTCTCACTCTCTGTCCATGTGCCCCTTGCATATTCCCCCAGCTGGTGGGAGTGTATAAGAGCAGAGATGTGGTCAGCACATCTGAAAGCAAGCGTATACTAGGAATGCAATAATTATGGCTGAAAATATTCAATAGATTTGATGGGAAGATATGCTGTTCTACATTTATGCTATGAAACCCCAAATAATAAAAATTTAATGCAACCAGAGAAAATAAATCATCATTCATATTTTATTGCATGTGCTGGTCAAGGTTTGCATTTGTGGTCATCAAGAATGAGACACAATAAAAACTTCTGAGAGTAATTGGGAGTGAGCACCAATGGGAGTGAGCATCATTGGGTGTGGAGCATGGATAGTGCACCATAAGTAATGATGTCATCAACATTAAAGGAGCTGCAGAGGCAAGATCTACATCATTTCAGTACAAATGGGTTCTGAAGAGCTGTGGCATTATGAACTGTATCCCTGTGTTTTTCTCATGGTGACCAATATGAAATTAGCCAAGAATGGCATATTTGGCAATAAAGTACATGAGGAGGTGGAGCCCAAACACTAAGAAGAATCTTCATGTGCATAGATTAGATAAGAAAACAAAAATACACAAGTACCTCTTTTCTACCCATCATTCTACATCTTCATTAATATGTCACTATAGTTCACATTGGCCTATCAATTTTGTGATATATTTTTTAAATCAAATGGTTTATATGGACAGAAGCCACATTTTAAAAAAAGAAAAAAAGAAAAATACAAAAATTTCAGTCCTTTTCCCACTCCAGGGATGGATGGCACTGACTAAAAAGTTAAGAGTTTGAACTGCTTGTTACCTTCAATATTGCACTTTATTTCCCATAAGGGTCTTATCTGTGAAGAGCAGGGTCAAATAAGAAAACTGTAGTTCCTTTGGGTTTATGAGATGTTATCTGGAGCTCTATGTCAAAACTGGAAACTTAAAGAGAAACATATTTATATACATGAACAAATAATAGTTAAGTTTATTGGCTTAGACAAAATAATTTCATGCTTATTCATTCAGTGTATTCCCAATACTTTGCTAAGCATTGGGTATCTTGTGGTGACCAAAGCAAATAAGTTTCAAATAAGGACCTCAGAGAAATTAGAGAAGCTGGGCAGGCAGGCATTGAATGTTGAGATATAATTATTGTTACAAATTTTAATACATTTTAAGAAGAAGAAAACGAAGGTTCTTTATGACAAAATGATGTAAAAAGTCCTGCTAATAGAGGAAATGAAGATATTTCACTAGGAAGGAAGTGACAAATGGAAACATGAAAAGTCAGAAGAGAAGATAGACTGATAGAACAAATAGCATATGCAAAATTTCGAGATGGTTCTTTCTAGGAGGAATGGAAACACATAAATGTTAACAAGGGCAATATAAAATGAAGTTGGAAAGTTTGGTGGAAATTAAATCATGTAGGGCTTTGAAGGAGGCTTTGAAGGAGTTTAATCCCGAAAGCAATGTAAAACTTTTAGAGAGTTTTACGTAGGAGAGAGTGTGATCTGCACATTGTTAGAAGAGTGCTATGAAAAGTACAGGGGGTGAGTGAGAGTGGCGGTAGGAAGAGGAAGTAGAGGCCTACTGCTTCCATTCAGATGAGAATGGTATGAACTGAAATCCCAACAGTGGATGGGAGAGAAAGAAACCAATTTGGCTTCTGTGGAGGTAAAATTGACAAGATCGTTGATGAACTAGATTCGTTCATTTGTTCATCTACCAAATTTGAGTGTCTTCTCTATGTCAAGCAATTGTTGTCAGTACTGGGGATAGAGAAATAAATGACATAGAATCTCTGCCCTCATGAAGCCTACAGTCTAGTGGGAAGATATGGACAATAAACACATAAGTAGAATATAATATCCCAAGGATGATAAGAGTGATAGACACTAATAAAGCAAGGCATTTTTAGAGACCACTGGGATGGCTTTAGGATTCCTGTTATACAGAGAGTGGTTTAAGGGAATGTGCTCTTAAAAGTCGCATGTGAGCAGATATTGAAAAAAATCAGGTAGCAATCTGTATGGTTATCTTGGGGAAGAATTCTAGGTGAATAAAATATCAGGAAGGTACTTGGCAGCTTGAGGAGTGGTGGAGAGGGCAGTGTGTCTAGATTAGAGTGGGTGAGTGGGAGAGTTAACAACTGAGACTGGGGTGTTCTGCAGTGGGGACACTCATGCTGGGCCAGTATAAGGACTTTGGCTTTTAAGATAATAAGATGGAAACCCTTGGAGGGTTTTGAGCAAGAAAGTTTTATGTAACAGTTTGTATTTTAACAGAATCATCTTGGCTGCTCTGTTGATGATAATAAGGGGTCAAGAGAGGAAGCACTGAAACCATTTAGGAGGATATTGCATAATCTAGGCTAGAGATGATGGTGATTTGGATTTGGGTGGCAGTAGTGAAGGCACCATGAAGTGGTTGAAGGTAAGGTAAAGTCGCTCAGTCGTGTCCGACTCTTTGCGACCCCGTGGACTGTAACCTACTAGGCTTCTCCGTCCATGGGATTCTCCAGGCAAGAATACTGGAGTGGATTGCCATTTCCTTCTCCAGAGGATCTTCCCAACCCGGGGATCGAACCCAGGTCTCCCACATTGGAGGCACACGCTTTAACCTCTGAGCCACCAGGGAAGCCTAGGTTCTGTATAAATTTTGAAGGTAAAGTCTATAGAGTTTATTGATCCATGTGGGATTACTGATCAATTTCATGTGGGTCATGAGAGAAAGGAAAAAGTCAAAGATGATACAGTCTGAGCAACCAGAAGGGATTAGAGTTGTTACAGGCTAAGATGAGGGAGAATGGGGCCAGTGGTTTTGGTGGAGAGGGTTATTAGATTTAGAAGGTGAGAGAAAGTAAATAATTCAGGGCGATTCCTAGATTTCTGCAAGAGCCATTGGGTGGATGGTGGTGCAGTATCAAGTAGGAAGGATGACAGAATTTAAAATCATCTAGTCCAACCTCCTTGTTTTGATGGATGAGAAAGTGATTCCCTGGCAAAATAGCCACGTTGTTGAATTGTCGAAGAGCCTAAACTTGATTCTGCCAGTGGACAAGTCAAGATATGTGCCTCTTTCAAGTATGATATTTTAAAAAAATTTTAAAATCTCTGTCACAGGAAAATGATAAAAGTTTCTCAAAGACATACTGTGTTGTAACCTTGTGTGCGTTATACTACAGTGGACAACTACTGTTTTATGCCTTGAACACCCTCTTTTCTAGAATATGTTCCTCTTCTTACCCCACCCACATCTACATGGTTTCCACAGAAGTCACCATGCTGCTACCATGGGATTCCACCTCCAGGACACAGTAGATTTTTGGAAGGATTGGCACCTGATCCAGGGTGGGAAATTGCCTCTGCTCATTTACATGAGGGTGACTTCCCTGGTGGCTCAGAGGTTAAAGCGTCTGCCTCCAATGCGGGAGACCCAGGTTTGATCCCTGGGTCAGGAAAATCCCCTGGAGAAGGAAATGACAACCCACTCTAGTATTCTTGCTTGGAGAATCTCATGGACTGAGGAGCCTGGTGGGCTGCAGTCCAAGGGGTCACAAAGAGTCGGACACGACTGAGTGACTTTACTTACTTACTTACTTACACTTACATGAGCAAGGGAGAAAAGATTATTCTAAACATTTAGTAAATACCTGTTGACCTGAATTGAAGGAAGAGTGGAGCTTTTGCAAACCATAGATATAAAACTTTTGGAAAACATATGAATTAGGGAATGATTACTCCCATTTCAAGAAAAATTTTTGCTCTACCAGAAGATTGACTGTAATTTTGCTTTAAATAGCAATCCTTTGAGTGCATTCAAGCATTTGTTTATGATCATTAACTGCTTGACAGGCTGGGGTTGAGAGGAGAGCATTTTAAAGTTAAAGCATCAGAAAATATTTCCCATGAAATCTATTTCTGTGGGCCTGGAGCCTGAGCTCTATGAAGACCTCTATTTCCAAAGAGTGAATCATAAACTATCAAATAGGTTAGCTTCCATTATTAATATTGGCTAAATGATGCTAAATAAATAAGAGATGATTTGAATTGCGAGTTAATCATAGTATGTTTCACAGGTCTTTATGTAAAGACTTTTAAGTATAGATTTAATCAAAGACATTGTACATGGGATAGTTATGTATATGTGTATATGTACACATATCTTATGTATATTGTACATAAGATACTATGGTTACCAAATATGTATGGATAGAATGGAGGGTTGCTGATAATAGGGAATAAAGCCTAACAAAGCTGTATCAGTTGATGAGCTCATCAGCAGAAACATGCACATCAGTGTCTGTGGATGATCTTCTGCCAGACTGTAGGGCAAGATGAAAATGCAGTCGGACAGCAGCCTACTTGGGCATAAGCTCAGAATCATATAACCCCTCTAACACGTTTGATAAGCCTATTTTTTAGTCTCTGAAGACAGAGTTAATAAGTAGTCATAGCCAGATTATGCTAGACAGCATTAAGAAAAAGAAATAAGCTCAAACTGGACCCACCTGAAGAGGGAAAAGAGGATGAAGAGGAGGGGAAGGATAAAGGGAAGAATAAAGAAGAAATGATGACTTTGTAAACATGTGTTGCAGCCAAGAGCTGTGGAACCTTCTTCCACTTCACCCTATGTGGAATTGACCACCAGTGCCCTCAGGCCCTTAGTAAGTAGCTTCTGAGGAGTTCCAGAATAGCAAGTAAATGAATGTAATAATATTTGAATGAATTTGCATAGCTTGTTGGAGATGCTAAATGCTTGTCTTTTTACTGCATCATTCATACATGTGAGAAGCCTCTTTTCTCAACCTTGAAATCATTCGTTATGTAACAGTTGTAGTGAAACCTATCTCATTTGGATTTTGCTGACTGACCAGATAATTTTTCCTGGTAGTTTTGCTTTACAGTGTTTTGGTAAGAGTGTAAGAATTGAAGGAGTATCTAAGGTATTGTCATTGGTCTCTTACTTAAAAAATGTATACTCACTTGATCTATGTTTGTCTAAGAAAGCTAACTATCCACACCAGGGTGACCATACATCTGTTTGCCCAGGAAATTCCTGGTTTATGCCTGTTTTCCTGATGTATAGGTTAGTAGCATCTTCTTTCACTCCTAAAAGTGTTGTGGCTTGGAAACAAACTGTATTTGCCCTAAATATCAGTACCACAGGCAATCCTGATCCAACCAACATAGAAAAAAATCTGTAAACAAACAAACAAACAAACACAAATTCTCCTGCTTTGTTGTGAGGCTTAATATATGGTTCCTTTTGATCCCTACTCACCCAGATGAGAGATCATATTGTTAACTCATACTTGAGCTCAAACATTTTAGCAGAGAGGTGAAATTGCAGACAGGTTGTATACTGCTTTCTGGTGATCTAGGTGAATGTCAGTGGTGTAGAAGGCCTTGAGGAATGGATGAGTAGCACATCTTTTCAGTTCTTGACTGTTAGTTGCTTTAACTTGGCTTTTGGCAGGAACTGGATAGCTATTGAGTTAAGCTTGAGCTATCTGGCAAGTGTCTCACCAGTAGAGGTTTTATATTACTGAATGAAGCAAGATGCATGAGTTTAGTTAATGGGAATTATTTAATTTAGGATTAGGTCTGGCTGCCAGTAGCAGAAAATCCAAACTCCAAGACAGAAGTTTACAACTACAAGAATAATCTCAGCCATCTGAGGCACTGGAGCTAGGTCTTACAGAGCTGGTAGGATGCTCCATGGTCTTAAGCCCCAGGATCCTTCTATCTTGTTGCTCAACTGTGTGAAGTGTTTGTTCCCAAAGTCTCTACATATTCCTGGATGGTTGCTTCACCTTGAGATAATGCACCCTCATTCCAGGCTGTAGGAAGTAAGAAAAGGGCAAGGAAGGGAAGGGAATGGCCCCTTCTTTTACTGGTACATGTCGCTGTGAGAGGACGCATACACTATATGAGCCTGACACTTGGATTTTTGCCTGACCTGGCCATTTACAACCAATGAGGGTATATAACATTTATTTTATAAAGAAGTATATAAAAAGAAGGGGGTTCTATGGCCAGCCAAACAGAATATTGCTAATAGAAGCTGATTGTGGGTCATGTTTGGCAAGAAGGTAGGACCTCAAACAAGAGTTGGGTAGACAGTATGGAATTAGAACATGGACAGACACATTGACGGTGGAATAGAACATTGCTGAAATAGATCTATGTATGCAATGAACTTTGACACATAACAGAAGTGATTTGGCAGATCACGGGGAAAAAGAGGAACTATCCAACAGGTGAATCTGGGAAAACTACATATAGGGAAAAATGAAAATTGATGTTTCCCTTATACTGTATTTTAAAAAATCAGCTTTAGAAGAATTAACTTGTTTGCTGAAAGCAAAATTTTAAGACTTTCAAAAGAAAATGTGGATGGTTATGTTTCTTGCTTTGGAGTAAGAAAAAAGACCCTAGCCATAGTATAAAGGGTTGATATGTTAAAGGTCTTGATTATCAATAAACAGCACAGGCAAAATTGAAAGACAGGTTACATAAGGATGGAAAATAAGTATTGGATGGTGAGCATGCTGTAAGGTACACAGAAGCAGAAATATAATATTGTACATGTGAAACACATAATGTTATAAACCAATGTTACCTTAATAAAGAATAAATATAAAAGAAGTGAATGGAGAAACAAAGAGGACTAAGCATTTCAGAGAAATGGCAACATGGATAATAAATAGGAAGAGATAACCCCACTGTTCCTTAGGGAAACACAGATCAGGGCCACAGGGAGAAACCATTTTACATCTATTTGAATGATAAAATTTAGGTAGCCTGAAAATGCAAAGTGCTAGGGAGAATGCATATGTGAGTTCTCTTTTACATTGCTAGTGGGAATATAGTTTGCTATAGCTGCTTTGGAAAACAATTGGTTATTATTTTTGTAAAGTCAAGCATTTGCACATCCTATGACCTAGCGTATTCCAAGACAGATTTTAACACATGTACTAAGGAAACGTGTAGTGACATTGTTTGTAATAGCAAAAATTGGGGAATCTACTAAATGCCCATTAACAAGAAAATGAGTAATGGATGGTTTGTGGTAAGGTCACATAATGTGATATGTCAGTGTAAAGCAATGTGAATAAACCTTCATGATATGATACTGGGGATGACTACAGCATTTACTTAGGGCTTCCCTGATGACTCAGATGGCAAATAATCTGCCTGCAATGCAGGAGACCCAGGTTTGATCCTTGGGTCAGGATGACTCCCTGGAGAATGGAATGGCTACCCACTCCAGTATTTTTTGCCCCCAAAATTCCATCGACAGAGGAACCTGCCAGGCTGTTGTCCATGGAGTTGCAGAGAGTTGGACACGACTAAGCGACTAACATGTTCACTTTTTAGAAGATAGCATAGAATATAACAACCTTTTTGTAAAATGAAAAAGAAAACAAATATTATAAAAGAATACACATATCATACTTGATCAAATTAATAAAATAGAAAAAGAATAATAAAATTCAGGATAGTGGTTACCTTCAAGGTGCCATAGAGTGTGGGTTAGGGGAGAAATACAGGTAAGATCCAGTTTCAGGCTTGGGCAGCAGGTAGGTTCATGGATATTTAAGACACTAAAATAGATGAATAATTTATAAAACAATGTTAGTATAACCTGAACTAGGAACTAGGATTAATTAAATTCTGTATACCTGAAGTTTAAGAAAAATCCCAAACAAATACCTTGCCATGACCTGTAAGCTGCTATATCACCTGGCTTTTGGCTTGCCTTCTGATTTAATTTCCTTCCTCTCTTACCCTGTATACTCAGCTTTAGCAAGGTGCTAAATTACTACATTGCTTTTTATATCAGTCCTTGAAACTCTTTCAGCATGTTCCTACCTCAGGACCCAGAATATTCCTAAGATATCCACATGTATTGCTCCCTCATGTCATTCAAGTCTATACAAATGTCTCAGCAAGGCCTTCTCTGATCCTTCAATCTGAAGTGCACCCCTATTAGGCTTCTCTACACCTTGGTCTGATTTTCTTCATACCAGATACTAAGTGATACATTATATGTATGGAGTTGGCCAAAGAGTTCATTTGGGGTTTCCATAACATCTTAGGGAAAATCACTAATGAACTTTTTGGCCAACCCAATATGCAGTTTTTATTATTTAATTTTCCCTACACTGAAGATCCATGTAGACAAAGCCTTTGCTTTGTCCACTGCAGTATTGTTTATCTACCTCCTGCTAGTCCTTTGTCTTCAATGTTATTTCCTCCAGAAAACCTCTGACTCCTCTGGATTAGTGTTTCTCTTCTGGGCTCCATTTTTTGCCCCATGATGACTCAAAAAAGAGTTTTCACAGTCCTTTATGATTGCCAGTTTACCTGTCTGCTTTTGCAATAGATTTGTTGTTGCTTTGAGTACATCGACCCTGATATGTGTGTTTATGTGTATGTATGTATTTAATCCCAATCATTTTAGTGTCTATCACATAGTTGTTGCTCAGTCGCTAAGTCGTGTCCAACTCTTTGTGACCCCATGGACTGCAGCACACCAGGCTTCTCTGTCCTTCACCATCTCCCAGAGCTTGCTCAAGCTCATGTCCATTGAGGCAGTGATGCCATCCAACCATCTCATCCTCTGTCGTCCCCTTCTCCTCCTGTCCTCATCTTTCCCAGCATCAGGGTCTTTCCCAATGAATTAGCTCTTCGCATCAGGTGGCCAAAGTATTGGAGCTTTAGCTTCAGCATCATTCCTTCCAATGAATATTTAGGGTTGATTTCCTTTAAGATTTACTGGTTGGATCTCCTTTTAGTCCAGGGGACTCTCAAGAGTCTTCTCCAACACCACAGTTCAAAAGCACCAATTCCTGGTAGATGTTCAATAATGATTATTTAAGAAACAATAAAATAGGTAGAAGAATAGTCAATCAAGTAAGTGATCCAGTCTCAGGGCTGGGGTTGGCTTGCCAGATAAATGAAGAGGGAGATTGGCCATGTGGAAATAGTATAAATTGTAATGGAAATAGGAGAAGCAAGATGTCTTTTGTGGGTGAGATTTAGTTGTGTTTCTATAAGAGCCTTCTTTTTATGTGGATTGCAGTTATAGTTCAGGGGGAAACTCCTGAGCATATGGTGCTTCCAAGAACTTTCAAGATGCTAGAAGAAGATTTCAAGATGCTAGAAGAAGACTAGCATGATCATAATTGGATTCTCTGCTACATGAGTTTCAAAGTGTCAAATATTTATTGTTATATAATCTGTAGGGTATAAACTTTCTATTTAATGAGATATAAAGTTTACTGAGCTAGTTGAGTCATTTTCTCTGCGTCTTGACCTTTTTCTCTTGTGAATATTCAAGAGATGTCCATTGCCAACAGATGTTCTCTGTGGCTTCATGTTTTCCAAATCAAATTACTTTTTTGTCTTTTCTGGCTTAGTCATTATGGAATCATCTTTTTCATCATTATCAACATTAATGCTGTGCCATAATTATATACATAATTGGATCACTTACCCACTCACACAGATAATTGCATCAATATGCCTTCAGCTTTGCCAATTACCAAGTAAGATACTTGACAGCCATATGAGTGTATGAGTGAATTACTGGCACTGCTCTAGTCTATATGATGAAGCAACTTCAGAGTTCATGGTCTGCATGTGATTATATGCTATGAGTTGTTCATTAAATAGATATTGCTGTCTTAGTTATGAGTGGGCTGTGTCTAGAGCATCCTGAAACTCCTGGTTGTGTTTATGGCAGTATGGTCAATGACTTGTACCTGGAGGTTGTGCTTAGTATCTAGATAGTGAAAACAAGGTGCTAATTATACCAAGGGAATAGATTTTATTTCTATAGGTGAGTGAACTCCTTATTCCTAGTCATGAGGTGTACCCCTATTTCAGTAGACCCTGTCTTTGGCCCCAGATACAGCCCTAACTGTAACCATAACTTGAAGATGCTGACAGTTCATGCAGATTAATATAAACACATCCCTCAAGGATAGAATAGCTTGACAAACATGGAGGCATGATGACAGAAATTTTGGAAGCAAGGGTATGCTAAGACCCAGAGGAGCACAGGCATTGTCTGGTCAGAGATTTCTGATAGATAGTATCTTCTGGGGTCACTTCTGAGATTCAAGAAAGGAACTTAGTTTGACAACAAGATAAGGCCAAAATTTTCTGTTGATCAGGAGTAAGGTGCAGGGGAAAATAATAGGAACCATTACTTGATGTGATTTTCAGAGTGGAGCCTTGGTTATGTAATGGTGAGGAGCTGGCTGGCAGTGGCTCACCAGAGCTGATTGTGTGAACTTTTCCTGTGGACTCCTTGTCCAGTGGCCTCCCACTGTTGCACGAAGGGGGACCCCTTCCAGGGCCCAAGAGTGGGCTCTTGTCTAATACTCAGAAATAAATTGTCTGAGGAGACACAAGTGTTGACAAAGCGAGACTTTATTGGGAAGGGGCACCCAGGTGCAGGGCAGGAGGGTAAGGGAACCCAGGAGAACTGCTCTGCCACATGGCTTTCAGTCTTGGGTTTCATGTGATGGAATTAGTTTCTAGGTTGTCTCTGGCCAATCATTCTAACTCAGAGTCCTTCCTGGTATCACATACAATACTCAGCAAAGATGGTTTCTAGCTAAGAGGATGCTGGGAGGTTGTTAGGACATAAGGCTTTCCTGGTGGCTCAGATGATAAAGAATCTGCTTGCAATACAGGAGACCCCGGTTCGAACCCTGGGTTGGAAAGATCCCCTGGAGAAGGAAATGGCTACCCACTCCACTTGCCTGGAGAATTCCATGGATGGAGGAGCCTGGCAGGCTACAGTTCATGGGGTCGTGAAGAATTGAACACGACTGGGTGACTAACGCTTTCACTTGGTAGAACATATGAACTGTTATCTCTTGTTGATCTTTCCCAAATTCTTCTGATTGGTGATGGCTTGTTAGTTCCAAGTTCCTTACCAGAAACTCCTTTCATAAAATAGCTCATGCACATGGTAACTGTGGTGTCTGGCCAGGATGGGCAGTTTCAGTGTTTTTCCCTAACAACATTAGTTGTTTGACATCAGCTAGATGAGAGTATTTGAATCATGAGGATGAGCAAACAATATAAATTAAGGCATAAAAAATGTTTTTTAGAGAGAAAGTTTATCACCACACTACTAGTAACAGGAGTATGCTAGAAGCTGATGTCTTTTATTGCATTCTTACTCTGTGCCAGGCATGTGCATTAAGTCTCCCACCATCGCATATTTTTGGGTGAGGAAACTGAGGCACAGAGGAATTTAGTAAGAAGTTCAGTCCCTAGACTGGGGCTGTGTGATCAGAATATGACTAGTTCAGTTCAGTCACTCAGTCGTGACGGACTTTTTGTGACCCCATGGACTACAGCATACCAGGCCTCCCTGTCCATCACCAACTCCTGTAGTTTACTCAAACTCACATCCATTGCGTCGGTGATGCCATCCAACCATCTCATCCTCTGTCATCTCCTTCTCCTGCCCTCAATCTTTCCCAGCATCAGGGTCTTTTCAAATGAGTCAGTTCTTTGCATCAGGTGGCCAAAGTACTGGAGTTTCAGCTTCAGCATCAGTCCTTCCAATGAATATTCAGGACTGATTTCCTTTAGAATGGACTGGTTGGATCGCCTTGCAGTTGAAAGGACTCTCAAGAGTCTCTTCCAACACCACAGTTCAAAAGCATCATTTCTTTGGCACTCAGCTTTCTTCACAGTCCAAGTTTTACATCTATTCATGACTACTAGAAAAACTATAGCCTTTACTAGATGGACCTTTGTTGGCAAAGTAATGTCTCTGCTTTTTAATATGCTGTCTAGGTTGGTCATAACTTTTCTTCCAAGGAGCAAGCATCTTTTAATTTCATGGCTACAATCACCTTCTGCAGTGATTTTGGAGCCCCAAAAAATAAAGTCTCTTGCTGTTTCCATTGTTTCCCCATCTGTTTCCCATGAAGTGATGGGACCAGATGCTATGATCTTAGTTTTCTGAATGTTGAGCTTTAAGCCAACTTTTTCACTCTCCTCTTTCACTTCCTTCAAGAGGCTCTTTAGTTCTTCTTTGCTTTCTGTCATAAGGTGGTGTCATCTGCATATCTGAGATTATTGATATTTCTCCCGGCAATCTTGATTCCAGCTTGTGCTTCATCCAGTCCAGTGTTTCTCATGATGTACTCTGCATATAAGTTAAATAAGCATGGTGACAATATACAGCCTTGACATACTCCTTTTCCTGTTTGGAACCAGTCTGTTGTTCCATGTCCAGTTCTCACTGTTGCTTCCTGACCTGCATACAGATTTCTCAAGAGGCAGATTAGGAGGTCTGGTATTCCCATTTCTTTCAGAATTGTCCACAGTTTATTGTGATCCACACTGTCAAAGGCTTTGTCATAGTCAATAAAGCAGAAGTAGATGTTTTTCTGGAACTTATTTGCTTTTTCCATGATCCAGTGGATGTTGGCAATTTGATCCTCATTCAACAGTACATGAATCATGAACTTCCAGATGTTCAAGCTGGATTTAGAAAAGGCAGAGGAACTAGAGATCAAATATGACTAGTAAAGGTGGATTAATGATGGGATGCTTGAATATTAAACTAGGTTTCATAAAAAGAACTTTTATGATAAAAATCCTTAGGAGGTTTGGGTCCCAGAGGACCAGAGAAGGCTGGACCTCTTGGTCCTCCCAAGAGGAACAGAGCAGAGCATGTCTTAGGGGACCAGGCTAGTCGTGCGTGGTAGTATTATATGTCATCTTGACTGATCCTCTTGTCTGAAAATTTCCCAGGATTCACCATTCTGAGGTAGGAGAGCAGTGCAATGAGTGTTTTTACTCTAAGTAATGATTTTTCTACTTCTAATCCCTTATTAGCAATCTGTCTCCACATCATACTCATGACTCTCTAATGGATCTTAGAGTTCTAGAGAATAAAATGTATGTACTTTTTACAAGCTGGATTTGAGAACACTTGTCCTTATTTCTTCTATGGCACATTCCCCATTTTTATAGCTATAAAGAACCTTCAAGATGGAGCTCTCTTGTTTTATTTTCTTATAGCATATGTTTTTTAAGTCCATTATTGCAGTCCAGACACATCACTGCAGCAAAATTGAATTTAATTTGTCTTAAGTTTATTTCCCAATAAGACAAAATAACCAAAAGAAAAAAATGTATTAAACTGTGTAAATCCAGATATAAAAATATTTAATAAGTCCTGACCAACTATTGGGAATTGTAAATGAGTTTTGTGGTATGAAATGTCTGCAGATTAATGTAAGCTTTATTTAAAACAACTTGGTTTTTTTTTTGAACCCTAATAATTTTCCTTTACTTTACTGTAGCAATTCACAGCAAGTCAACTTCAGAAAGATTTAGCAGAGCAGTAACATCCTTTCTATTACCTTAGACACAATGGGTAGCCAAGCTCTTCCAAGAAATCATTTTTTCTCTGCAACTGGTCCATAATTTCATATAGATCAGAGGATAAATAGAGAAAAATCACATTTTTAGGAGGTGTAGGCTTA
This sequence comes from Aepyceros melampus, assembly GCA_006408695.1. Classification (NCBI taxonomy): domain Eukaryota; kingdom Metazoa; phylum Chordata; class Mammalia; order Artiodactyla; family Bovidae; genus Aepyceros; species Aepyceros melampus. Next base: position 33,739 of record SJXQ01004932.1, on the reverse strand, counting down.
CTGCATGTAAATTTGTTTTTAGTTTTGGTTGACTTAGCATTTTACATAGTATACAAGTCCCCATACTATACAGAATGAGGATTCAGCTGAGTTCCAGAGAGGCGGTGATATTTAGATAGCTTAAAGAATATGACCTATATTACACAGACACAAAATCCCTTTATATCTGTGATGTTTCAGATCAAAAGTACAAAACCTTCCAAACCCGATGTACCAGAGTTTGAACTCTTCTGTTGGAACATGTATGTATATGCATACATGTGTTAGAGGAAGGGGATTTAAGATTGAATGCCATAGAATAAAAACCCTTTGTATCAGGAAGTCATTGCTGTATAACAAAACACCTTACACATTAGTGGCTTTAAACAAGAGCTGTAGGCTTGTCAGTAAATTAACTGGTGGAGCAGTTAGTCTGGTCTCATTTATGTATCTGCATTTATCTGAGTTTTCTGGAGGTTGGTTCATTTAGGATGGCTTCAGCTTAGATGACTGGACTCTTCTCCACTTTCTCTTGCATTGGTGTGTTAATACGATGATGAGGGTCTATTAGAGAAAATATAAATGAGTAAAGACTCTTCTTGTGTCACATTTGCTAATATCTATTTGGAAAGGAAGTTACAGCTCCAAACACAAAATGAAGGCATGGGGAAGAACACATGGCCTCAAGTGGGCACATACTACAATGTTCCATAGCAAAGTATATGGATTCATTGATGGATGAAGTATTTGAGCCATTTTTTGTTTGTTTGTTTGTTTTTGCAATCCATCTACCATGTTCTTTAAGTATAAAGAACTAACATTTGTGGGACTAAGTATAAAGAATTAACATCTTTTAATTTTTAAAATTTTATTTGTGCTAATATTTAAAAGGTGTATTCATATACTATAAATAGACATAACTGAATCAATAGTGGGCATCAAATGTAAATAATGAAAAAGATATGTCTGCAAAATTTCAAAGTAGATCCAAAAAGAATGATTAGAAATTTACTGTTGCTTTGAAACAGAACTTTAATTTGGAAGTGTTCTCTTATATTCTTTTTAAAACTAATTTTTATTGGATTATAGTTGCTTTACAATTTTCTGTTAGCTTCTACTGTACAGACAAGTGTTATCAGCTATATGTATGCATATATTCCACCCTCCCTTTTTTGATTTTCTTCCAAAAAAGGTCACCAGAGGGGATTGAGTAGAGTTTGAAATGGTAAAATCTTTTGAAGCAAAATTGATGAGGATCCATGGACGTGGTTGATGGTGCATATACCAATGAAAATCAGCTTCCATCTTGTTTTCAATACACATGAAACAGGTTGCTGATGCTTTGAGAAGTGAAGTGTATTATGTTCATAATGAATACTACTTGGGTTAAAATAACAGAACCATAATGTCCAGTACAAGGAACGAAATTATCCTCTGTACTTTGCACTGAGCATGGTGTTATTTGTCTATAACTTTAAGTAACATTTATATCTCACCTATTATGTGTCATTAGTGACATAGGACATTAGTGAACTGGAGCATGACCAGAGGGGGACAAAGGGAATAGTGAGGAATCTGAAAGCAATCTAGGAGGGAGTGGTTGAAGAATTTGATGACTTATGGTCTATAAAAGAGAGGACTTGAGGGGATATAGACAACATATTAAAGTATGTAAAGGGTTGTCACATGGAAGAGGTATAACATTGGTCTATATTATTCTGGAAGGCAGAACAACCTATTGCCTTTGGAATAAATACCAAGTTCTTAACTGTGACCTACAAGGTCTGCTATGATTTGCTTCTGCCTATTTCTCACCTCATTGCCTACATTTCCTTCTTGCTCATTGCTGTCCAGGTACACTGGCGCCTTGCTGTTCTTTGTGCACAATAGTTGCACCTCTACCCCAGGGCCTTGTTACTTGCTGTCTCTTAGTCCTCCATGTAACACTGTTCGCCAGAATATTTGCATAGTTCTCTCCTACTATTTATTAAGGTCTTAGCTCAAATGTTACCAGTTTGGAGAGATCTTCCCTGACCAAGAAATCCCTATGACTTCCACTTTTTGTTATTTATTACAGAACATTTTTGGTCTTATTACTGTACTTGCTTGCTTGGTTGCTATTTATGTCCTTACAAATTGAAAGGAAGCTCCCTGAGATTAAAGATTTTTTTTGTCTTGTTTCCTGCTATATCTCCATCATACCTAAACTAGTACCTGGCACATGGTAGGTTCTTAGTAATTGTCTATTGAATGAATTAATAAATTAATAATTTCACAGGTGTTTCCTGGGGTATCTTGTGAAGTAATGGGTTTCATCTCTGTAAGTGTTTAAGTAGAAGTCAGTAGAGGTTGGATGACCATCTATCCCCAAGGTCCTGCATTAGCTAGTAATGTTGCCTTGATGACCTCTAGGAATCCTTTGAACTCAGATATTTTATGATGTCTGAGATCTTGTGAGAATACTGTATTATAATATCTACAACCTAGTATTCATACATCCCCACTCCAGTACTCTTGCCTGGAAAATCCCATGGATGGATGAGCCTGGTAGGCTGCAGTCCATGGGGTCGCTAAGAGTCAGACATGACTGAGCGACTTCACTTTCTCTTTTCACCTTCATGCATTGGAGAAGGAAATGGCAACCCACTCCAGTGTTCTTGCCTGAGAATCCCAGGGACAGGGGAGCCTGGTGGGCTGCTCTCTATGGGGTCGCACAGAGTCAAACACGACTGAAGCGACTTAGCAGCAGCAGCAGCAGCAGTATTCATACATATTCATTATATTGAGGATTTTAAGATTAATTTATACCATATTTTAAAAGGTATACCATAATGTTTGTGGCAAATTTTGTAAGATCAGGGTATCACCATATGAGACACACTGAGATTTATCCACAATTATGATCTGTTTACTTTTTGCTAACTTTGAGCAGCCAGAGAGTTGAGTTAAAGCCAGTGCAATATGGGGCTATAGGATTCCAAATGAACTCTGTGTTGGTGGTCTTCTGTTACACTCTTCTTACTTTCTCCTGAAGGAAAGCCTTCATGAGAACATTAGAATCAGCTTGGCCTTGAAGGGTGGGGCAAACTTTGGATTATAGGAAACATTTTAGGCTAGGGGAGGAGCCCAAATTAAGGCATGGCCATGACAATGAACGTAAAATGTATGTCAAAGAAGTGGAGCAGCTGGCTTCATATGAACAGGCAATATGTTTTCAAACAAGGTGGGGAGATGGAACAGGATAGGCAAAGTTAGCTTGACTCATAGAGAAGCTTGACTACCAGGTCAGGTTTGAATTTTATCTGTAGAGAGTCTGGTGTAAGGGAAGGATGTACATCTTCAAGCCTGGCTAAGAATTCTGCATGACATGAAATCTAACTCCAAATTTTTTTTTGGGGGGGGAGAGGATGGTGAGACCCAGAGAGAATAAATATCTTGCTCATGTTTACCCAGGCAGTTTACAGCATAGCTGGGAAGAGAAATGAAGCTTTCTGATTACTAGCCCAGTGTATTTTTCCATTATATCATGAAAGAGATGAGGTCAGAATGGTACTTGCACTTTTAGGTATTACATACTTATTTAAATGGGCAAGTCATACATTAGACTGAATTCCTTACTAACAGATGTTCAGAAGTAACTCCTGAGGGCTGTGGGGGTAACAAACACCTGGTAATGACTGCTTTGAAAAGAGCTGTACCACAGGGCACTGTGTTCCTCTGCAAACAAGAAGACCTTCTATACTGTATCAGCTGTGGGTGGCCCAGCTGGGGAGATGATTAAATTTAGACGTTAGATGGGAATGATCAAGTACCAGTCACCACCTGCTCAGTGGTTTACTTTAATTTCCAAATGCTGTGCTGGCTAGAATCCCTCCGTTTTAATTGATGGATATTCTATTACTTGGCGGCCCAGTGCACTCCATTTCCAAAGGCCATCACTATCCATCACTGCTTTGGGTTAGACTAGGGCAATTCACAGTTGTTGGAGCCACCATTTTGATTGGGAAATCCAGACTGGGGACATGGGTGACATGGTAACTGTTCGACTGGCTGAAATTTCAGCCTCACAATTGATGTTTTCTTAAGGAAAGGAAACTAAAACTACTGCTGATGCTCCTTGGGGGTCCGAGAGAAGCTATCCTTGTGACGTACCCTACACCCTTTCGTCAGTGAATTGCTCTGAATTTACAAACTTTATTGCTTTAGAGGCTTAGAGTCAGGCAGACTTGGTTGCAAATCCTTGTTCCACCATTTACTAGCTGAGTAACTTTAGACAATTCACCAAAACTATTGTTTTCTCAGCTATTTAATGAAAATAATAGTATTTATCTAATAGAGTTTTCTGGGGGTATCAGATGATATTTCTATGTGTGTGGTATTCAAATTACCATTACAACTGTAGTCAGATCAAATTGAAACTAAACAACCTTGTATTTGTAAGTCACATTCTCATAATGGTAATCTTAAGTTTATCCTGTTGTATAAAATAGGACCTTGAGAGAAAGGGATGCTGTATAGGTTAGTTTAGATACGATATAGTGAATAAATAATCCAAATCTGATTCAAAAGGTTTTGTCTGGGAAAGGGCAGGTGTGGGTATAGTACCATATGGGGATCCTAGGTAGTCAAAAAGTATCATGAGGTTACATGTCATGAAGATCTGTGACAAAAGGGAGATTAGTGTAGAAAAGACTCAACAAATTCTACATGAGAAAATGCTTTTAAAGTCTACGATTAAGTCTTTTTTTTTCAGGCAAGCAGAAAAGAATACTAGATTGGGATTTATGAACCCTGACACCTAGTCCTGATTCTGTTATTCACTAGCTTTGTAATTTTATGTAAGTCACGTAACGTCTGTAGACCTCAATCTCTTCATCTATAAAATTAGTGTTAGACTAGACCAGGAGTTGGTAAATATGTCTCATAGCTAAATCTGGCCTTTTTGTACAACCTGCAAGGATTTTTTTTTAAAGATTTATTTTAAAAGTAAAAAGCAGAAATATTTGAGAGCTGGGTGGTTCTTGAAGCCTAAAATATTTACTATCTTGTTCTTCACAAAGTTTGGCAATCTCAACTGGACTCAGTGACCAGTTTGGTCATTTTCAAGGTTGACAGTCTACAATTCTAGTAGTTGGTTGATTTGTTGTAGTTTTAATGGACACAATTTTTTTTTCACTTTCAACTTTCACATTTATACAGCATGTGCATAATCCATTGAATAATAGACTGTTAGAAAATAAAGGGCATTTAGCAGTCACTTCATCCAGCCCTTCATTTTCAGATGATAATGTTGAAGGCTACAAAATTTACTTTGTCATCGTCTTGCATCTTACTAGTGGCAATGAAGTGAAAGTCGCTTAGTTGTGTCTGACTCTGTGACCTCATGGATCACACAGTCCATGGAATGCTCCAGGCCAGCATTCTGGAGTGGGTAGCTGTTCCCTTCTCCAGGGGATCTTCGCAACCCAGGGATTGAACCCAAGTCACTCACATTGCAGGTGGCTTTTTTACCATCTGAGCCACCAGGGGAGCCCCTATTAGTGGCAGAACCAAGACCAAAACCTGGATCTTTTCATTTTTATGTAGTCTTTTTTTATATTATACTCTCATACCTCAACAGCACTCATTTCAAAGCTCTTAACACTTTCCCATCTTCTCCCTTTTTTACCCACCAGATCAGCTCCTTTACTTTGTTTCTTGCTGCTGCTACTAAATATTGGTACCATCTCTCACTGTACAGAGACTGCTGCTGCTGCTGCTAAGTCGCTTCAGTTGTGTCTGACTCTGTGCGACCCTAACCCATAGACGGCAGCCCACCAGGCTCCTCTGTCCACGGTATTCTCTAGGCAAGAATACTGGAGTGGGTTGCCATTTCCTTCTCCAACAAGGACTTCTATAAGACTACAAAACATGACAGTAACATGTAGATAAGAGCAACTAATGAATATTTTAGTGTGTTTGATATTATATAAATTTTACTGTCAGCATTAAGATAATTTGGGGGTAAAGTTTTGAACAAAGTAAGGCTGAAGAAAGTTAATGGACTGTGATGGGTAAACGTTGCTTTGACATATATTAAAATGCTCAGCTAATATTTAAACTGGAAGTAAATAACACGACAGAAAATATACATCACATTGAATTTTACATAGTGACAGGAGATTCAGCTCAACTACTTAACTTCTCGGTTATCTGCACACTTCTTCCTGTCCCAGAGAAAACAACTCTGTAAAGTCAGCTAGATGTGGCCCTGGAGGGAGCTACTGAGAGCTCGGTTATCAATCTTATTTGAAGTCACCATTTTCCTATGCAGCCAGTAAATTTCATTCCTCTTTTAGGTCTGTCTGTCTTCTGTATTAGATGTCAAGTAACTAGCTTTTGGGAAAACTACTGTGAAGCATGTGTTCAAATTGCTATGGAAATAAAAATATCTTTTTCACTGGATACTAAGGTCCTTGAAGGCAGAGACAGCATCTTCTTTCTTACTGTATCCCATAGATATGATTTCATTTAGGCTTGGTTTGATGTTGGTTGAGTTGAAATCCTTGCAACTGCAGGAGCTTCCCCAAAGGGCCTGCCTCATTCCTTCTAGCTCTATCTGCACTTCTGTGTATTTTAGAAACTCCTGGGATCACTGAAACCCTCATTGATCCCTTCCCATCTCAATTTACTGTCCTTTGCTCACAATTTCATCTTTCTCCACAAGATTTTTTTTAAAGCGGAGTCCACTTGGTGTTTTTTATTCTTCTCAAGTTAGGCAGAAAAATATTGAATTGATTTGAATTTAAACAGCTAACTGCATAACTGTGTGACATTTGTTATTGAAAACTTTTGTGTAGGTCTTGCTTTCTAGCTTGACTGAAAGTCAGTTATCAGTTTTCACTGGTCATACATGCAAATAGAAGTTAATAGCATAGTTTGGATTTCCCCAGGCTGCACCTAAAATATAGTGCTCCATGAGCATTGGAGGAGGAGTGAGAGGGCCAGGGTCTTAATCTGGTGGCTAGTATGACCTTCGACAAATGAGCTGATATCTTAGTGCCTCATCTGTGAAGGGATGGAGTTAGAAGAGGTAATCACTCTGGTGACTTTCCAGTTAAGTCACTTGATGACTCACCAGTCCTCTTGTAAGAAGCAAGCTAGTATAATCCAGCAGTCAATTTGAAGGCTAAATCTGACCCCCTAAACCTGTTTTTGTACTGTGATGAAAGAGTGTTTTTTTTTTTCATTTTAAAGAGTTATAGAAACGAAAATAATAGTATGCAACAGAGACTTATGTGGTACACAAAGCCTTATCCAAACCACTTACAGAAAATGTTCGCTGACATCTTGTATAAGGGATGTGAGCATAGCCCTTGTCCCACCTCTATCTTCTTACCATTTCAATCACCTAAGGTATATTTTGACATTTTCTGTGCCCTAGTCTCTTCTTCTACAAGATGAATACAATAATAGTATGTGCAAATATGGTTGTTGTGAAGATTAAATGAGTTTATTGAGGGCAAGGGGAGAAAGAGTTGACAGAAGATGAGACAGTTGGATGGCATCATTGATTCTAGTGGACATGAGTTTGAGCAAACTCCAGGAGATAGTGAAGGACAGGGAAGCCTGGCATGCTGCAGTACATGGGGTCGCAAAGAATTGGACATGACTGAACAACAGCATCAAATATTCTTAAAGAATTAGGAAACCCTGCCGTAGAATTCTTAACAAACGCCAACTGTTGTCATTATTTGTATATACCCTCACAATAGGTAATCAGCCAATTGAAAAGTGGAGATTATGGAGGGCAAATAAGAGAACCTTGAACCATGATATTTTAGAATTGGAATAGGACTCCCACACCATCTAATCAGGTCATTTTTATTAGAGGTGCTGTAACAGACTTAGGAAAATCAAGTGATTTATCCACAGTCAGAGAGTTTGTGGCTGGCTGAGTCTGTAAAGTTTTCTTTGATAAAAGAGTCACATCATGATTCTTAACCTTAGACTGAGACTCAGGAGCTCATTTATTTTTACTTATTTGTTATGAAAGAAATTTAGGCTTATAGAAAATTTAGACAAATAGTACAAAGAATTTCCATATACCCTGCACTCAGATTTGTATTCCCAAATGTTTGTATTACTCTCTGTTCCTGTAGATAGTTATAGATAAAAATGGTTTTCCCCTGAACTGCTTAAGAGCAAGTTGCAAATATGATGTTCCTGTTTTTCCTAAAATCAAGGAACATTACTTATGCGACCGTAGTACAGTATCAAAATTTTAAAAAAAAACCACAGTATTATTTCTTCTGTAATCTTTATTCAAATGTCGCCAAATGTCTGATCAATGTCCTTTTATAGCAAAAACATTTCTTAATTAGATCTTTGAGAGTACAAATTTAGTTTTTAATAGGAGAACATTTCCCTTGTAGATTTTCGAAGATTCCCTAATGAAATGTATTTCTGAGCGTCTCAACATGCTGATTCCATGCATTTTAAGGACAAAGGTGAATTTCCTTTGAGGTATCTTCTTTTTCTTTGCCCGCATCAATCCAAAGTGGTCAGCAAGATGCAAGTAATATTTCCTCATAGACTAGCGGAAACCATTAGTGCAAGTGGCATGTTCCTGGGCTTTAAGTGGTTTTGTGCAGTGTGGTCCAACACTTAGATGAATGGTTATTTGTATTTAAACCTTAGAGTGAAAATGAAGTAAGATTTTGGCACATTTTACCTCCTGCTGAAAACAGACAAGTAAAATCCATAAAATTAAGACTTAGATCAAATCTATTCTATTTACTTAGCAAATGACAGATTATAGGACCATCTCTTGGAACACTTTCAGAGGTTTATCTGAGGCTGATAGAGGTGGAGATGTGTAAGAGAAAAGATCCCTGTTTTGAATTCTTTCCTTTTATCTTGTTTGGCCAATATCCCAAGAGGAAAGATTTGTCTACAACTGTTTGTTCAGAAAGATGAGAAAACCATACCCATGTCTCATTATAACATTGTCTTGGGGTTCCTGTCTGAAGGGCTAGATTATACTATGAATAGGTTCCTTTGGTATATTTATTGGGTAAAAAACCTTGGCAGAAGGTAGAGAAGTTCTCAGTGCTCCAGTGTACTAACTACTGAGCAGCTGTGCAAGATACACCTTTATGGTGGAATTCTTGTCTTACAAAGCTGTTCATTTTATAATTGCTTTTTAAGATAAAAGTAGAGGTAAGACATCATTGTTATTCATGAAGCCTTCTATTGTTTGGATTGAAGACTGTATGTCTGTAGCAGTTCTTGGCTCCCTCTATACGTGACTACTGAGTACTTTTTTGCTCAGCCCCTGTTTTTTTTTTTTTCTTTAAATGTTTTGTTGAAAAGTATAATGGACATTCTAGAGGAAAAAAAATGGCAACCCACTCCAGTGTTCTTGCCTGGAGAATTCCAGGGAAGGAGGAGCCTGGCAGGCTGCAGTCCATGGGATTGCAAAGAGTTGGACATGACTGAGCGACTTTCACTTATAATAGACATGCAGAAGAGCGCACAAAATATATAGCTTATGAATTATCACAATGTAAATATTCACATGTAACTCTCATAATGCTCAGATGAAGAGATAGAGGACTACCATATACTCGAGAAGCCACTCCTTGCTCTTTTCAAAGTACTCATTCCTCACTGGTCCTTATAGATAACCTCTGTCCTCACAGTTACAGGCATTACTCCCTTAGTTTTCTCTAAATATTTACCACCCAAATTTATATTCCTGAATTCTGTAGTGTTCTTTTTTGGACCTCTGTATAAATAGAATTATATAATATGTATTTTTTAATCTTTTTTTTTTTTTTTGCTCAGTGTTATGTTTATGAGATTCATCAATATTCCTGTTTGTTGGTACATTTTATTCTTTTTGTTGTTTTGGGGTAAAGATGCTACATTGTCCTTCAGTAAGTAGACACTGAGTTTGTTCCAGTTTTCAGCTATTATGAATAATGCTTTTTTGTGTGTAAGCACATGTATTTCTGTTGGATATATACTTAAGAGAGAGTTGTGGGGTCGTATAGGGAGACTATATCCTGGTTTGCTTAATTCAGTTCTGGTTAATACCTACTGTCCTGGTATAATTGTTTATAGTACCCCATTTCACTCTCAAAAATATCTTTCTTTGAATGATAGCATAGGACATCATAATCATGGGATATATTTTAAAGCTTAGATTTAAGATAATTGCAAGTGGTTTTTCAATGCAGTTGTATCAATTTAAATACAATTTAAGTACATTACCAGCAATATGAGATTTTCTGTTGCTCCTCATCTTCATGAATACTTATTTTCAGTCTTTTAAATTTTAGCTCTTCTGGTGGTGTGTAGCAGTATATCATAATTTTAACTGTTATTTCCTTGATTATCATCAAAATTGAACACTTTCCAAGCATTTATTGGCCATTTGGATTTCTGTTTTCTGTTTGTGCATAAATTGCTCATTTGTGAAAATTCCTTGAGTTCTTTCACATTTCTTTTTATATTGAAAACTGTATTATAAGGTGATACATTTAGACTTGTTATATCATGCATGTTTACTACCTGTAATGATCCTCTTTGTGTAAACATTTATTGTATCTGATGTTAATAAAGCTATGTCCACTTCCTATTTGTCATTGTTTCAATATTATATCTTATACAGATATGCAGTTTTCTCAACACTGTTTGCTGAAGTGACTGTCCTTTCACTATTGTGTATTTTTCATACCTTTGTCAAAGATCAGGTGGCTAAATATTCATTCATTTATTTCTGGTCTCCCAGTTCTGTTCCATTTATCTCTATGTCTTTTTTCATGTGAAGATCATATTGTTTTGATTACTATAGTTTGTAATATATTTTGAAATCTGGAACTCCTATGCCCCAAGCTTTCTTCTTCTTTTTCAAGATTTATTTGGCTATTTTGGATCTTTTGTGATTGTATATAAATTTTAGGGTGCTTTTTCTATTTTTGTAAAAAATGTCATTTGTATGTTGATAGTGATCATATTGAATCTGAGTGGACATTGCAATCTGTGAATGTGGAATATAATTCTATTTGTGTCATATCTAAAGCTTTCATCAATGATTTGTGCAGTTCAAATATAAGTATTTCACCACTTTGTTAAGTTTATTCCTAGGCGTTTTATTCCTTTTGGCATGTCCTTGACTTATTAAAGTCTAGATTGATTGGCGATATTCCCTTCCTCTAAGATAACTGAACAATCTCAGAATACATAAATGCCACTTTCCCCTGTTCCTGACATAGGCCTTTCATGACAAGTGGCTCAGATGGTAAGGAATCCACCTGCAATGTGGGATACCTGGGCTTGATCTCTGGGTTTGGAAGATGTCCTGGAGGAGGGCATGACAACCCATTCTAGTACTCTTGCCTGGAAAATTCCATGGATGGAGGAGCCTGGTAGGCTACAGTCCATGGGGTCACAAAGAGTTGGACATGACTGAATGACTTCACTGTGTGTGTGTGTGTGTGTGTGTGTGTGTGTAGGCTTACCTGGTGGCTTAGATGGTAAAGGTTCTGCCTGCAATGTAGGAGACCAGGGTTTGAACCCTGGGTTGGAAAGATCCCCTGGAGAAGGGAATGGCAACCCACTCCAATATTCTTTCCTGGAGAATTCCATGGAGAGAGGAGCCTGGTGGGCTACAGTCAATGGGGTCACAAAGAGTCAGACACAGCTGAGTGATTAACATGTTCTCTTTCATATATATACACACACACACACATAAACTTAATTATTTTTTATATAGTAAATTGTGTAGCTACACTCAGATACTATTTCCCCCATTTCCTCGCTTTATTGAGATATAATTGACATAATTTTTGGCAAGTTTAAGGTATGAAATGCAACTGACAATTTGACATGTAAATATTGCAAAAAGATTCCCACAATAAGGTTCATTTATTTACACCTCTATCACTTCATGTAATTTAATTACTTTTTTATATATGAGGGTGGGAACATTTAAGATCTACTCTATTATCAACTTACAACTGTACAATAGGGTATTGTTAACTGTAGCCACCATGCTGTATATTAGATCCCCCAAATTTATTCATTCTGTAACCAGACCTTTGTACCCTTTGACCAACATCTTCTCATTTCCCCCACACCCTAGGCTTGGTCAGGACCAATCTAAACTTTGTTTCTGTGAGTTTGGCCTTTTAGATTTCCACCTATAAGTGAGAATATACAGTATTTGTCTTTATCTGTCTGAATTATTTCACAGAATATAGTGTCCTCAGGGTTCATCTTTGTTGTTACAAATGGCACGGTTTTCTTATTTTGTGTAGCTGAATAATATTCATACAGATGAATTTACATATACCTGTATGAATGCATTTCTTTATCCATACACTGAATGCATTGATATAACCTGTGACTAGTGTATGGATAAAGAAAATGTCAATCTGTCAGTAGAAACTTAGGGTGTTTCTATATCTTGACTATTGTGAATAATGCTGCAATGAATATGGGGATGCAGATATCTCTTTGAGATAGTGATTTCATTTCCTTTGGATATATACTGAGAAATAGGATCGATGAATCATATGATATTTCTAATTTTTTAGGAACATCCATACATTTACATTCCTAACAATAGTATACCAGGTTTCCATTTTCTCTACGTCCTAGCCAACAGTTGTTATCTTTTGTGTTTTTCATTAACAATTTGTTAAAAATGCAATATCTGCAAAGTGCAATGAAGTGAAGCACACTAAAATGTGATATGCCTGTGTTTCTTGTTGACTTTTTAATCTGGATGATCTGTCCAGTATTGAATGTGGGGTGTTAAAGTCATATTTTTCTTGTATTTTTGTCTGTTTTACTCTTCATGTCTGTTACAATTTACTTAATTTTAGGTGCTCCAATTTGTATTCACATATATTTGTAATTGTTACATTCTCTTGATTTATTGACTCCTTTATCATAATATAATGTCCTAGTTTTCCTCTTCTTACAGTTTTTTACTTAAATTTTATTTTGTCTCATAAAAGAATAGTTGTCCAATATTACAATATTGGTGTATTCTAAATTTGATTGTATACTGTACCAGTCTGTGGTACAGTTTTGTATTTTTTCATGTTACTAATTAGCATCCTTTTATTTCAATTTGAAGAACTCTTCAGCATTTCTTGTAAAGCAGGTATAGTACTGATAAACTTTCTCAACTTTTGTTTGGGAAATTCTTTATCTTGTCTTTTTTTTTCCTAAAGGAAAACTTTGTAAGGCAAAGTGTTCTTGGTCAGCAGTTTGAATATATCCTGGCATCCAAGGTTTCTGTTTAGAAATCTACCAGTAGTCTTATGGAGACTTTCTTCACTCTTTTCATACTTTGTTCTCCTCTGTGTAACTTCAGATGTCCTATCTTGTACTTCATAAATTCTTTCTTCTGCTTGATCCATCTTTTTGGCCTTTATTTCTGGGATTCAACTTTTACATATGTTAACTTTTCTTGCTGTATCCTTCATATCTCTTACTTTTTGTATCTGTTTTCTATTCTTTCCTTCAAGTTGTCTCATCTTGGGTAGAGTTTTTTAAAATTACATATTAGTTTATTTTGTTATATTAAGCTTATCATTTGCATTCCTCAGTTTGGTTATTGGACTTTTTAGAAGTTTTCTTTTTCAACCTTTCATTTATTTAAAAGTAATTTACTTTTGGTAAATAAAAGTTCCATGTTTTCTGTGTACAATGTGATGATTTGATATGTGTATGCATTGTGAAATGATTATTAGAATCAAATTAATGAACAAATCCATCACCTCCCAGTTGTCTTTTTGTGTATGTGTGATGATTATACTTGGAATCTACTAAATAGGATCGATGAATCATATGATATTTCTAATTTTTTAGGAACATCCATACATTTACATTCCTAACAATAGTATACCAGGTTTCCATTTTCTCTACGTCCTAGCCAACAGTTGTTATCTTTTGTGTTTTTCATTAACAATTTGTTAAAAATGCAATATCTGCAAAGTGCAATGAAGTGAAGCACACTAAAATGTGATATGCCTGTGTTTCTTGTTGACTTTTTAATCTGGATGATCTGTCCAGTATTGAATGTGGGGTGTTAAAGTCATATTTTTCTTGTATTTTTGTCTGTTTTACTCTTCATGTCTGTTACAATTTACTTAATTTTAGGTGCTCCAATTTTGTATTCACATATATTTGTAATTGTTACATTCTCTTGATTTATTGACTCCTTTATCATAATATAATGTCCTAGTTTTCCTCTTCTTACAGTTTTTTACTTAAATTTTATTTTGTCTCATAAAAGAATAGTTGTCCAATATTACAATATTGGTGTATTCTAAATTTGATTGTATACTGTACCAGTCTGTGGTACAGTTTTGTATTTTTTCATGTTACTAATTAGCATCCTTTTATTTCAATTTGAAGAACTCTTCAGCATTTCTTGTAAAGCAGGTATAGTACTGATAAACTTTCTCAACTTTTGTTTGGGAAATTCTTTATCTTGTCTTTTTTTTTCCTAAAGGAAAACTTTGTAAGGCAAAGTGTTCTTGGTCAGCAGTTTGAATATATCCTGGCATCCAAGGTTTCTGTTTAGAAATCTACCAGAGTCTTATGGAGACTTTCTTCACTCTTTTCATACTTTGTTCTCCTCTGTGTAACTTCAGATGTCCTATCTTGTACTTCATAAATTCTTTCTTCTGCTTGATCCATCTTTTTGGCCTTTATTTCTGGGATTCAACTTTTACATATGTTAACTTTTCTTGCTGTATCCTTCATATCTCTTACTTTTTGTATCTGTTTTCTATTCTTTCCTTCAAGTTGTCTCATCTTGGGTAGAGTTTTTTAAAATTACATATTAGTTTATTTTGTTATATTAAGCTTATCATTTGCATTCCTCAGTTTGGTTATTGGACTTTTTAGAAGTTTTCTTTTTCAACCTTTCATTTATTTAAAAGTAATTTACTTTTGGTAAATAAAAGTTCCATGTTTTCTGTGTACAATGTGATGATTTGATATGTGTATGCATTGTGAAATGATTATTAGAATCAAATTAATGAACAAATCCATCACCTCCCAGTTGTCTTTTTGTGTATGTGTGATGATTATACTTGGAATCTACTCTCTTAGAAACTTTCATAACGGAAGGTAGAGTGGTAGTTCACAGAAGCTGGTGGGTTGAGGGAAATGGAAGATGTTGATTAAAGAATACAGACTTTCATTTTAAGATGAATAATTTCTGGAAACCTAATGTATAGCATGTTGACTATAGTTAACAATAATGTTGTCTTTTTATAATGTCAAATTCATTGCTAAAATTTTCAAATTGAGTGTTGCTTACATGAAACTATTAAGCACAATGTGTTATACCTTTTAAACTTAACTCTCATGAGTTTTGTGGATCTCTTCTGTTTGTTCTGTTTCTCTCTTATGTTGTATTTCTGTTTTGTGTCTGATTATCTTTATTTTCTTTTTCTTTTTTTGGTTGTGCAACATAACTATTGATATCTTAGTTCCTCTAACAGGGATTGAACCCAGGACTTGGCAGTGAAAGTGTCAAGTCCTAACCACTGGACTTCCAGGGAATTCCTTTGTGTCTGATGGTCTTTGATGGCTTGCTGGATGTTGTCTTCTTTCAGTAAATATTTTTCAAATATTTTAGAATAGTTTTTAGATTTACAACAAAATTGCAGAGTTTATCTCTCATTCTTAACATCTTAATACATCTTTTTTTCAATAAATAAACCAATATCAATATACTATTAATAACTAATTTGCATACTTTATTCCAATTTCCTTCATTTTTTGCCTAATTTCTTTTTTCCTATTCCAGAACCCTACCCAGGGTAGCATATTGTATTTAGTTGTCATTTATCCTAAGATTTCTCTTTGTTATGACAGTTTCTCAGACTTTCCTTGAGTTTATGATCTTGACAATCTTGTGAAATGGCTGTCAGTTAGCATTTATCTGTGTTATATTTTCATGTGATTTAGATATAGTAACCATAAATATGTCATACTAATTTTGAGATAAAAATGATTGTCTAAACAGCTGTTATTTGAATGAAAGCAGGTCCACCCAGGTATGAGTGCAGTTTCTCTGAGTGGGTCCAATAGTGAAGAGAGGATGATGATTCTCATAGCTTTGTGGAGCTCAGTAGTTTACTGGATATTTTACTAATTGATAGAAAGTTTCCTTAGGTCTTCAGTTAATGTATATCATTAGCTAGGCGGTCAGTGGCCAAAATTAATGTCATATAACTAAAGTCAGATCTTGATATTTGGAAAACAACACACAAAATTTTCGGAGAACTGGAAGTAAAAGCACAAAATATACAGTAGTTAAGTAACAGTAGTTTTTTGTTGAACAATTGTGGTGTTATCCACAGGTGTTTTTTATTTTCAGGAGCAATTCTTCTTTATTTTCAGAACGAAATATATATATTTTTTTATTTTGGAAGCAATATATAGTCAAATCTAAGTACATTCAGTAATAATAATGTTATGGCTACAATTTATAACTGGAAAATATTCAATATTTTTTGAAAGCTGATTATTGTTTTAAATGTGTAGATGATAAGAATGCTCTTTTGGCTGAAGCTTACATTATCTATTTCTTGAACTAGGACATTTTCCTATATTATTTGGGATGTTGTTTTCAAAACATTCATGTGACATTAGGCTCTTTATAACTTCAGCCCCTTTTAAAAGAGTTAACATAAGGAAAACAGATCCCTTGCTAAATTTTCCAAATTATTTATATTTAGAAAGGAACAAACAGCACACAATCTGAGTGTGAGAATGGAGGCTTTCTGAGGTCACTGAAATAAATTAAGGCAACATTTTGTGAAAGGGAAAGGTTAATCCCATATAAATGAGAATGAGAGATGGCATAGAAAATGAGCAGCTGACGGCAAAAAGGAGAAACTGCAAAACTGAATGACGGTGAATTGATAGTAGGCATTTCACATGTCAGAAAGGAGGCATAGAAATGGGGAGGCGATTATAGGCCAGCTCAGAAAAGGAGTTTCTCATAAAAGAGGATAATGGCATATGAAATTGGTTAGGGGAATTGAAAAGGAAGAAAGTGGCAATATGGCATCAACAAAGCACCAAGTTAAAATGTAAGAAAACAAGAAACGACAAACAGAGGAGCAAACTACCACCTGACTGTGATGAGTTCAGCCAGGGTCCCTCAAGCATTGTATTGCTGCGTCTCTGCTCAACATGACCCACAGGAGGCATGGTGACTTTCCCATGACACAGTCGGTGTCCTTTGGTATCTCTGATTCTTTTTTTGTTATATAGGCTGTAACTAAAAACTTCTCTCTTCTACGTACAGGGTCTAATTTGTTAAAGACAACCAATGCTAGGTACATAACTGCTCCTCTAAACATATGGTAGAATTTTATATTTACTGCAGTCAAAGAAATACACTGTTTTTTAAGAATGCAGTTTATAAAGTTCTTCAACATTAGAGAGAATTCAAAGATGCTGTGTGCCAATATAACATCACCTGAATTGTCTTCTTAAGCTTCAAGCTGCTGGAAGTTTGGGATTACGGCAGGTGCATCATTTAAAAAAAAAAAAGGTATTTGGTCATGGTGGTGGTTACCATCTAGATGGTTAATAAAGCCTTATTTTGGGGACTTCTCTGATGGTCCAATGACTAAGCTCAGTGCTCCCCATGCGGGGGGCCTGGGTTTGATCCTTGGTCAGGGAACTAGATCCCACATGCTGCAACTAAAGATCACAGATCCCTTGTGCTGCACAGCCAAATAAAATAAATAAATATTAAAAAATAAAACCTTATTTCCCCATGCTGTGATTATATATGTATTGTTTCTTAAGCCATCAGTTTCTCCTCTCATTTTGTGTCCTTATCAATTAAGAGTTAGTCAGCAATGTTAACGGGACTCTTGAAAAAGCATAATTGTATTAACCAGCTTCATTTTTTAGCACTTTCTGTTTGGGCAACCACTTTCCTATCCCTTATCTCATTTGATCTTCAGCATAATCCAGAGAAGTATGTTCAAGGGAGATTCTTTTTCCTTTGTTTAAATGTAAACTCAGAAAAAAGGTTCAGTGACTTCTGCCAAGTTGTACAACTGGTGAGTGGCAGCATTTGGACTGTATCCTGTGTTTCCTGACAGCTAGTCCTGTGTTCTTCCTGCCACACTACGCTTTCATTTTTAAAGTTCTTGCTACTTTGATTCTTAATTTATTACATTTCTTTCCTCTCATCCTTTTTCTCTTTTCCCTATTGCTAAGACAAAAAGCAAAGTCATAGGAGCAAGTTTTCTTTTTAGAGAGCATGGGAATCCCTTGTGAGGTGAGGTTGTTTTAAGTTAAAAACTAAATTTATGGCTAGACAGGATGGCTATATTAAACTACTCAGATACATTCATACCCATATTTATGGATGTCTGGTCTCTTGGACTGTCCTTCTTCCTCTGTCCTTTCTGTGGTGTGTGTATGAAGAAGAGACACACAGAGAGAACAAGAAAGTTTGACTTCTTACTGAAGATTATTAGGAGATCTTAGGTTCTATCTCTGAGAAGTAGCATAAAAATTATTAAGTATCATACATTAACTACCTAGTATGTATCAAATGCTGTATCAGGTCTTTATATCTAAAGAGCAGTGTGATATACTAGTTGCAAGGGCCAGTATTCATCCTAGTTTTATTCTGACCCTAGGTAACTTGTTTGAAAAATAAGTTATACTTCTTTTATTCATAATCCCTGTATGAAGTACATTTTATGCAACTCGGAAATCAGAGAGTTTTCTTTCATTGTATCTACTTGCTTGTTTGAAACCATTAATACCCAAGAGGCCAGGCCTTGGTAATCAGTCCCATTTCAGGAAGCCAGAGGATGTTTTCCTTTCCAATTGCAGAGAAAAACATATTATGTAGTTGCTAAAGATATGGAACTTGGTTCCTTCATTTCTTTTCTTGAGTAACTAATGCCTGGCTCAGTGGCACATACAGGTGACAAAACTCTTTGGAAAGTCAGGCCAGAACGAAGATCCTGAGTATCTGAGAGATCTAGTTATAGCAGAGATTAGCAGTGAAAGGGAGGTGGGAAGGTAGGGAAGACAAATTTTGATTCCGTATAACTTTTTATTTATTCATTTTATTTTTGACTGCACTGGGTCTTTGTTGGGCTTCCCTGGTGGCTCAGATGATAAAGCATCTGCTTGCAATGCGGGAGACCTGGGTTCGATCCCTGGGTCAGGAAGATCCCCTGGAGAAGGATCTTTGTTGCTGTGTGGGCTTTTCTCCAGCTGTGGAGAATGGGGGCTACTCTCTAGTTGTGGTGCAAGGGCTTCTCATTGCAGTGTATTCTCTTGATGGAGAGCGCAGGCTCTAGGGTGCACAGGCTCCAGCGGTTGCAGCATGTGGGCTCAGTAGTTGTAGCTTGTGTGCTCTAAGGCACAGGCTTAATAGTTGTGGTGTATGGCTTAGTTGCTCCAAGGCATGTGGGATCTTTCCAGATTAGAGATCCAACCCCAATATGCATTGGCAGGTGGATTCTTCACCACTGATCTACAGGGTGGCCCCCATATAACATTTTAGAGTGTTAGCCTTAAATACTAAAACTAGACAGCCTTAGCTAGGGAAGGTATGAAGATAATTTCCCAGTGTAAGAGAGCTACAGTTCTTTTTGTAGTCACAAGAAGTATATGCTTAGAATCTAAATAGTTGAGACAGTATAAAGTGATGGCCCTACTTTGCATGAGATGTGAGCATAAGTGAATAATTAGTTTGCTTTAACTAGAAATACTGCAACTGGTAATTTGATCATTTACCTGAATCCCTTGAAGTACTAACTCTTTTTATAATGTGGCTTCCAGAACTCTCAACATTCCTGCGACTCAGTCTTTGGAATTGCCTTGTGACACTGTGATTCAATCTTTTAAATTTCTGCCCTTGTAACACAGATTTCTTCTTTGAGGTTATATTTAATTATTTTAAACAAAGCAATTTAAATGTAAACTTTATGTATAATATATCTGGTTAAATGAAATGCCACTTACAATCAAAAAATACCTTCCATGTATGCTTAAAAATTTGTGCTAAGGTCTCCTACTAAACATATTTTTCACACAGCATTTTGAATAGCATTATTGGGATGAACTATATAGCTTCCCAATATGGCCATTTTAAAAGGGCTACCATTCCAGTTTGCTGAAAATTAGTCTCAGTATATCATGCCTGCAAGCTTGTTTAGCCTCCTTCCACATCCTTACATTGTAAATTGTCTTTATAATCCTGCTTGGCGTTAGCCCATTTCTCAATTATTTCTTTCATATAATAAGTATATTATTTCAGCTATGATTCATTTAAGCCCAGCTTAACTGAAAGAATAATCAAATTAATATATTTAATTTGCGTTTAAGTTAGTTCTTAGGCCAGGGAAGTACTTTCCAGCCACTAGGGTAGAATTCCTATGTTTTCCAGTGTGTTCCAGGTGAATATCCATTTTGTTAAAGACTGTATCAACTGGGAGAGTGATGAAGATGCAGAAGGACGTCCTTCAGAGTAGGACACTGGGTTCCTCACACCTCACTCCCCACCATACATCAAAACCACAACTCGCACTGAAATCGACCTGGAAACTAGATTAGCTCTTTTACAAGTAAAGAAAAATCCACTCAAAGTTTTGTAGGAAGAGAGGAGAAGCTATTTGATTGGAACCTGCACCTCTACTCTGTGCTGCAGAAAAGGAGGGGAATTTAGCAGCTTCAGGATCCTCCTTGGGGGAGTGAAGGCTTTGAGCCCCTTATCAGGCACCCCAGCAGCAGGGTTTGACACCAGAATGATGAGGCCCCTTACCTGGTTTGAAGACCAGTGGGACTTAGAGGGCTGTAAGAAACCGACACTCCTCTCTGACATGCACAAACTTGTTTAGGCCCAGTCACAGTGCAAAGCTAGCAGATAGAAAACTGCCTGGGTCTTGGGCCAGCTTGCCAGCACTGTCTCAGCATGTCTCCCAGCCCGCACCCAGCCATTTCAGCCCTCTGGCTCCAGCGCTGCTCCCCACTGAGCCAGAATCTGCCATTGCCACCTTGAAAGCACACACTTGGAGGGAACAGATATAGCTCAGACCCTGGCCCTGCCTCTGACCTGGGCAGTGGCAGCTATTGCCTGCCTGTGCTTTTGTGTCTACACTGTGGAGGGAGCTAGGCTAGATCCAAGGTGGAGACCTTCACCACCAGAGCATGCATCCCTGAGCATGCTTGGAAGTTAGAGGAATTTGCCTAACAAAGACCTCCATCTCTGAGTGAAGTCCCTGTGCACATTTAAGAGGTGACAGGGCCAGATCAAACATGTGACCCCAATCCCTTTGGCCCTAATCTGGCCTATAGCCCAGCCATGCACACTGGATAAAAGTGGAACCTGCACAGAACTGCAACCCTAAGCCTTCAGGCCCTGGCCAGGTAGACTTGCATCACATCAGAGAGAAACCCAACTCTCCCAGAGGGAACCACAGAAAACCACAGACTTGCCAAATCAACCTTGAGGAAAAAAAGAAGAAACCTGGAGAGAGAACCTTCTAAGATTTCATGTTGATGTTGTTTAGTTACTAAGTTGTGTACAACTGTTTTGTGACCACATGGACTGTAGCCCACCAGGCTCCTCTGTCCATGGGATTTCCCAGGCAAGAATACTGGAGTGGGTTGCCATTTCCTTCTCCAAGGGAACTTCTCGATTCAAGTATGAAACTCGCATTTCCTGCATTAGCAGGTGGGTTCTTACCACCAAGCTACCAAGTAAGCCCTCCAAGATTTCACACTATGGTAATTAAACATTGTGGGACCTGCACTAAAATAGACACATATATCAATGGAACAAAAGAGAGCATAGAAGTAAACCAGTGCACCTATGGCCAATTGATCTATGACAAAGAGGCCAGAATATACAATTTGGAAAGGGCAGTCTTTTCAAAAACTGAATGGCTGCCTGGAAATCAATGAGATTAGAACATTCATTCACACCATATACAGGACTACGGTGAAAATGGTTTAAAGACCTAAATTAAAAACAAAACAAAACAAAACATAAAACTCCTAGAAGACAACAATAAAGGCAGAACACAGTTTGACATAAATCATAGCAATATATTTTTGATGTCTCCCAAGGTAAATAAATTAGAGAAGGCAATGGCAACCCACTCCAGTGTTCTTTCCTGGAGAATCCCAGGGATGGGGGAGCCTGGTGGGCTGCCGTCTATGGGGTCGCAGAATCGGACACAACTGAAGCGACTTAGCAGCAGTAGCAGCAAGGTAAATAAATAAAAGCCAAAAAGCCAAAGAAGACCTAAATAAAGTTAAAAGCTTTTGCACAGCAAAGGAAGCCATCAACAAAATGAAAAGACAACCTGCAGAATGGGAGAAAATATTTTCAATGATATGATCAACAAAGGATTAATATCCAAAAGATATAAATAGCTCATATAACTTAACATCAAGTGAATAATTAACCTAATCAAGAAACACACACCAGATCTGAATAGATATTTTTCGAAGGAATACGTAGGGGTAAGTAAAAGGCAAATAAATGAAAAAGTGTTCAATGTTTCTAATATTAGAGAAATGAGAACAATAATGAGATATCACCTCACACCTGTCAGAATGGCTATCATTACAATGTCTACAAATAACAAGTGTTCAAGAGGATGTGAAAGAAAAGGAAACCTTGTACATTGTTGGCAGGGGTGTAAATTAGTGCTGCCACTATGGAAAATATGAAGGTTCCTCAAAAAGCTAAAATTACCACTAGTCTACCAATTCCACTCCTTCCATATATATCTGGAAAGAACAAAAATACTAAAACACAAAGTCAACAAGAAACATGCACCCCAATGTCCATAGAAGCACTATCTGCAATAGCCAGGACATGGAAACAACCCATGTGCTCATCAATAAATGAATGGTTAAAGAAGGTGTGGAATATTAATCATAAAAAAGAATGGAATTCTGCCATTTGCAGCAGTGTGGATGGACCTAGAGAATATTATGCTTAGTGAAATAATTTAGGCAGAGAAAGACAAATAGTCTATATTCTCACTTAAATGTGGAATCAACAAAATTAAATGAATGAGTATAACAAAATAGGAACAGATACAGAGAAGAAAGTAGTGGTTACCAGTAGGGAGAGGAATGTGGAGGAGTAAGATACAGGGAGGGTATTAAGGGTTACAACCTACTGGGTATAAAATAATATAGAAGGAAATAATGTATAATATGGCAAATATAGCCAATATTCTATAATAACATTTAATGGAATATAATATAAAAACATCAAATTGCTATGCTGTACATCTGACTCCTATATAACATTGAAAATCAACTATACTTCAACTTAAAGGAAATAACAATGCATCTGTCTAAATATGTAATTAAAATCCTCTTAAATATTTACCCTTAATATACATCTGTTTGAGAGGCATCTACCATACACTAAATAAGCATGTATGGTGATAAACAATCAGGGAAGTTCCAACCTACTGTGTAACACAGTATTATGGAACAATCTAAATGGGAAAAGAATTTGAAAAAGACTGGATACATGTATATGTATCACTGAATCACTTCAGTGTATATCTGAAACTATCATAACATTGTTAATCAAGCTCTAATATATAATAAAAAATTGAAATCAAATGGACATGCTGAAGTCTTAGTCTATATGTTGGTAATAATTCAGTTCAGACATTGCAAATTTTAAGAAGGTTATGACAGTTTTATAGTTTTTCCTTTTCTATTCTTAATAATATGTTTATAGAAATTTTTAAACAAGCATTAGTTTAAACAGGAAACATCAAGAACAACCATGTTAGAATTTAACATATCAATAAAGAAAATGACAAATAATAATAATGTATATGTCCTTTGGTCCATTTTTACTGGATACATAATTTGCCATCATCTGATCAAATTCCTGTTCAGTATACTAAGTTACTTGAAAAGCAGATTAATATATTAATTTTACTAAAGGAAATAATGCATTAATTATATCTACTTTTGCTCTATCAATCAAAATAAAGACTATATGCATAGTAAATTATATAGAAGAAAAAGGCTGGTGAATAAAATACCAAAACCTTGTTGCTTAGATTGTCATATATTTAAAAAGCAACAAAATTATAAAAATAAACTACTTCTTTCTTTAAATATAAAATGCAAGAGCTCAAGAATCAGCTGTTTCCTCCTTTTGATGCTAAAACATTAAGCAAAATTTCCACTTTCCTTTCTATAAACATTTGGTTCAGAAACCAAAAGCAATGTGTCATTTAGAAATTTAAAGGTTGACATTATGGTAATATTACACAAAGTAAATTAACTATCATTCCTAACTTAGCAAATTGTGTTATTGTTTTTCAGTGATGTCTGATTCTTTGCGACCCCATGGACTGCAACACACCAGGCTTCCCTGCCCTCCACTATCTCCTGAAATTTGCTCAAACTCCTGTCCATTGAATTGGTGATGCCATCCAACCATCTCATCTTCTGTCACCCTCTTCTCCTGTCCTCAATCTTTGCCAGCATCAGGGCCTTTCCAGTGAGGCGGATCTTCTCATCAGGTGGCCAAAGTATGGGGAGTTTCAGCTTCAGCATCAGCCCTTCCAATGAATATTCAGGGTTGATGTCCTTTAGGATTGACTGGTTTGATCTCCTTGCAGTCCAAGGGACTCTCAAGAGTCTTCTCCAACACCACAATTTGAAAGCATAAATTTTTCGGCCCTCAGCCTTCTTTATGGTCCAACTCACCTCCATAACATGACTACTGGGAAAACCATAACTTTGACTATACAGACCTTGTTGGCAAAGTGATGTCTCTGCTTTTTAATATACTGTCTAGGTTGGTCATAACTTTCCTTCCAAGGAGTAAGCATCTTTTAATTTCATGGCTGCAATCACCATCTGCAGTGATTTTGGAGCCCAAGAAAATAAAATGTCTCACTGTTTCCACTATTTCCCCATCTATTTCCCATGAAGTGATGGGACCGATTCCATGATCTTCGTTTTGTGAATGTTGAGTTTTAAGCCAGCTTTTTTACTCTCCTTTTTCACTTTCATCAAGAGCCTCTTTAGTTCCTTCCTCTTCACTTTCTGCCATTAGGGTGGTATCATCTGCATAACTTAGATTGTTGATATTTCTCCCAGCAATCTTTATTCCAGCTTGTAACTCATCCAGCCTGGCATTTCACATGAGGTACTCTGCATTTCTGGGGCTCCAAAATCACTGCAGATGGTGACTGCAGCCATGAAATTAAAAGACGCTTACTCCTTGGAAGAAAAGTTATGACCAACCTAGACAGCATATTAAAAAGCAGAAACATCACTTTGCCAACAAAGGTCCGTCTAGTCAAGGCTATGGTTTTTCCAGTAGTCATATATGGATGTGAGAGTTGGACTATAAAGAAAGCTGAGTGCCAAAGAACTTTTGAACTGTGGTGTTGGAGAAGACTCTTGAGAGTCCCTTGGACTGCAGGGAGATCCTACCAGTCCATCCTAAAGGAGATGAGTCTTGAGTGTTCATTGGAAGGACTGATGCTGAAGCTGAAACTCCAATACTTTGGCCACCTGATGTGAAGAGCTGACTCATTTGAAAAGACCCTGATACTGGGAAAGATTGAGGGCAGGAGGAGAAGGGGACAACAGAAGATGAGATCATTGGATGGCATCACCGACTCAATGGACATAAGTTTGGGTAAACTCCGGGAGTTGGTGATGGACAGGGAGGCCTGGCATGCTGCAGTCCATGGGGTTGCAAAGAGTCAGACATGACTGAGCGACTGAACTGAACTCTGCATTTAAGTTAAGTAAACAGAGTGAAAATTATAGCCCTGTTGTACTCCTTTCCCAATTTTGAACCAGTCAGTTGTTCCATACATGGTTCTAACTGTTGCTTCTTGATCTGGATACAGGTTTCTCAGAAGACAGATAAGATGGTCCGGTATTCCCATCTCTTTAAGAATTTTCCACATTATGTTGTGATCCACATATAGTGTAGTCAATGAAGCAGAAGTAGATGTTTTTCTGGAATTCCCTTGCTTTTTCTACAAGCCAATGAATATTGGCAATTTGATCTCTGGCTCTTCTGCCTTTTCTGAACCCAGTTTGTACATCTGGAAGTTCTTGATTCAAGTACTGCTAATGCCTGTCTTGGAGGATTTTGAGCACAGTTTTACTCGCATGGGAAATGAGCGCAATTGTCTGGTAGTTTGAACTATTTTCTCACTGCCCTTCTTTGGGACTGGGATGAAAATTGACCTTTTCCAACCCTGTGGCCACTGTTGGGTTTTCCAAATTTGCTGACCTATTGAGTGCAGGACATTAACAGCATCAGTTTTATTGGTAGTAATGCTTCCTAAGGCCCCCTTGATTTCACCCTCCAGGATGTTTGGCTCTAGGTGAGTGACCACCCCATCATGGTTATCCTTGTCATTAAGACCTTTTTAATATAGTTCTTCTGTGTGTTCTTCTCACCTCTTCTTAATCTCTTCTGCCTTTGTTAGGTCCTTGTTGCCTGTCCTTTATCGTGCCCATCCTGCATGAAATGTTCCTTTGGCATCTCCAATTTTCTTGAATAGATTTCTAGTCTTTTCCATTCTGTTGTTTTCTTCTATGCATTGTTTATTGAAGAAGACCTAGTAAATTCTAACTAAAATGAAATATTATGTTAGAAATAAAGTACATGGTAACTTACATACTGATCAATATTTTGATATTTTTGAACCTAAAATATTTTCCTTAACATTTCTCAGAAATTACAACAAATATTTAAAAGTATTTCCTGAATGATTTATTAGGTTCAAAAAGTGTGGAAAATAGTTTTCTACAAGAAATCATGTAAGAAGTAGTCTGACATTTAATTTTTTGGTGGATGGAATCCTTTTTGTAATTAAAATAATATGTTATAAGATCCTTCAGCCTACTTTTCTGAATTAGAAATTTAATATCAAGGAATCAACACCTGGATTATTTCCCTGCTTCCAAGGGGAGATGGTGTGGAAACCAGCTCACTTACTGGAAAAAACACACAGATGAGACCTTTTAACTCTGATATTGGGAGATAATAGGATTGATGTTTGCGGAATCATGAAATAGTCTGAAAGGGCAATGTTTTGAGACTCCCAGAATATTAGACTTCAGTAGGCCCTTCTTGAGTCTTGAAAGGTCATTTTAGGATGAATTGAAGGCCGTCTTTTTCACACAGCAGGGGACAGACTTATGGAACTCAGTACCCAGACAGGTAAGTCAGGAAACATAAACAATCACAAAATGACAGATCAGCAGGTCAGTGATAGATTTAGAATAAATAACTGAAGAAAACAGTGTTTCTCACCACTACTTTGTATTAATTCAGGAAGTATTTTGTTGAATTGCATTGTGTGCATTAGGCCACTTATATTTATTGTAATTACTGATCAATTTAAATAAAATTTTGCATCTTAAGCTTTCTATTGTCTCACTTTTTCTGTGCTTATTTCTCCTACTTTTTTGGCCTTCTTTTGATTTGACTGAGTTATTTTTATTTAAGCAAATCCATTTTGTTCCTTCCAATCATTTGGAAATTATACATTCTACTTCTGTATTATTTGCCTTTAAAGTTTATCATGCATGTATATAAAATTCTAAACATAGTGTCTTTATACCCCACCAAACAATGTAAGGATCTTAGAATACTTGAATTCCAATCACCCCCTCTAAACTTATGTACTGTTGTTATCATTTCTGTTATTTTTATAATCTCCATAGTTAGTAATTATTATTTTTACTGTCTCTGCTTATTTAGATTTGCTCCATTTGTTTACAAATTTCTTTATTCACCATTCTTTATTGTAACTTAGTCATATACTTGGAATAATCTGCCTTGTTCCGGAAAAGTGGTAAGCACAATTTTTGTTTGACATTTTCTTGTCATTCTTAAAAGATAATTTTGATACCTACATAATTCTAGATTGGTTTCTTTACCTGAGCATTTTAAAGATATTGTTCCACTATCTTCTATAGTTCATTATAGCTTTGGAAAATTCTATTCTGTGTCTATATGACTTTGTAAGTTACCCATCTTTTCTGTATGGCTTCATTTATGATCTTTTCTCTATCTTTGGTGTTTTATAGTTTTATCACGATGTGTCTAAGTTTGTTTGGTATGCATCATACTTCCCAAAACAGAGGATATGTGTCTTTCATTAATTTTATCATCTTCTCTTCCATTATCTCTGTGAGTATTGCTTCCACCATTTTCTTAATTCTCTCTTTTGAGAATGTTAAATATAGAGAAAGTCTTCCAATTATATCCTCTATATCTGAGGGTTTTTGTCCTGTTTTCCAAGTTTTGTCCCTCTGTATTTTATTTTGAATATTCGTTTCTGGTTCATTTTCCAGTTTACTTATTTTCTTCAGCTGAATCTAATTCATCCACTGAGTTGTAATTTCAGTCACGTTTTTATTTCTAGATGTTATATTTTTGTATCTTTCCAAATCTGCCTGTTTTATAAGATTTTGATATCTTAAGTCTTTGAGTGAATAAGTGTTTTCTTGTTTTTGCTAATTCTAAGCATGGTTTTGCATTGGCCAAATTTACTTTGTGTAAATTTTGAGCGTCTTGCTTAAGGATACTTTCTGATTGAGAAGAGGAGGTTTGATTTTTCCAGGTTTCAAGAATTGTTCAGTTCAGTTCAGTTCAGTCGCGCAGTCGTGTCCGACTCTTTGCGACCCCATGAATCGCAGCACGCCAGGCCTCCCTGTCCATCACCAACTCCCGGAGTTCACTCAGACTCACGTCCATTGAGTCTGTGATGCCATCCAGCCATCTCATCCTCGGTCGTCCCTTTCTCCTCCTGCCCCCAATCCCTCCCAGCATCAGGGTCTTTTCCAATGAGTCAACTCTTCACATAAGGTGCCCAAAGTACTGGAGCTTCAGTTTTAGCATCATTCCTTCCAAAGAAATCCCAGGGTTGATCTCCTTCAGAATGGACTGGTTGGATCTCCTTGCAGTCCAAGGGACTCTCAAGAGTCTTCTCCAACACCACAGTTCAAAAGCATCAATTCTTCTGCGCTCAGCCTTCTTCACAGTCCAACTCTCACATCCATACATGAACACAGGAAAAACCATAGCCTTGACTAGACTATCAACCTAAAATCTTTCTTATTTTCTTAATTCATGGTATCCTGAAGCTGGTGTGTGTGTGTGTGTGTGTGTGTGTATACACTCCAGATATAACTGAGGGAAATTCTTTGGTTACTAGTCCTAGGAGAGAGCATGTATTAATAACTTGAGCTATAGTAGAATGAGGCAGTTTCTCTCCTCGGTTACCATTGCCAAGAGGCACATTTTAAAAAGATAACTCCTCAGAAAAGGGAAAGAAAAGCAAAAATAAATAAATGGGACTACATCAAACTAGAAATATTTTTCTCTACAGAGGCAGTGGTGAGGCTCAGGTCTTTATGAGCCGATTCAATTGCTCTTACTCTAAACTGCTTCCCGCTCTCCATTGTTGCCAGCACTCTTACCAGCTGGTGGGTATATTATCTCAGCGAACATTTACCCTAGGTCAGCACCACTCAGAGTGTGTTCCTTCAGCATCAGCATCTTGCAGGAACATCTCTGTTGCTGCTAAGTCGCTTCAGTCATGTCTGACTCTGTGTGACCCCAGAGATGGCAGCCCACCAAGCTCCCCCGTCTCTGGGATCCTCCAGGCAAGAACACTGGAGTGGGCTGCCATTTCCTTCTCCAACATCTCAGAAATGCAGATTATCATGCCTTCCTCAGACCTACTGAATCAGAAACTCTAGGGGTGGGGCCCACCAATTTGAGGCTGACCAAGCTTTCCAGGTGATTCTGCTCTAAGTTTAAGTTGGAGAAGCACACAGTTAGATTGATGATTCTCTAGGGAATTCCCGGGTGGTCCAGTGGTTAAGAATCCGTCTTCCAATGCGGGGAACGCAGATTCGATCCCTGGTTAGGGAACTAAGGTCCCACATTCCACAGGGCAGCTAAGCCAGAGCACCACAGCTACGAAGCCCACTTACTCTAGAGCCTGTGGTCCACAAGACAAACCAGCATGCAGCAGCTAGAGAAAAACTGGGCGCCGTCACAGAGAGCCTGCTGCAACACAGACCCAGTGCAGGCAAAAACAAGTAAATGAATGAATAAAGAGTGCTGAATTATTCCCATACAAAAGCTCCCAAACACCAGGTGTACCCAGAGCAATTAAATCAGAATCTATGGAGGCACGACCCAGCTATCAGCTCCCCAGCTGATTCTATGTGTGGCTGAGATCGAGAACAACTGGCCTAGATTTTTGTCTGAGAGATGCCCCTATCCGCACAACTGATGGTTCCCATCCCCATCCCTCATACACTCCTGCCTTTTTTAGGTTCCCAAGAGCCCCTGGGGAGGCTTCATGGATGCTCAGGGTAAAGTGTGGGCTGGGCCCTTTGGCTGCTGCCATGCCTCGTCCACTCCAGCCATCATTTGAGCATCCTGTGCCACTTGCTCCTTACTGCCAACATTCCAGCCCCACTGATGCCTTGTCCTGGTGCTGCATCTCAGGCTAAACACCCTTCACTGCTCCGCTGTGGATCTGGACCAGCTCAGGAAACTGGATTCCCATCCTTGAAGTTCTGCTTTTTTACTCTGGGATGGCTCTCTTTGTTGACAAAATAGGCCTTCCAGTTCAAGTGTTTACCTGCAGCAGCAGTAGCTCAGCTGGGATGTTTTAAAGAGCTACCATGCTATTAATCAGGAGCATCACCCCTCCCCAGTCTTCCGAGTCTGCTGAGTCTGTTTCTTGTACCAGATTCCACCTTCAGTAGGTGGAAACTCTCTCTCTAGGGTTCTTCCATCACGCTGTGGTTTGCCTACTGTCATCAGGACCTGATTCGTCAGACTTGCCCATGGACATTGGAACGTCTTCAGCCTCAGTGGCGCCTAACTGCACCTGCCAGATCTAAATTGGGCCAGCCAGTATTCTTGTTATAAATATAGAAAATGAGATATATTTAATATGACTGGTATTGGAATTTAAATTTCATAACTATGGTAACCTGAACATAGGAACTAATTCATTAGAATCAGACTGAATGGAAAACTGAAAACACTGGATATAGGGAGTGTACCTTGTGTTTTATTTTCAATCCTTTTATATTTTGAGATAATTGTAGATTCATCAGTCAGTTCAGTTCAGTTNCCATCTATCTGCATTTATAGCTCTTTAGAACTCACTTTTGTGTTATTTCCTATGGTTAATATGTTAGAAGTGAAAGTCGCTCAGTCATGTCCAACTCTTTGTGACCCCATGGACTATACAGTCCATGGAATTCTCCTGGCCAGAATATTGGAGTAGGTTTCCCTTCTCCAGGGGATAGTCCCAACCCAGGGATCAAACCCAGGTCTTCCACATTGCAGGCAGATTCTTTACCATCTGAGCCACCAGGGAAGCCCAATATGTTAGAAGGTATTAGTATTTGCACTTTGGGACTGTGTCTTAGTTCAGGCTACTATAACAAAGTACCAGTAGGCTGGATGGCTTATAAACTACCAAAATTTATTTCTGTAGCGTGGTTGAGTTCTGCCAAGGGCCCTCTTCTACCCCAGGGACTCATAACTTGTCACTGTATCCTCAGATTGGAGTAGACGAAGTAAATCTTTCGTGACTCTTGTGCTGTGCTGTGCTTAATTGCTCAGTCATGTCTGACTCTGCAACCCCATGGACTGTAGCCCACTAGGCTCCTCTGTCCATGGGGATTCTCCGGGCAAGAATATTGGAGTGGATTGCCATGCCTTCCTCCAGGGTTCGTGACTCTAAGGATGACAGTAATCTGGTTCATGAGCCCCACCTCCTGATACCATCATACTGAGGAGAGGGTCTCCACATTAATTTAGGGGGAAACACAAAACATTCAGTTCATAACATTCCATCTTGGCTCCTCCAAACTGATGTCCATTTTACATGAAAAATAAGTTCATTCCATCCTAACAGCCTTAACTTGTTCTAGTATCACCTCTAAGGTCAGGAGTCTTATCTAACTATCAACTAAATCAGGTATGAATAAGACTCAGAGTACATTCATCCTAAGGTAAAATTCCTCTCTAGCTGTGCACCTGTGAAACCAAACAAGTTAACCAAGCAAGTGCTTTGGGGGCTATTTAGATGAAATGGATATATTGTGCATATGAGAACGGCATGGGTTCGAGGGCTCTGGGGCAGAATGTCAGAGACTGGATGTTCATATTCCTCCAAAATTCATATTTGAAACTCTCTCCTCTGATGTGATGGTGTTAGGAGGTGAGACCTTTGGGAGGTAATTAGGATTAGATGCGATCATAAGAGTCCTCAGGACAGGATTAGTCCCCTGCTGCTGCTGCTAAGTCGCTTCAGTCGTGTCCAACTCTGTGCAACCCCATAGACCGAAGCCCACCAGGCTCCCCCGTCCCTGGGATTCTCCAGGCAAGAACACTGGAGTGGGTTGACATTTCCTTCTCCAATGCATGAAAGTGAAAAGTGAAAGTGAAGTCGCTCAGTCGTGTCCGACTCTTAGCGACCCCATGGACTTAGCCTACAAGGCTCCTCCATCCATGGAATTTCCCAGGCAAGAGTACTGGAGTGGGGTGCCATTGCCTTCTCCAGATAGTAATTGCATATAATTTAAAAAATCTTTATTGGAGTACAGTTGATTTACAGTGTTGTATTCTTTTCAAGTGTACAGCAAAGTGAATCAGTCATACATCAACATATATTCACTGTTTTCTTTTAGATTCTTTTCCCAAATAGGCCATTACAGAGCACTGAGTCCCCTGTGCTGTACAGCAGGCTCTCATGAGTTATCTATCATGTGTATATGTCAGCCACAGTCTCCCAACTTATCCTCCCCCACCCCATCCCCTGGTAATCATGTTTGTTTTCTATATCTGTGACTCTATTTCTGTTTTGTAGGTAAGTTCATTTGGACCCTTTTTTTTTAGATTCTACATAAAGCGATATGATATTTGTCTTTCTGTGTTTGACTTATTTCACTCAATATGACAGTCTCTAGCTCCATGCATGTTGCTGCAAATGGCACTATTAACATTTTGTTCCTTTTTATGGCTGAGTAATATTCCATTGTATATATGTACCACATATTATTTATCCATTCCTCTGTTGATGGATACTTAGGTTGCTTCCATATCTTGGCTGTTGTAAACAGTGCTGCAATGAACATTAAGTTGCATGTATCTGTTCAAATTATGGTTTCTCCGAGTATATGCCCAGGAGTGGGGTTACTGGGTCATATGGTAGTTCTAATTTCAGATTTTTAGGAACCTCATACTCCATGCAGTTCTCCATAGAGGCTATATGAATTTACAAATCCATCAACAGTGTGGTAGGGTTCCCTTTTACCCACACCCTCTCTGGCACTTATTATTTGTAGGTTTTTTTATGGTGGTCATGGATATAATTTATTAAAAATTAAATGTACATGGAACTCCAAAAACTTCAGATCAGTTTCTGGTTTTCATGAAATATAGATACAATTGAGTAAGAATAGACACTGGGAATTGCTGGAATCAAATCTATTAACTAGTGTTTCTCAGATTATCTGTAAAGGAATCATCTGGAAATTTTCTTCCTCAAATCTAAGGAGTCACAGGCTCTTGGGGCAGCGGCCTGACACTGCTTTAAATCTAACATAGTTTGTCATTACTCTTTTCCAGTTCCTGAAACTGATCTAGTGTTCCTCTCACTGCTACTTTTTATGAATTTAT
>SJXQ01004931.1:286812-297681 GCA_006408695.1 Aepyceros melampus | reverse complement strand
CTCCTACACCTACACACACGGCTGACATCCCACACACCTACTACACCACTAATGCCTCCCACACCTACACACGGCAGACATCCCCTACACCCACCTATACCACTAATGCCTCCTACATCTACACACACGGCTGACATTTCCCACACCTACACACGGCTGACATCCCCCACACCTACCTATACCACTAATGCCTCCTACACCTACATACATGGCTGACATCCCCCACACCTGCTACACCACTAATGCCTCCCACACCTACACACGGCCGACATCCCCCACACTTACCTACACCACTAATGTCTCCTACACCTACACACACGGCTGACATCCCACACATCTATTACACCACTAATGCCTCCCACACCTACACACGGCCGACATCCCCCATACTTACCTGCACCACTAATGCCTCCTACACCTACACACATGGCTGACATCCCAAACAGTTACCTACACCACTAATGCCTCCTACACCTACACATGGCTGACATCCCAAACAGTTACTTACACCCTAATGCCTCCTACACCTACACAACACAGCTGACATCTCCTACATCCATCCAGCAGCAATGTTGTCTGGATGCCACCAAGCCTACAGTCTTTGTGCTCAGAGCCTACAAGAACAATGAAACAGAGAAGGTGCCTTCAAGTACAGAGGACCCATAGGAGCCTCACGTGTATCCAATTAGCAGCTCTTTTCCTGCTCTAGGCCTCAGTCTTTTCTGATCAATTTGGGGACAAGATTGATGTCCTCAAGGTCTCTCTACACTGAGCATCAATGATACCAGCTCTGAGACACTGGCCCACTCATCCCTGCCTCCTACTTTCTGTCCCTCAAAGTCACCTGACATCAGTTTGAACATGGACACAGCATCTAACTTTTTAATTAGTCTGGATGTCAATGTCTAGACATTAAGATGATGGTGCTTCTTAGGGTGAGGAGGTCAGGTCAATGATGATCACTCCTCTGTTTTATATCACATACTGGAGGAAGTAGCAGGCCCTGCAGAAATGGTCAGAAGTGGCCTAGGTGTTTGCTATCAGTGGCTCTCAAATTTTAATGGCATCAGAATCCCTCTGGAGGGCTTGTTTAAACAAATATTGTGGACTCTACTCCTAGAGTTTCCAGTTCAGTGGATCTGGGGTAGTTCAGAGACTACACTTCAAAAATCATCATTTTGGATCCCAACCCAGAGACTGAACCTGGGTTTCCTGCATTGCAGGCAGATTCTTTACTATCTGAGCCATCAGGGAAGCCCACTTATTTTGGATAGAATTCTCAAACTCTTTCGAGGTCCAGCCCTCATCCCTCATTACCTGCCTGAAGTCATCTTCTACACTTTCCCCTTGTTCAACCCACTCCAGCCAGCTCCCTCAACTCTTCTTCAAACATTTTGGGCACATGTCTACCTCTGGGCCTTTGCATGTGTTCTTCTGCCTAGAAGGCCCTTCCTCAGTTATCTAACTGTAGGGTTTCCCAGGTGGCAAGAGTGGTAAAGAACCCACTTGCCAAGGCAGGAGATGTAGGAGACGAGGTTCGATCCTTGGGAAGATCCCCTGGAGGAGGGCATGGCAACCCACTCCAGTATTCTGGCCTGGAGAATGCCATGGGCAGAGGAGTCTGGTGGGCTACAGTCCATGGCACTGCAAAGAGTTGGACACAACTGAAGTGACAGCTTGCACACACACAGTTATCCGTAGAGCTCATGCCCTCACTTCTTTGAAGGTCTATACTAAAATGTCACTGTCTCAGTGATGCTTTCCCCTGCCCCCTATCTAAAACCACTATCTCCCATCCCCATTCCCTACTTTTTCTCTGTAGCACTTATCCCCACATAATATACTATATATTTTATATCATTAATTTAATTTATTTTTGGTTTAATATTTCTTTTTTTTTAATTAAAATGTTTTCCATTGATTTTTTAAAATTTCTGTCTTCCCCACCAGATTGTGGGCTCCATGAAGGCAAAGGGGTTTGTCTGTTCTGTTTACTGCTAAATCCCAGAATATACTGGTATATTGTAGATTATCTAGTATTTGTGGAAGGAAAAAGAGACAAAGGCAAATGGAGTGAGGGAAGGGAAGGAGAGAAGGGAGAGAAGGAAGGAGAGGGAAAGGATGCAAAGAAGGAAGAAAGAAATTTCACAGATAAGTAATATTCTTGTAATAGTTTCAGATCAACAACAGGGGTGCCAACTTTATTTTGCAGAGTAAGTGCTTTAAAAGCCCAGAAACATCAGTTACCATCTCCTATCCCTTCAGGGCCCCACGGGTGGACCAGAGGCCACTGAACACATGGTAGCCTAAGTGAAAGGTGCCCCAGGAGTTGGACAATACACAGCACATGTCATACCCGGCAGCACTCTAAGCATCAATGTCTCATGAAATAAACAACATTTTACCACCAGTGCCTTTCAAGTAACAGAGAAAGGGCTGTGAATTTCACTTCAAATACCAGCACTGAATGCCTAGGGCACCGAAGGATGCTGAAGGAGGCCATCTCCAGGGCCCCTACCACAGGGCAGGTGATGAGAATAGGAGCACACATGAGCATACACTTGCCACCATGCCCAAGATGCCCCATAAATGTCAGCTGAATTCATAAATGACATATGCCTGTCCAATGTGCTCATAATATTCTGGTTGTCTAAGGGTCCAAGTATGGTGACATTCCAAGGCCCTGTCCTACACACATGCAACTCCCCAAGCTGTAATTCAACAAGATTCCTCAGGGTCCACTGAGCTTCTTGAGGGCAGGAAGCTTTGTTTTCTCAAGGCTGAGTTCAGCCTCCCCTCTGTCCCCATACAGTTATACACTGTGTGTTCAGTCATGTCTGACTCTTTGTGACCCCAGGGACTGCAGCCCTCCAGGCTCTTCTGTCCATGGGATTCCCCAGGCAAGAATACTGGAGTGTATTGCCATTTCCTTCTCCAAGGGATCTTCCTGACCCAGGGATCAAACCCACATCTCTTATGTCCCCTACATTGCAGGTAGGTTCTTAACCACTAGCACCACTTGGGAAGCCTCCCATATAGTTGGGCTACAATAAATAATTGTTGAGCTGAGTTTTTTCCTTTTAAACTCAGAAATCAAGTTCTGGCTTCAATGTCTATGCCTAGATGGTCTGATTCTAAAGTAGAAGAGAATTCAGGCACCCTTAGCCCAGCATTTGGCACATAGTAGGTC
This sequence comes from Aepyceros melampus, assembly GCA_006408695.1. NCBI lineage: Eukaryota > Metazoa > Chordata > Mammalia > Artiodactyla > Bovidae > Aepyceros > Aepyceros melampus. The sequence continues at coordinate 294,491 of SJXQ01004931.1, read as the reverse complement.
CTCAATAAATGTTGGCTGTTAAGTTCACTGACAAATCTTCAGACTCATCCAGCTACTAACTAGGACTGTGGTCTCGACAGCTCCCAGGCTTGTTACTGCTGCATTTTCTGCTAGAGGAGACGCAGAATCTGCCTGGTATGCTGTTGGACCATTTCAAGAGGCTTGAGAAGAAATAAAAGTGGCCACTGGGTCACAGGGTGGGAACACTTTTGGCAAGAGAAACCACCAGAGATGGGCTGACCCTTCCACATCCAGGAATCAAAGAAGCTGGATGAACTAGAGAAAGATGACAATGTCTACAGTCCCACAAACCAAAAGCTTGAGAGGGCTAGAAAGACTTCACAGAGAGAAAGTGAGCCTCCCAACATCTCCGTGGTGACCACAGCCTCACACCTTCTAAGCACTCTTGGGCCCCTGGTGCTAAGGCCCCAATGGCCAGAGGTTTCCTTCTAGTCTTCTCATTAAGGAAGGGGAAACACCACTCACTCTTCCCCTTTGTCACTCCACTCCTTCTGTCATTTATCCATTAATCACATAGCAAGGGCCTATAATGGGTCCATTATAGTGCTGGATGCTGAAGATGCTGCGATGAATAAACCACAGGTACAGCCTACCTGTCACTCCCCATCAAGGGGGAAAGACAGACCTGCAGGCAAATCGCTGCACATCGTGAGTTTCCTTTCCCAAAGTGTGATCCACATACTGAGTTGGGTTTAAGTGACACATAGATGAACATTTTTGAGTTATGTGTTTATTTTCATATATAGTCAAAAATTACAACCAGCACATCAACACTCTGTGTCATGTGCACTTGTGCTCTGGACTTGTTTTTGATGAACAAAAACTGTTCTTGTGAAGTTGATGATAGTAAAAAAAAGTTAAACAACTAAAGTTCAGGTGGCAGAAGGGCTTACGAAGGTGGTGTGCAGATGACTGAGGTCTGAGACCCACTGAAAGTGAATTAAAGTGCAGATGACAGGTTCAAATCCCAAGCCTGCTACAAATCCCAAGCCAGGCAACTTTCAGCCTGGGATCTTGATTTCTTCCTGCATAAAGTGATTATGTCTACCTCGTGGATTCTGCTGTACATAATAAGCCTGGTAGGTACAAATTCATTATTAGTTTATTATCATTACATCCTCTTCTCTGTGCACATATAAAGAGGGTTGGAAAACTGCTACACTTGGGGTAGGGTGGAGAGGGGTGGGGAGGCCACAAATGCTCAAAGTAGCCAGCCAGCCATGAATGCAGATAAGGGAATGAGAAATGGCTTTATTTATGAGCCCAAGACAGCATCTTAAAAAGCACAGCCATTGCTTTACCAACAAAGGTCCGTCTAGTCAAAGCCATGGTTGTTCCAGTAGCCATGGATGGATGTGAGAGTTGGACTATAAAGGAAGCTGAGTGCTGAAGAATTGATGCTCTTGAACTGTGGTGTTGGAGAAGACTCTTGAGAGTCCCTTGGACTGCGAGGAGATCCAACCAGTCCATCCTAAAGGAAGTCAGTCCTGAATATTCATTGGAAGGACTGATGCTGAAGCTATAACCAAATACTTTGGCCACCTGATGCAAAGAACCAACTCATTGGAAAAGACCCTGATGCTGGGAAAGATTGAAGGCAGGAGAAGGGGACGACAGAAGATGAGATGGTTGGATGTCATCACCAACCCGATGGACATGAGTTTGAGTAAGCTCTGGGAGTTAGTGATGGACAGGGAAGCTTGGCAGCTGCAGTCCATGGGGTAGCAAAGAGTCAGACACAACTGAGCGACTGAACTGAACTGAACTGAATGAGTCCAAGGAGCTTCTGGGACTCCCTGATGAGAAGGGAGGCAGCCGGGCAGTGGAGGTGCTGGCTCCCTGTCAGCAGCTGCCCCAGTGGTCCAGGCCCCATCTGTCTCACTGGACTTCAGCCCTCTCACCACGAATGGTATATCAGAGCTGCAACACAGAAATCCTAATGCTGGGCGGGTTCCTAGGCACTGCAGCTCACAGGACTCAGCTCTACAGCTCAGAGGAACCTAAAAGAGGAACAGGCTGAGTGTCCTGCAACAGGACAGCTGGGCAGCCCAGGGAGGCTCAGAAAAGGCCAAAACTATAAAAAGTCCTGACAAGGGATAAGGCTTGGTATTTGATTCCCTGGGCAAAGTGTCCACTTTACTATGCAGACAAGCATGGGCACCTAGGGTACATCCATCCAAGGGAGGGAATGCAACTCAGCCATGAAAAGGACCACAACCACACGGGGGGATCTCCAGTGCGTTATGCTGGAGGGAAGAAGAGAGTCAGAGGCTACATCATGTATGATGACTACAGCTATCACCTTCTGGGATGGGCAGAGTGAAAGGGCCAGAGAGTGAATCAGTGGTTGTCAGGAATGAAAGGTACGTATAGGAGACTGTACACTGAGATACCACTTCATACACACTGGGATGGCTGGAATAAAAAATATAGAAAATCATAAGTATTGGCAAGGATGTGGAGAGACTGGAGCTCTCATACACTGCTTGGGAGATAGCAAAATAGTGCAGCTACTATGGGAAACAGTCTGACAGCTCCTCTAAAATGTACACGTACTTACCCTATGACCCAGCAATTCCACAGGAAAACATATACCCACATAAAAACCTGTACACCAATGTTCACAGCAGCATTATATATGATAGCCAAAGAGCAGAAACAACCCAAATGTCCACCAACTGAAACATGGATAAACAAAATGCGATATATATAAAATGGAGTATCATTCAAGAATAAAAAGGAATGAAATACTGACACATGCTACAACATGGATGAACCTTGAAAATATTCTGCTCAGTGAAAGAAGCCAGTCATGAAAGACCAGATAGTGTATAATTCCATTTATATGAAGTATCCAGAATAGGCAAATCCATAGAAAGTAGATTAGTGTTTTTCAGGGGCTGGGGCAGGGGAAGAAGGGATAGTTGACAGGAATGGACTGTGACCCCTAAAGGGTTCAGAGTTTCTTTTTGGGGTGATGAAAGTTTCCTAAAATTGTGGTGATGGTTGTACAACTCTGTGAAGGTACTAAAAGCTATGGGCTTATACACTTTGAATAGGTGAATTGTACAGTGTGTGAATTACATCTCAAGAAAACTTTTGCAAAAACTAAGAGATAATAAATTATCACAAAGAAAAATAGAGTGTGGGGAGGGTTTACTACAGAGAAATAAGACCAGGGAATTTGGGGGTAGGTAGTAGAAAGTGAAAGTGAAAGTGAAGCCGCTCAGTCGTGTCCCACTCGTAGCAACTCCATGGACTGCAGTCTACCAGGCTCCTCTGTCCGTGGGATTTTCCAGGCAAGAGTACTGGAGTGGGTTGCCATTTCCTTCTCCAGGGGATCTTCCCGACTCAGGGATTGAACCCGGGTCTCCTGCATTGTAGACAGACGCTTTGCCGTCTGAGCCACCAGGGAAGTCCAGGTAGTAGAATAGTGTGTATCTTGTTTGTGGTACTGGTTACAACTTAAAACTAGTTCTGTCAAAACTCAGAACTGTACACCAAAAATTCAAAAAAAAAAGATGCCTGCCCTAATAATATTAAAAATGGTTTAAATTATTAAAAATTTTATCTAGTAGACACTCTGCTAAATACTTTATATTTCTTGAACTATTTAATCCTTAAACCACTCAGGCATTACTATACCCATGTCATAGATGGGCAAACTGAGGCTCTGAGAGGCTATGTGATGGGCCTAGGGTCACAACTAGAAAGTGTTTTTGAAAGCCAGATTTTTGATCTCAGTTCTGACTCCAGATCCCATGCCAATACCCACAGTGCTCTGCCTCCCTCCACTCTGATAATCTGGAACATTCCTTGAGCACTTCTCAGAAGTCTTTGATGGGGGACTGTCCATTCATGACTGCCCCATTGGTGAGTTCCTTGAGGGCCAAGATGGTGCCTCTGGGCTCCATACCCCCCACTGTGCTTGGCACAGAGCCAGGCACTTGGCAGGCAGTCTACAAATGTTTGGGTATGATCAGGGGGCAAAGAAAGAGGCAGGGGGAATGCCATCGGGAAATGCAGAAGAGCCACCTACGGCTAACCCCATGCCTGGGTCTCTTGGCTCTCGGCCTTGAGTCTGTCCATTAGACCACACAGTCACCATCTGATGGGCCTCCTGCAGCGGGATCAAATATCTGCGCGTGAGCTGGAGAGCGGGGCACCACACTGAACTCTGGCTCTCTCAGGAGCCTGGGGGTAAAACACTAATCCCGTAGGCTGTGTTCCTCCATGATTTAGTATTTCTGTCCCGGAAAGAAAGTCTTCAGCTGATTAAGTCATAGGAAGCAATGAGAACCAGGTGGTTTGTACAGGCCACGACTTCTGAAACTCATATCCGTTCACCGGTCTCCATTCAAACTGCCTCCCCAGGCTGCCACTCTCTTTCATGCCGACCCCTCCCCATCCTATTCTTCACTTTCCTCCTGATACTTCATCCAGCAAATCCTACAACCAGAGAAAAGGCTCAAAAACACAAATCTGATCACATCATTCTGATATCGAGGAAGGCACTGGCCCTTAAAGCTCCTTGATTATTTTAGAATGAGACAAAGTGGCCCTGCCCTGAGGCCCATGGCCTGGGAGGTGGAGGGCTCCCCTTAGCTGGCACCCTTGTGCAGGACACAACCTGGGAAATCACCGAGGGCAGCTCTGACCTTCAGTGTCTGCCTGTTGCTCTGAGAACAAACACCAAACTCCTCCGAGGAGGCCCTGAGGTCCTGTGCAGTGCGTTGTTGCTGTCTGACTCTTTTGTGAGTCTGTGGACAGTAGCCCACCAGGTTCCTGTGCCCAGGCAAGAATACTGGAGTGGGTTGCCATTTCCTTCTGCAGGGGATCTTCTTAATCCAGGGGTCGAACCCACGTCTCGTGCATTGGCAGGCGGATTGTTTACTACTGAGTTAACAATGTGGCCTCTATTTCTGCAAGTTCCTCCTTCTCTGGTCTGTTCCCTCCCCATTGCATGCCATCCTCCATCCAGACAGTCAGCACAGTTCTCAATGCCCCAAGAGCATGTGCCCCCGCTTTTGAACAAACCGTTCCCTCCAAGCCCGGCCAACTCCTGCACATCCCTCAGCCATTACCTTAGATGTCCCTCCCTTCACCAGAGCCTAGACGGGTGACACCAGGCTACCTGGCACCTCCCTCCTACAGCTCTTTTCACTCAGTCCCATGATCGTCTGTTTACTCTGCTGTCTCTTCCCAGAACCTTCCCTCTGCAAGGGCAGGAACCAGCTGCTTATTCATCAATTTGCCATTGTATCTGGGGCACGTACTTGGCACAAGGGAGATATTTATTGAATAAATGAATTAATCAGCTAATGACGAGGTAAGTGAATGAAACAAAATGGCTTGTCATTGGTAGGACACACAGGGTTTTGGATCAGGAGAAGATCCCTACTAACTCAGTCTGACCCATCACTTTATGGAGAAGGAAGCTGATGCCTCAGGAAGGTCCCACAACTTTTCTCAGGTCATGCACGTGTGGTCCATTGGAAAAGGGTGTTAGAAGCCAGGTCAATCCTCCACCCACCATAGCAGATGGAGAAAGCAGAAGTGCCTAAACACGTGGGACACTCCCATAGAGAAAATCTGATAGCAAAACCCAGTAGAAAGTTAAGCACAAGGGCATAATTAGAGAGCCCAGGGCTACTTATTAGCTGTGTTTCTTTCGGCAACTAATTCGGACAGTGAGTCTCCAATCTGTAAAATGGAATTCAGGCACCTACTGCATGAGGTATGGGTGGGATCAATGAAATGTTGTATGACAAGTACAGAGCACACTGCTGGGCACTTACTAGTTAATTAAAATTACCTATGATTCCTGTAATTGAATAATGCCTTTTATAAGCCCATGATACACACTGGACTCCACCCCAGCCCTGTTTTGCCAATCAATCCCATGAACACAAAGCCTATCTATGACTCCCTCCCAAGCTTCACTGGGCTTCCCAGGTGGCGCTAATAGTGAAGAGCCTGCCTGCCAGTGCAGGAGACTCAAGAGATGCAGGTTCGATCCCTGGGTCAGGAAGATCCCCTGGAGTAGGAAATGGCACCCTGCTCAAGTATTCTTGCCTGGAAAATTCCATGGATAGAGGAGCCTGGAAGCCTACAGTCCATGAGGCCACAAAGAGTTGGACACGAATGAGTACACACACATCCTTCATCACAGTGCAGTGGAAAGCAACCCTCAAAGGGGATTGGGTTTCTAGAATTGGCTGCAAGCAGCTAATGGGACTCCAAGATAGCATTGAGGCTCCCAGGGTTTTCCAAAAAAACCATCAATGTAATATCCCCTACCACATCTGGGAAAGAAGAGGGAGCCTTCAGTAATGCTGATCAAACCGTGCTTCATACCAGGCCATATATCTCCAGGAAAGACAAGAATGCGTCTGGCAGATGTCACCTTCTACAAAATATTGCCAGACTCTCCTCCAAGTATTTTGATGCTTGCAGCTTCACCCAAAGAGAGGCTTTGGATAGACTGTAGTTTGGAGCCGAAGACTCCCATTGTGTGTCTCTTATTACATCCCTGATGGCGCATGGCAAATTTACCTCTAGATCTCCAGGGAAGCAGAGTAATGAATTATTAGCATTTTATCTGAGAGATGCACATACCATAAAGTCAGGGAACAATTTTTCCCCTGAATTAACTTCATTTTATTTTTAAATAGCCTATAGAAAAAATAAGTATAAGTAATGGATTGTCTGTTTCCTGATCAACAGAGATCACCCTTTGCTTTGAGAGGGAAGAAAACAGAGGTCACCCTCCTGCTTGCTCAATAGAAAAGCAAACTTCAACTGTCTGTTTTACTTAATGTGTTTGTACTCTGATCTCATGGCGTCAATCCCACAGTACTGCGGATGCTCAACAAGCGAGAGTGAGCCTGGATTTCTTAAGAGCCCGAAGGGTCGTCTATTTCCACAGCACTCTATCCCTCTGACCTGACTTACATCACCCAGAGAATGGCAATTACATTCTTCATGCCTGTCTGACCACTGTCTCATGCTCCTCAAAGTCAGGCATTTTTCCCCCTCATCTTTATTCCCAGATAGCATAGCTGGTTAAAATACTGGATGCACAGTTAAAACTAAATGTCAGATAAGCATGCAACATTCGGGACATAACTTAATACTAAAAAAAATACCTCTTCTTTATCTGACATTCAAATTTCATTGGCATCCCGTCCTTTCTATTTGCCAAATCTGGCAATTTAATCTCTAGAGTTTCATCTCATCTAATCCTCACAACTCTGAAAAATAGGTATTCTACCCATTTTCTAGTTAAAGGAACAATGGCTTAGAGAGGCTGAGATTACATGGCTCATAGGTGGGAGAGCTGAATTTGAACCTCTACCTTTCCATCTATGTGCTCAGTACATGTTTGGGGAATGAATGAATGAATGAAAAAGTGAATGAATGAATGCACACCTTCAGAAGATGAGTAGCCAGGGAACCTGTTATGCGCCTACCTCTGAATCATCATTGCCTCTCTGGAATCCCAGGCACATTTCCTCATTAGTGAGATTGCTCACTGCGAGGATACTGCCCCACTTTCCTCCTCTTGGGAAAGGGCCAGCTTCCTGAGAACAACACCGATGCGGTGGGTGATGAGGCCAGGTTTTCCCTAAGTGAAAACAAATCTCCTGGTGCCAGAA
>SJXQ01004931.1:255100-286711 GCA_006408695.1 Aepyceros melampus | reverse complement strand
ACATGGGGGAGGTTTAAAAAAACCTCCCCAGATGATCCATTGTAAGCACAGGCCAAGCATGGTGAGTGCAGGGTTGCGCGGGGGGGGGGGGGGGGGGGGGGGCAGACAGGGGGAGATGTCTGGACAGAGGGTGCTCACCACCCTGGGCAGCCATCGCCCTGGAAGCTGACCATCCCCCACCTGCAGCTGCCCTCCTCAGGCTCGGATCCAGCGCCCTGGATGGGGCATTGCCCTGGCTCTAGCCTGTGACCTCAGAATGCCACTGGTCACACAGGCCCTGCTGTTCTCTCTGTGTAGAATTCTCCACCCAAGATCACCCCCACGTCTGCTTAAGTGTCACCTCCCGAGAGAGGCTTTCCAGCTGCTCTGTCTCAAACAGGTAAGGTCTCCACCTTACCGCTCAGCACTACCTGAAATCACATCACATATTAAGATGTCCATTTGCTGACTGTTGGTCTCCAGCATAACATACAAGCTTCAAAAACAGCCTCTTGTTCACTACCTTTGTTTTTCTCACTACCATTCTAGAACAGTACATAGAACACTGTTTGACATACATTAGACACTCAGGACATGTTTGCTAAGTGAAAGACTGAATAGTCTTGGTTTAAAAAATATATACATATTACATACACATATACACATACACACATATGGATATGTATATATGTATACATATATTTATATACACATATGTAAATATACGGAGAAGGCAATGGCACCCCACTCCAGTACTCTTGCCTGGAAAATCCCATGGATGGAGGAGCCTGGTGGGCTGCTGTCTATGGGGTTGCACAGAGTCGGACACGACTGAAGTGACTAGCAGCAGCATGTAAATATACACACATATTTTTATATAGCCATATCTACACACACACACACACACGCACACAAAACATTAACTTAAATACAAGTAATGAAGTGTTGGAGTTTCCAGGTAGACTCTTAATGAGGACCCCACTACCACACCTTCACACAGGCTATTCCCTCTCCCTGAAATGCACAATCCAAGTCATCTTTCAAAACCTGATTCAGTTGCCTCTTTCTCCTAGAAGACTTCACAGACCCTCTCCCTACCCCCAGCCCATTAAAGACCCTGCTCCTCTATCTCTGGGCTCCTCTTTCCACTTGCTGCTGCTCCTTGTAGTGGCTATTCACCTACATTAGAGTCCTCTAAAATGGCGCATCTAGTTGTCCTTTGTGGTAGACCCTACTTGACCAAAGATGGCTGGGACAATTTCTCCCATCGCACATGTTCTTCTGCAGTGTGACCTTGCCAATAACTCCCCCGTCAAAAAGTGGAATTCTTCCTACTCCTTTGAAAGTGAGTACTGCTTTGTGCTTTGAGACTGCTTTAGCCAATGGCAACGTGTTGCTGTGCCACTTTTGGGCAGAGCCATGAATTGATCTGGAAGCTTTCTCTTTCCTCTTCTTGGAAGCCAAGCATCATAGAAGAAGGACAATGACCCTAAGACCTCCAAGTCATGTGGAGAGGCTCTGGAAGATGGGATGCTATGAAGAGAGAGATGGGTAAGCAGAGGCATCAAATATGGAAGTAAGGAAACCATCTTGGGCATGGGTCCTCCAATGCCACCCACCCCAGAGATGTGCAACAGAGATGAACTGCCCAGCTGAGCCCCTGTCAGCTCCCTGACACACAAAGTTGAGAGCAAAATAAAATAAGTGCTTTAAGTCATAAATTTTGCAGTGGTTTATTATGCTGCAACAGTTCATTGAAACATGCTTGAAGGTAGAAATTCTATCATATGTAACATTACATCTCCTAGCTGAGAATAGGGTGAGGCTTATAGTCAGCTCAATAAAATTTGCCTAAACTGAACTGCTCAGACTGAATTAAATTTTCCCCAGGTTAGGAGGACTACTTCAATAAATAAAGCCAAACTGTCCTCAAGGATCAGCTGAAGCTACGACCCGGTCCATGCAAAAAAATGAATGGGCAGAGTTTACATGGAGATTTACAGGATATTATTTGCTGCTCTAAACAAAGGACTTTTATAGGGATGAAATAAAACCATGATTACCCCCAGTAAGTTTTAGGAATATTGCTGGTTATGACAGTTACTATAAAAACATCGCATAAAAATACACTATTTCTATGTCTGGTGCTAGGAAACCTTGACAAATGTCTTCATTCTCTGCAGAACCAGAATGGAGATGTGGTACTATGGGTGCTAAGTCGCTTTAGTAATGTCCGATTCTTTGTGGCTCCATGGATTGTAGCCTGCCAGTCTCCTCTGTCTATGGGGATTCTCCAGGCAAGAATACTGGAGTGAGCTGCCACGCCCTCCTCCAGCGGATCTTCCCAACCCAGGGACGGAACCTACACCTGCATTGCAGGTGGATTCTTTACTGCTGAACCACCAGGGAAGCCCATGTGGTGTTACGGCCTTGGCTGTTTACTCCTGGACATTCAGAGACAGAGTCTGGCAAGCCAGGGTCTCTGCCTCCAGGAAAATTGCATTTTCTTTTTATCAGTTAAAATTCAGGGCTTCCTGTCATGGGAGTCTCCAGGAGCTGAGAGATCTGGCCTTCATTGTGAGAGAGTCATTTCCTAGGCAGGTTGATAAGAAGTTTAGGGGTCCTCAGGGAGAGAGGGGTCTGGAATTCTCAAGGAGGAAGAAAGGACAAACTTTTTTTTTTCTTCCTCTACATTCCTTAGGATTATATAACAATAATGTATCCTGCCGGAGGACAGTCTCTGGATTAAACCTTCTGGCTAATCCTGTTATCTTAAAATGTAAATTATAGGAGTAGGTCTGGTGAGATCTTTGGACTTCCCTGGTGGCTCAGATGGTAAAGCCTCTGTCTACAATGTGGGAGACCTGGGTTCGAAAGATCCCCTGAGAAGGAAATGGCAATCCACTCCAGTCCTATTGCCTGGAAAATTCCATGGACAGAGGAGCCTGGCAGGCTGCAGTCTATGCGGTCGCAAAGAGTTGGACACGGCTGAGTGACTTCACTTCACTTCACTGGTGAGGTCTTTACAACCTCCAGACATTCTTTTGATTCACTGGGGAGTATATAACTCCACTGCTAACACTAGCAAGGGGGTACTCTTTCTGCCCCCTTCTGAAGCCTGTGTCAGAAGCTTTCTCTATCTCCTTTATATTTTAATAAAACTTTATTACACAAAAACTCTGAGCAATCAAGCCTCTTCTCTGGCCCCAGATTGAATTCGTCTCCTCCAGAGGCCAAGAATCCTGACATCTTTTCGTGGTTCAGCAACAACCTTTCAATTGGACGGTCAAAAAGGCCATGCTCTGGACCAGGATGCCTCTCAAGTCCTCTCATTTCAGCTCCACCCATATCCAGACCATCTGAGCCACCAGAGAAGCCCCCAGACCTTCCAACTTCCCCCAAATCATAAACTCAGCACCAAAAGGGATCTCAGGGCCACCTATGCCAGGGCCTGGCCAAAAACCTGCTCAGGAGCCCCAGTCTTTTTCAACCAGACCCTTCTGTGTGCAAGGCTTTGGAGGGAGCAGGTACAAACTCCATCTCAGCAGCCTGGATATGAGTCCCGATTCTGCTACTTTAGAAGCAATGGGACCCAAGGCAAGTCACATGCCCTCGCTGAGTCCACAGAGGCCAAGGACAGCTCATACCTCAGGGGGTTACTGTGAAGGCTGAGTGAGACAGTGCCTTGTGAAACTCTTAGATGGTAGTAAATATTCAATAAAGACACAGATCAGCAGTGGGGGACCACTTCCCCACTTACAGGTAGCCTCTCTAGCTCACCCTTCATTTTCTTCTCCCCACTGTTCCATCTTAGTTCCATCTGCGCTTTGTCCCATCCCTTCAAGACCCACCCCCAACTTCTGTCCAAAGTCAACTCAAATCTGGGGGGAGAACATACCTTTGCTCTTTGCTTCCATCCTCAAGGCTGATTGGTCTAACATAGAACTTCCTTTATACCCCCACCCCTACCTCCCAACCTCCCTTTCTGTGCTCTAATACCCACATTCAAGTCTCTTATGCTTGCCTAGGTGTCCTGTCTGTCTCCTTTGCTTGGCTGTGAGTTTTCAGAGTCAGGAAATGAATGTTTCATCTTCACATCCCAGAGCCTAGCCCAGGGTCTGGCTTCAACAGGGGCTCAGTAGATTTGTGGGGGGTAGGTGAGGAATGTATTATCAAACAATTGAATGAATGAGTGAATGAAGGAACATGCTGGTGAGAACAGAGCACAGGATACCCTGAAAGATCAACTTTCTTGCTAAAGGCTCAGGGGCTCCACAAAGCTTCCTCTCTTTGCCATTCCAGACCCCAATTCCATCTTCTGGAATTCCTGGATGTTGGAACTGTTTGGTCTCCAGGTCTCTTGGGCCATTCTCTTTTTAGAGGAAATTTCATTCCAGCATGGGTAACTCCCGTACCACACTGACGGGGTTGGGGATGGGCCCAACCAACAGTTGGTCAGAACCAGTGAGCACCAGATGTTTGTGGGGATGCCTGGGAAGGGGATGGCCACTCTCTCCTCCTGATATACTATGAGGAAGTCCAGTCTAGGGTAGTGACAGCCATCTGGCTAGCACATGAGAAGATGAACTGAAGATAAAGTTACACAGGGAGGAAGGTGCAGAGGAAAGGTACCAAGGGCAGATGAGGCACAAGGACCTGACAGAGTGATCCAGCAGCCCTGTCCCTGGACCTCTCATTTACATGAGCAATATCTCCCTCTTACAAATGTGTGGGTTGGAAGTTTCATCACATGCATTGGAAAGAATCCAAAGACAAGGACACGACCAAATCTCCCTCCAATTTTCTTTGCTGGACAAAGACAGTGAGGAGGCTGACTGTGGTGTGGGTTCCTGGGACCTTCTGATGAGGATGAGGCCCAGTGACTCTGGCCAGTGTGGCAGATGGGATGGCAGGGGCAACAGCACCACCCTGTGGTCCCCCCAGCTGTGAGTCACTCTGGACAGCCAGAGGGACAGGGAAACTGACTCCACATCATCCCTCTTCTTCTCCTCTGCAATCAGGCTCCTCAGATGGAAACTTCAACATTCATGCTCCTCCAGCCCCCCAGAGAAAAATAAAGACTATGAGTCTGGTATCCATACAGAAAGAAAGATGCTAGTCCCTACCCAGCCAACAGTTCAGGATTCCAGACACAAGATCCTGAAGGGACTTCACCTGTCAGCGAGAAGTGACAGAATTTTAAAATAGCAAGGGCTCCTGGAAGGCTCCTCAGGGACCATGTCACCTACCAGTTTTCAAACTGGGTTCCGTACAGCAGTAGGGACCACTGTACATAAAGGGGATGTGGATGGGACCAAAACAGCTCTGCTTTTTCATGCCTCACATATTGAGGTTCCCAGAAAGGTTGTATTCCAGATCAAAGGGTCCCTACCACGTCTGACACCACTGACAATCCAACACACTCCCTCATCTGCTGAAGCCCACCAAACTCTGCACTCCCTTTTTGGTAACCTTCATCTATTTTATAATGACTCAGTTAACGTTCATATTTCCTGGATGGCCTCATAAGATTAGGGCGACGCTGTTCCCATTCACTGCAGGACCCCCAGATCCTGGTACAAAACCCACCACAAGGTAGGTGCTCCATTAGCATCTACTGAATAGAGCTTCAACTGAAAGAGGATGGAGGTGGTTTTCAGTAGACACTGGCAGAGCCATGGTTACTCAAGCCCGGCCACACCCAGTTATTGCAGGCCACGGAGCTTGGGCCTGCAGTGACAGGGCACCGTCGGCTCCTCTGCTCAGAGTTCCCAACTACCTGTGGCAGGGCTTGGAGTCTGTGCCCCAGCTTCTCCCATGCCGCTGTCTCCAGCCTGCATCTTGTGTTTGAGTAATGGTTCAGACTCATCAAGGGCGCACACTGTATCACAGCCGTCCTTGTCTCTTCAGCACCCAGCCTGGTCAAGAATAGGCACTCAGCACTGCCCTTCGCTTCTCTTCACCAAATTCCCAACCTTTTAAAAACATGTGGCAAATCTTTGAAAACACAGTTGGGAACGCACAGATGGTAAAGTGACTGCGCTAGAAAAATTCTCCATCCTGGGAAGTCTCTGATGAATCTCCCAGGAGTGATTTTTTTTTTTTTTCTTTCCTGCTTGGTTCTCATTTCTTTTCTTCTGTCTAAAATGAGAAGGTTGGCCTCAGTCAACCCCCGAGGATGGCATCAATGCTCCATGTAGTTGTAGGAAAGGAACTGCTGATGTGTATAAACAAGGAATCACATCACAGATACCAACTGTGGTTTCATTCCGCATCTCTGAGCCCAAATGCCTGTAGAACCAGATTTCCAGTCCAGATTTGCAGACATCACACAGCCCTATCCAGAGTGAGCTGGAGATGCAGGAGAGGGCTCACTGTTGATTTGCATGAGATTCCAGTGATTTCAACAACTATAAAAAGTGTGTGTGTGTGAGTGTGTGTGTGTGAGTATGTGTGAAATGACTCATTTGAGCAGTGAAACTCTCAGAATGACCTTTCTGAGGCCAGTCTCAACTCAGTTTCTTGATGTCACCACACAGGCCTTTTTTCCACAAGGCAACTCAGTTCTAGGACTCCTCAAAAATATCTGAAGCCTTATAAGTTAAAATTATCAGCTATAAAACATGAAAAGAAAACTGCAAAACCATAATTAATAACTATGTAATTAATCCATACTGTGAAGTCAACATCACGAACTGTTGGCTTCAATTTTCATTAGAGTTTCATTACAGTTGAGGGTAGGGATAGGGAGGCCGCTTAGATTTTTCTCCTTTTGTAAGAATTCCTGAGGACACATGATAACAATAGAGAAATCAAGCCCACCATAAAACAGGTGATATACACACACAGCAGAATAATTCCCAAAGCAAAACCAATACAATTTTTTTTCCAGCCATAACACAAATTTAATGGACTATGTTTGGGTATGACATGGAATGGTCCCTCCATAGATAGGGTGGCTGGCTATACAATTTGGAAGATGTTAAAACTACTTATATGACAGTCTAAAAAATTTTAGCTATTAAAACTCAGAAGTTACAGCAGAAATTTGATTTCTGACAATTCTGCTGAGCTGATGTAGGTACTTGTGCATGCACATACACACGTGTGCGTGTACATGCGTGTGCGCGCACACACAGAGCGGCTGCCTGTTTCCCTGGTCTCTGTTGCAGTAACAACTATTGATACTTTCCCTTGCTTCATCCAAATGCAAACAGACTGAAACTTTCCTTGATATATGATGTACAATCAATAAACTCCTACTACTCTTTTTATAGAAAACTCATTTTACTCTAAGGCAAACATGATGAGTGATTAAGATTCATAACAGAGACACTGTGAATGGAATATATAAAGATTTCTGGCTGTGATAGTCCTTGCAATGGAAAGCTTTTGGCAAACCGAAGACCTGGCTGGGCTCATGTCTCCCACTGGTCACGCCCATTTTTCCAGGTACCCACTGCAATACAGGGCAGCCCCTTTGGTGTGGCGACAGAATGGATTTTACAGCTAAGCTGAGGCACTCTGGGCTTGTGAGCTTCTATGCTTGTGTTTTCCTTCAGAAAGAGTGAGCTGAGGCTGAGCTTGAGCTTCCTCTAGAAAGACCCACTATGGGGGAGGCTCAAGTAGCCCATGATGGAAGATTCTTCCTCTGGGGCCAGTGGGAAGCTGGCGAACAGGCTGCCTGCAGAGCCCACAGAAGCTCTGATGATCCACAAGTCACCTCCTCCCACGGTCCCTTCTCTTCTTTCTGAGTGGATGATCCATGGACTTCCTGACCTTCAAGTAGCAGCATCTGAAGTACGAATCAAAATGGTCTGGGGGTCCCTCCTACAGCTGTAAATGGAAAGGTGGGGACCAGGGTTGGACTCAAGGTTCCACTGAGTTGTGAGGGCATGCAGTGGGGGGACAAAAAAATTCCATACATCCAAAGGTTGGGGGACCCAGAGACTGGGGTAACCTCTACATCCAGATGAGTCCTCAGATGGGGCCCCTTATACTCTTCACACACTCCTGTGGGATATTCAATCCAAGTGCTCCAAATATTTGAGCACCGAGAATGCTCATGGAGTGGTACTGGGAAGCACAGAAGCAGTTCTGCACGAGGAGTCAGATGCTCAATGCTGCCACTGGTGACCTTGGACAAGAGTCTTCACTTCTCCCATTCTCAGCTGCCCCGCATACAACAGTAGGGTATAAACACCTACCCACTCTACTATACAGGGCTGTCACGAATATTAACAAAAATAGTTGATGGGGCTTTGCAAACTGTGCAAAGCCTGGGATACTAAAAAGGCACTGGAGGATTCACAAGTACAGCCAGCGCAGCCTGAGAAAGAGTGAAACATTCCTTCCTGTTGCCCCATGGGACCCCTCCTCAGTTCCACTCAGGTGAGTTTGTTCCCTTGGGAAAGGGGAAGAAGAGGCAGGCCTCGGCCACTCAATAGGAACATTAGGTGAAATCTGCTCAGAGAAAGTATTTGAATCGATACGTGTCACGCTGTGCTTTCTAATCACAAAACCGGACCAGACATTGGCAGTGGTGTGAGCTTTTCCTCTTACAGCGGAGCCTGACACCTAGTAGATACTGAATTATTGCCCAAAAGAAAGACTAAAGGGAAAAAGGAGAGAGATTCCCCTACAAAAAAAAAAAAACACACACACAAAAAACAAGTCATAAGGGAGAGCATTAGACAAAGGTCGCAACATCTTTCCAACGCCACACTGCCCATTTAATTAAATTGATTGATTGTTCACCTAATGGCTGATCCCCCACATCCCCTACCCTCAGAATTAACCAGACACAGTCTAGACACTGTCTTGGTGTCATCAGACTATTTAAGGAATTTTCAGTGGGTCACATGGCCTCCTTGTTATAGGCAGCCAACTCGGTTAGGGGGCAAGCCTGTGGGTAACACACCACATGGGAATCCCACCTCCTGTACCCACCCTGCATGGCCTGGAGTGAGTCCGTGAACTTTTCTGAGTCGGTGTCCCTGGATTTGCAGTGGAACTAAAAGACTGACCTCATCAGTGGGGCTGGAGGGGTTAATGAGAGAATACCAGGAAACTGCTCGGCATAGATCCTGGCACCTGAACACCTCCATAAAGGGGATCCAGGGGTTAGTCACAACTAAGGAAAGAAAACAAAGCCAAGTTTCTTCTTTTTTCTGGGCCAGCATAGCATCATGGGGAGACACCAATCTGGGGGTTCAGGGAGCTGAAGCAACCCCCTGCCACTGTGTGAAGTCAGAACTTTCTACCTCTAAAGCTCAGGACCTTGTCTCACCCACTAAGCTTGCTCATCTGCCTGCGACTCTGTGGCTCCACACACATCTATGCACCCCCCTGGTTCTCAGGTTTCTGGTTTGCAAAACCTGCCTGATCCCCAGGCTGAGCTGCCCCAGGAGATCTGGGCAGGCTCCTTCCAGCTCAAAGATCCAAGAATCTCTGCAGACACGGCTTTCAACTCTGAATTAGAGCAAGGTGCCATCACACAGGAAGACATTGGGTATAAAGGAACAATGAACAATCATTCCCTTTCCGTTCTTCAAAGAGAAGCAAGCTTTGAAAAGGAGAGATTCTCCGAGCAGAGAATTCAGAAACAGAGGCAGACGCCCAGCCAGTTAGCCAGTGATTAGTACCAGGCTCCTGGCTCGCCTGTTAGTGCAGCTCCATGGATCTGTGGTTCATTTTAGAGACCACAAATATTGATCAGGTGCCCACTATGTGTTGGGTGATGGTGGTGAATGATCACACAAATGCACTTGCTTGCGTGGAGCTTACATTCTATGACCTCCTTCATCCACTGAACAAATATACCTAAGAGCCTACAATGTGCCAGATGCAGTACCAGAGGCACAAAGATGAAGAGGCTGATCCATAAAGATTGATAGGTGAGGAAATCATTCCGTATAACCTGGGACTTCCCTGGTGGTCCAGTGGCTAAGACTCTGTACTCCCAATGTAGGGGGCCTGATTCCACCCCTGGTCAGGGAACTAAATCCCACATGCTGCAACTAAGACCTGCTGCAGCCAGATAAATAATAATATTAATCCCCCCTCCAACCTCCCCGCAGATCTGCATTTTTCCTATGGAATCAGATGCTTCATTTGCTTCTCAGAATGGTTCTGGAAGGTGGAATCCCCATGGAACAGAAGAGGAACTGAGATGTGTAGAGACTAGACAACCTGTCCAAGACTGTTGGTCCTGCTGGTGCTGACCAGGGCCACAGGCCCAGCCCCATGGTGCCCTCCAGGGGCTGGTCCAGGCAGACGGCTCTAGACTTGGTTCTGTTTTAAAAGCCAAGTGTACACAGTGTCCCTGGACCTTTCATATAGGGAACAGACATATATCCAGTTCATTCTCCCCAGTCTCACTTTTCCTCCCACGTTGATAATTTACTTTCACTCTTAAAATCAGATGACTAGAGAATGATAATACCAACAATCACAGCTGACATGCATCGAGCACCCACTGTCCCAAACTAAGTGCATATAAATGTCATGTCGTTTTATTTTATCCCCAAAATACTCCTATGAGGTGGGCACTCTTACAGGGGAAAAAACTGAATGAGAAGACCTCGCTCAGTTGGCACAGCCAGGAGGGGATGGCACTGGGATGGGCCTAGACTTCTGGTCTCGGTGGTTACATGACATGACATACCATGTTGCATGCGTGCTCAGCCACTCAGTTGTGTCTGACTCTTTACGACCCCATGGACTGTAACTCACCAGGCTCCTCTGTCCATGGGATTTTCCAGGCAAGAATACTGGAGTGGGTTTCCATTTCCTACTCCAGGGGATCTTCCATACCCCAGGTATTGAAACCACTTCTCTGGCATCTCCTGCCTTGGCAGGCAGATTGTTTGCCACTGAACCACTCGGGAAGCCCATACCATGTTGACTGCCCTTCATAGCATCACCCAGATTAGATTTTTGGTGAGTAAATAACTTAACTAAGTCACAATATCCCAAAGTCACTGTCTTCTACATTGGGCTTTAGGAATTCAGGACTGATTCTTTCTGTTTATGTAAAATTGATTTAGCCACAAAACTCCTTAGGGGGGAAAAATGCATATTTCTTTAATACAGAGGAAAACCAGTTTGAACCTCAGACCTTTGAAGACAAATGAAAGCAAGCACTTTGGCATGGAACGCTGGCAAATGTCTGGCTGGACAGGATTATTTTAGTTCAGAGGTAGCTTTGTTAGCAGAGTTCTACCTCTGCTCCCTTGTATCAGAAATGCCACCTGGGAGGTGAGGATGAGGCAGTGGAGGAGGCCAAAAAAAGAGCCTTGCATCAGGCAGTGAGCAGAATTGCAAATGAGGAGGATATAGAAAGAAAAGTCATATCTAACACTGAAGTATCTGGCTGTTGGACCCTGCATTCTACCAGCTCTGCTTCTTTCCAGTATTTGTTCCTCTTGTTCCCCTTTTCTCTTTTCCGATTCTCTTGGGTCCTGGAGCTCTACAGGGTTCCAAGTACAGCACTCGGCTTTCTCCCCGCTCCCCACTCCACCTGGCTCAGTGCTTCTCCGAGCCTCAGCAGGACACACTCTCCCGACTTGTCTCCATGCCCAAAGTCAAAGCACATTGTGTGATCCCTGCTCCCTGGGTAGCTTGAGCTTCCTGGGATGTCAGAGCAGGAGGGATTTGCTAATCCTTCAGGCCAGTGCTTTTCAAATTTGTTCTAGCAACAGACTTTCTTTTTCAAACACATTTTATGCAAAAGTCCAATATAAAAATAGATGAATGGGTAGCAACTCTGAGGACGTGTAGGGGTGGGGGATGGGAAGCCTCCCCATGTGACCCCTAAAGGGTCTATAAGGCCCTCTATAGGACTCTAATAGAGAAGGCAATGGCACCACACTCCAGTACTCTTGCCTGGAAAATCCCATGGGCAGAGGAGCCTGGTAGGCTGCAGTCCATGGGGTCACTAATCGTCAGACATGCCTGAGCAACTTCACTTTCACTTTTACCTTTCATGCATTGGAGAAGGAAATGGCAACCCACTCCAGTGTTCTTGCCTGGAAAATCCCAGGGATGAGGGAGCCTGGTGGGCTGCCCTCTATTGGGTCGCACAGAGTCGGACATGACTGAAGTGACTTAGCATAGGACTCTAGGACTGAACAAAAAAGGTCAAGATTCATAAGAACGCAGACTAAAGTCACTGATTTGGCCTAATTCCCTCAGGTTGGATCCCTGGGTGAGGAAACCCTCTGGAGTAGGAAATGGCAACCTACTCCAGTAGTTTTGTCTGGAAAATTCCATGGACAGAGGAGCCTGGTGTGCTACAACCTGCTGCTGCTACTGCTAAGTCACTTCAGTCATGTCCAGCTCTGTGCGACCCCAGAGATGGCAGCCCACCAGGCTCCCCCGTCCCTGGGATCCTCCAGGCAAGAACACTGGAGTGGGTTGCCATTTCCTTCTCCAATGCAAGAAAGTGAAAAGTGAAAGGGAAGTCGCTCAGTCATGTCCAACTCTTAGCGACCCCATGGACTGCAGCCCACCAGCCTCCTCCGTCCATGGGATTTTCCAGGGAAGAGTGTTACAATCTAGGGGATCACAAAGAGTTGGACACGACTGAGCATGCACGCACACACAAGCACACACAACCTCTGTTTATAGATGACATACTGAGGCCATTTTGCCTTCATTCTCGAGAAAGCATCCCAAACATCCTTCTGGTTCACTATGGTTAGTGTGGTTCCCATTAAGCATATTGATGCTGTTTGTTCACTGGGCCAAGAAACAGTGCCCAGGGGTACCAGGTAGAAATACCCCCACAGCCCAGGATACAATGGTAGGAACCACCTGTCATGACACAGCTGATCACTTTCTCCTCCTAGATATTTTCTTCTGTTGACTTTCAGAATATTTCTAGCTCTCCTTACTGGCTGTTCCTTCTCCATCTCCTTTGCTGGTCTTCCTCTTCTGCTCAGACCAAGGAAAGGCTCAGTCCTTGGTGCTCTGGTCTCTTCTACATTCACTCCTTAGGTGACCTGGTCCTGTCCCATGGCTTTAAAAACTACTCACATCCTCCCAACTCCCAAGTTTGTATCTCCAAGCCTTCCTATCTCCTGAACACTAGCCATGACTGCCCAACTAACACTGGATGTCTGAAAGGCATCTCAAACTTAGCAGAGCCCCATCTGGACTCCTGATCTTTCCACTATCTCAAATCTGCTCTTTCCAAATCTTCCCCTCCTAGTATATGGCAACTCCATCCTTCCCTATTCAGACTAAACCCTGGAGGCACCCTTTTCCCCCACAATTTATCCACCCCACCCACACATCCTTTGATTTCTATGGCTGCTTATGTTTGTAAGTAGTTCATTTGTACTGTTTTTTAGATTTCACATATAAGTGATGTCATATGATACTTGTCTTTCTCTATTTGACTTACTTCACTTAGTATGACAGTCTCTAGGTCCATCCATGTTGCTGAAAACGGCATTATTTCATTCTTTTGAATCAGCAACATCCCACTGTATATGTACACCACATCTTTATCCATTCATCTGTTGATGGAGACTTAGGATGCTTCCATATCTTGGCTACTATAAATACTGCCACCTGAACACTGGGCTGCATGTATCTTTTTGAGTTCATGTTTTCCTCTCTTCTGAACATATACCCAGGGGTGGGATTGCTGGGTCATACAGTAACTCTGTTTTTAAAGGGCCTTCTGCACTGTTTCCCACAGTGGCTGCACCAATTTACATTCCCACCAACAGTGTAGGAAGGTTCTCTTTTCTCCACACCCTCCCTGGCAGCACCCTTGTTGTTCTTTCGTGCTCCCACACCCCATACCCAATGCGGCCATGACATCTTGCTGACACCTCCTTTCCATTATGGCGCAAATCCAAGCACCTCCACTGCCGCCCCCCTGGCCCAGGCCACCACCGTCTCCCGCCTGCATTACTGTAAGGGCCTCTACACACTAGTCCCCTGCCTTTCCCCGTGCTCCTCTAGCATCCATTCTCAACCAACAGCCAATGTGTTTCTTTTTAAGTCTTTAGTCAGATCTTCAAATCCGGACTCAACATCCTACAGTGAACTTTCCAGTTCACTAAAAATAAAAGCCAAAGTCTATGGTAGCCCATAACGGCCTACTTAGCCTGGCTCCTCAGGACTCTCTGCTTCTCTGTCTTATCCCTGGCTCACTCACTTCTCTCCACAACAATGGCTTCTTTGCTATTCCTGCCTCAGGGCCTTTGCACTGGCTGCTCCCTCTGCCTGGAACACTCTCCTCACTCCTTCACCTTTCTCTGCACCAACATCAGATGGTCAGTGAGACAACCCTGACCACCCTATTTATAATTATGACTCACCATCCCCAGCCCTCCAGATCCCCCTTGCTCTGGTTTATTTTTCCCATGCTACTGCTGCTGCTGCTAAGTCACTTCAGGCATGTCCAACTCTGTGCGACCCCATAGATGACAGCCCACCAGGCTCCCCCATCCCTGGGATTCTCCAGACAAGAACACTGGAGTGGGCAGGTATCAATTTCTAACATGTTCAGTTTGGTTCAGTTCAGTCGCTCAGTCGTGTCCGACTCTTTGTGACCCCATGAATGGCAGCACGCCAGGCCTCCCTGTCCATCACCAACTCCCAGAGTTCACTCAGACTCACGTCCATCGAGTCAGTGATGCCATCCAGCCATCTCATCCTCTGTCACCCCCTTCTCCTCCTGTCCCCAATCCCTCCCAGCATCAGTCTTTTTCCAATGAGTCAACTCTTCGCATGAGGTGGCCAAAGTACTGGAGTTTCAGCTTCAGCATCATTCCTTCCAAAGAAATCCCAGGGCTGATCTCCTTCAGAATGGACTGTGGATCTCCTTGCACTCCTAGAGTATGTTTATTGTTTAGGGTCTTATGTTTATTATGTTTATTGTTTAGGGTCTCCTTATGTTTATTGTTTAGGGTCTCCTTCCACTAGAATACAAGTTCTATGAAGGTAAGAATTTTTGTCTGTTTGAACACTGATGTATGTTATGTGCCCAGAACCATGCCTCCTCCATAACAGGCTCTCAATAAACATTTATTAAATGAATGAAAAACAAATGATTACTCTGCAGCTTATAGATCACTTTCACATCTGATGATTCCTTTGAGCCTCAAAACTCTGCTGGTTTTTTTTTTTTTTCAGATAAGAAAACAAATTCAGAGAGGTTAAATAATTTGCCTGAGATCACACAGCTTGTTCCACAGTGGACCTCATACTCTCTTCTGTCCTTAAACCCTCAGATGCCTTTGATTTAACCACACTGGCAACATCCCTCCAAGGCCCAGGCCCCACCCAGCTCTCTCTTGTTTCCCCAGACTCATACTCCGCCATGCTAGGGACCACGCTTACAGGTTTAAGGATTATTTTTCCCCCAGAGGAGCATTTTGTACACTTTCCCTCAAATGAACTCATATCTGATTTCTAGGGACCATCTGACATAGACATCAGCTTCCAAGGCCATTTTCTAACCCTAAGACCCTCCTCCCCAACACAAGAGGGACACTGATACACTTGCCACTCCCAACCTTATACCTGGACATTCTGTAAGGAATGAGAGAGGAGGTGCAGACAGCAAGGAGGGGAGAGAAACACTGCAAATCAAGAAGAGGCCCTCCTAGTCCTTTCTTAACAACCAGGGGCTGAAATGCGAGGTCACTAAGTACCACTTAAAAACCGCTTCTACTCTCCTGCTGAGAAATTTCTTTTCGGCCTGAGCCACAGGAACAGCTACAGCAGCTCGTTTATTCCTGCCTCATCCATCACACTCTGAATTGAATATCTGTTCAAGATGACTCCTTTTTTTTTTTTTTGCACAGACTACTGGGAAGCTTGAGGCAGCAAATTGTGGTTCTCAGGTCTCTGGATTCTAGCACCTACATGAGTGGCCCCCTGGTTCCCTGGTTCTCCTACTCACACATGGTAAACTGTAGCATTTCTTGGCTTCCATAACCAGTGTAAAGCCAAATCCTATAGCAAATCTCCTCCTACATGTGTGTGTGCACGTGTGTGTGTGCGTGTGTGTGCTCAGTCGTCTCCAACTCTGTGTGACCCCATGGACTGTAGCCCGCCAGGCTCCCCTGTCCATGTAATTTTCCAGTCAAGGATATTGGAGTGGGTTGCAATTTCCTACTCCAGGGGATCTTCCCTACCCAGGGATCATACCCTCGCCTTACGTCTCCCGCATTAGCAGGTGGATTCTTTACCACTACACCACCTGGGAAGCCCATACATATGTATATACTCGTCTGGTTCTGTTTCTCTGAACAGCTCTAATACTGGGGTAAACAATCATGTTAACTTTTACCACAAGAGAAGGCAATGGCACCCCACTCCAGTACTCTTGCCTGGAAAATCCCATGGATGGAGAAGCCTGGTAGGCTGCAGTCCATGGGGTCACTAGGAGTTGGACATGACTGAGCAACTTCAATTTCACTTTTCACTTTTCATTTTCATGCATTGGAGAAGGAAATGGCAACCCACTCCAGCGTTCTTTCCTGGAGAATCCCAGGGACGGGGGAACCTAGTGGGCTGCTCTCTATGGGGTCACACAGAGTCGGACACAACTGAAGCGACTTAGCAGCAGCAGCCCCATGGACAGAGGAGCCTGGTAGGCGGCAGTCCATGGGGTTGTTAAGAGTCGGGCACAATTGAGCAACTTCCCTTTCACTTTTCACTTTCATGCATTGGAGAAGGAAATGGCAACCCACTACAGTGTTCTTGCCTGGAGAATCCCAGGGACAGGGGAGCCTAGTGGGCTGCTGTCTGGGGGGTCACACAGATTCGGACACGACTGAAGTGACTTAGCAGCAGCAGCAGTGCTGGTAATGGTTTTCCAAAGTGTTGACTCTTCTGACACTTGCAACCTTCTATGAATACCAGAACCTGGTAGCATCATGATTTCCTATTCTTACGCAAGGAAACTGAGGCTCAGAAGGGTCACAGACTGTCGCAGGTCACACAGCATGGGCACACCCTGAGAGGCCTGAACCGAGATCTTCCCACTCACTGGAAGGCTCCTCTCCCCTCCTGCACCCCACTCTCCCCCGCCCCAGGCTCCCAGCAGCCCCCAGCCATTCCACATGATACAGCCATCAGAGGCCGTGAGATCACCACTTGCTCGTGGTCTGTTCCTTAATCCACAGTCCATGCTGGGAGGAAGGCAAACTTGGGGCAGCAACCAAATCAGCAACAGGAGTGGAAGCAGGTGGGGAGGGTGTGGAGGAGGTCAAGACACAGAGAGAGGTGGGGGGCCTCACAGTGGAACAGAGCCTTTGCTCCCTCGCCTGCACCAACCTGCCCCAGTGATCTGAACAGAAGCAGCGGCAGACTCATCAACTGGCCCCCAAATGGCAGCTGCAGGATGGAGAGACCAGGGTGGCAGGGGTTGGTGAGAAGGCTTCGAAAGACAGAGGAACAAGATACAGAAATCAGAGATGCAAATGTGGGGAGGGGATGCCTGACTCTTCACCCCCACCCTCCCTGATGGCAAACTCCAGCACCGGAAGAGAATTTCACATCTTAACCCCAACCCCACACCAGGCTCCAAATGTCTGGTGGCCTTGTGCTGGCCTCAACCACTCCTGGAAGCATGAGGCAGGGGCAGCTGCATTCATCTCACATCTGAGGAGGAGGCCTTGTCCTTGGGTCATGTGAACGTAAGTATTCCATTGGCCAAAAAGTTTGTTTGGGTTTTTACTAAGCTGAGATGGCAAAACCCAAACGACCTTTTTAGCCAATCTAATAGTTCCTGCCATGGGTGCAGTTTTACTTCTGGGTGATTTTTTGTGAATAAACTAAACTTGCCTCAGGTCTTCAAGCTGCACGAGGGCAGGAACCATGTGAAGTTTTGCTCACAAGCATGAACCCAGGCCCTGATCCTCAAAGTCAGCCAAGAAAAGGCTGAAGGGCCTGAGGGAGGAGGCCAAGGGAGGGGAAAACCATGTATTCATGTATGCTCCTCAGTATTTGACATTTTAGAAGTGTTCAGAGAGGAGGTGATCTGTGTGTGTGTGTGCTTCTGACATGCATCCTGACCCCTTGGCTGGCACTGTGAGCTGGATTAGGAAGAAACAATGATATACGCTACCCCAAACCCCCACTGAACCCAAGCAACCTCAGCCTCCTTCAGGTTCCACTTATCCTGTAGAGCTGCGTCTCTGATTTGCTCTCAGATGTTCATGCACTGGGGAACCACTCGCTTGATCTTGCCTTCTGCACACCTGAACTGCACAGTCATTGCTTCCCTTGGCCTAGCCACAAGCTAACCGAGACCTCTGCAAGCTTCTAGACTAGCATTCCCTCTGCTGTGAGATGCACGTAGAGTAAAACCCACAACTTACACCCAGTCTGTAAATTAACCTCCAAAACTGCTGTCTGTTGATAAGGCAGCCTCTCACCCGACTCTGCCTCCCAGAAGTGATCTGGTTTGGAGGAGACAATGCATCACAGTGGAGGAGAGATGAGCTAAGAATCCAGAAAGCTGGGTTACCAGTCCAGTTCTGCCACGGAACCTTGTGACCATGGGGAAGGAGTATCAGTATCTCACTCTGGGCCTCAGTATTCCCACCTGTAAAATGTGAGAGGTGAACCGGAAGCTCCCTTGGCATGAAGCATGGCATGGGTAGGAGGCAGGTGCAATGTGAAGTCCCTCAGGCTCAAGTTCAAATCCCTGCTCTGCCATTTCCTGTCTTAGCAACTCTGAGAAAGTTACTGAGTGCTTGGTAGCCTCAGATTCTTCCTGTGTAAGATGCAGGTGATAACAATACCTCACTGGCATTATTATGTTTACCCTTCCCTTCCTGTCTGCTCTCCAAACTGCTTTTTAAAGCACATATCTGATCACAGGTGTCTCCCTCCTTGAAAACTGAAAGTGTTAGCCACTCAGTCGTGTCTGAATCTTTGTGACCCTACGGACTGTAGCCCGCCAGGCCCCTCTGTCCATGGAATTTTCCAGGCAGTAATACTGGAGTGGATAGCCAATCCCATCTCCAGAGGACCTTCCTGACCCAGGGACTGAGCCCAGATCTCCTGCCTTTCATGTGGATTCTTTACCGTCTGAGCCACCTGAGAAACCCTCTCTGCCTCCTTAAAAGCTTCTAAAGGCTCTCCAGTGTCCTTGGAAGAGACACACTCCTTACTCTGGAAGATGCTTACTTCAGCCTCTAACCAGCCCCCTCACTTGCTTCTCCCATTCCAGTCACACTGGGTGCTCTCCTCTCGCCATACTCCCTTCTGCCACAGGCCCTTTGCACACTCTGTCTGCATACATGGAATACTCTGCTACCTTTTCAACCAAATGTGCCATGCTTCAACTTCACTCAGGCCTCTCTTCCTCACTCCTGACTACATCTAGAGCCTAGTAAAGACTCTTGCAGTCCTCTGTATCTCTCCTTTGTACCCACTGTCACAGCTGTAAATTTACATCTGAATGATTGCTTTGGGGCTTCACTGGTGGCTCAGCTGTTAAAGAACCCACATGCCAATGCAGGAAACACAGGAGACGCAGGTTCAATCTCTGGTCGGGAAGATCCTCTGGAGAAGGAAATGGCAATCCAGTCCAGTTTTCTTCCCTGGAAAATGTCATGGATAAAGGTGCCTAGCAGGCTACAGTCCATGCGGTCACAAAGAGTCAGACACGACTGAGCTCACACTAGAGGAAGGAAAAGGATTGTTTGATGACAAAACTAAGTCCTGCAGTCTCCATGAAGACAGAGACCATGTTGCTTAACATCTAACACAGTGCCTGTAGAAAAAAATTTTAATGAACATAATAAAATCCAACAATGCTGACCAATTTCTATATGCCAGTCACCCCCTAAAAGCCCTAAGAATTAGGTTTTATTGTTTTTCTCATTTAACAAAAGGGAAGACTGAGTTGCAGAGGTGTTAGGTAACTTGCCCAATATCACACAGCTAGTAAGGTGTCAAATCACACAAGTCTGCTTACTGGAAACTTATTTAAAACCTTTCACTCAACAGAAGAAGCAGGGTACAGGGAACAGATCTTCAAGCAAGGAGGCTGGCACTTCTTAAGCACTTCATCATCATCATCGTAATTGCTAACAGACAAGTGCTGTATTCAGTTATTGTGTGTTCAATATTATTCTGAAGATTTTACATAAATTAACTCATCCTCCCAGTGACCCTACGGGGGGAGTACTACCATTATCCTCATTTAACAGATGAGGAAACTGATGCTTAGAAAGATTAACTGGCTTGCCCACAGTTACCTGGCTTACAAGTAGTAGAGTGTGTGTGTATGTGTGTGTGTGTGTGTATGTTAGCTGCTCAGTCGTGTCTGACTCTTTGAAATCGCATGTACTATAGCCCACTAAGCTTCTCTGTCCATGGAATTCTCTATGTAAGAATACTGGAGTGAGAGCCATTCCCTTCTCCGGGGATCTTCCCGACCCTGGGACTGAACCTGGGTCTCCCGCATTGCAGGCAGAAGTAGAGAGTCAGTCCACCTAATTTCAGAGGATCCCAGAAATAATCCTTTGCTAGGAAAAGCCAGCCTATGATTCTCAGGGAGGACAGATTTCCCACCAAGTTTCAGGTTTCTGCCCTCAGTTCTAATAAGCAGACTGAAGCTCCTTTTAGCACTGAGCCTACCCAGCTAAACAGGGTATGGACAGGGCTGTCCCCTGGAGGCCACAAAGCCACCCGCTGCTCCAGGGCCTCAGCTGAGGAGGCTGCATAGCATCATCATGAACAGTGACTCACAGGGCAGCCATGGAAAAGGAAGACAGTGGGGGCTAAAAAAAGACCTGTGACCACATATTATAGAGAGGACGATCATCAACCATGACCACGAGGGCAGGCCCCGCCTCCGCTCCACACACACCCCTCCAGCTGCACTGGTCCTGCTCTGGGATCCTCTCAGAGGCTCCTTTGAACTGGACTTCACGATGGGCCTCAGCTGCTCAGAGAACAGGCTCCGAAGCCCAAATTCTAACTCTACCCCTCAGTAGCAATGACCAGTCATTGAACCCATCTGAGCCTCAGTTTCCTCCCCAATAAAATGGGGATAAGAAACACCCACTTCACAAGAACAGTGTGGAGATGAAATGAGTCAGTGTGTGTGAAAGGCCTCGCACAGTACTCAGCTCAGCAACTGTTAGTCTCCCCTCCCAATGGATGAAAGGAAGGGGGTGGCAGAGCAGAGAAGACAGGCACACAGTCCAGTTCTCCTGGAGTACCACTCTTGGGGGTCATACATTACCGGTGCCTGAGAGCTTCACACCAATTCACTGTTCATCCACATAGCATCCCACCTCCAGAACATGATGACGATATCAAGAATAATCGATAAAGAACAACAGTTGTTAAATAATGTACCATGTATGAGACACTGGGGAAAACACTTTGCATTCATCACATTATTATTTTAATATTACTTTGACATCATAAACATTTCATAAGGCAGTCCAGAGCCATACTGCCCACATTCAAATCTGACACAAATGCTTACCAGTTGTGTCAGCTTAGGTAAATTCTTTAAATTTCCTGTTCCTCAATTTCCTAATCTGTAAAATGGGGATAATAATAATAGCACATATTTCATAAAGTTGTAACTAGGATTAAAACAGTTAATACGTGATGGCAGAGATGTTTAGTGCCTACCCAAAATTAATGCCCCTTTAACAGTGTAGAGTTGTGGCTAGGAGTGGCTGTCCTGATGGAAACCATAATTTCCAGTCCCTGATATCTAGTTGAGGCCATGTGACTAAACTCTGGTGTTTGCAATGTGGAAGGAATTAATATACCCACATCCAAGACTATCCTATAAAAACCTCCCCATCATCCTCACTGTTGCACCCAATCAAAGTAGTTCCTGAGAGTCGCATATTCTATATGGCAGACCCTCTATCAGATTCCATGAAACAGAGCATCTCCTTCCACTAGCTTCAACTGGACTCAACATGAATGAGAAAACAAGTTTGACTGTGTTCATTTGCTGAAATGTTAGAATTTATCTGATGCAACAGCTTGCATTACCCTAACTAATAAAGAAACTGAAATTGACACTGGAAGTAGGGTACTTATGTATGTGGCATTGGCTTAGAAGTCAGATGGTGGGTTAAGATGTTCAAGGCTGGAAAACTGGAGCCTCATGTTTTGCAGCAGTGGTTAAACTGTTGCTATGATAATTTAGAAGGCAGAACTTATGCCTACTGAGACTGTAAGCTCTAGGGCAAAAAGATTGCAAAATAATGGTAAGAGAGTTGGCTGCTTGTTCTGGGCTAAGTTTAGCAAGATATTAGGGGAATAGAGGATTGCAGGCATGAACTAGTCAGTTTGCACATAAAATTAGGAAGGAGTAGTGGAGACATGCAGAAGACAGCTATTCCTAGATACTGAACAATAAGAACAAAGATTGAGCAGACTTCTAAGTGAAGCATCGGTTAGAACTGTACATGGAACACAGACTGGTTCCAAATCGGGAAAGGAGTAAGTCAAGGTTGTATATTGTCATCCTGCTTTTTTACCTTATATGCAGAGTACATCATGAGAAACGCTGGGCTGGATGAAGCACAAGCTGGACTCAAGATTGCTGGGAGAAATATCAATAATCTCAGATATGCAGATGACATCACCCTTATGGCAGAAAGTGAAGAGGAACTGAACAGCCTCTTGATGAAAGTGAAAGAAGGGAGTGAAAAAGTTGGCTTAAAGCTCAACATTCAGAAAACTAAGATCATGGCATCCAGTCCCATCACTTCATGGCAAATAGATGGAGAAACAGTGGAAACAGTGGCAGACTTTATTTTCTGGGGCTCCAAAATCACTGCAGATGGCGATTGCAGCCATGAAATAAAAAGATGCTTGCTCCTTGGAAGAAAAGTTACGACCAACCTAGAGAGCATATTCAAAAGCAGAGACATTACCTTGCCAACAAAGATCCATCTAGTCAAAGCTATGGTTTTTCCAGTAGTTATGGATGGATGTGAGAGCTGGACTATAAAGAAAGCTGAGTGCCAAAGAATTGATGCTTTTGAACTGTGGTGTTGGAGAAGACTCTTGAGAGTCCCTTGGACTGCAAGGAGATCCAACCAGTCCATCTTAAAGGAGATCAGTCCTGAATATTCATTGGAAGGACTGATGCTGAAGCTGAAACTCCAATACTTTGGCCACCTGATGTGAAGAACAGACTTATTTGAAGAGACCCTGATTCTGGGAAAGGTTGAAGGCAGGAAGAGAAGGGGAAGACAGAGGATAAGATGGTTGGATGGCATCACCGACTCAATGGACGTGAGTTTGAGTAAACTGGTAGTTGGTGATGGATTGGGAGGCCTGGCATGGTGCAGTCCATGGGGTCACAAAAAGTCTGACATGACTGAGCAACTGAACTGAACTGAACCTAGTGAAATAAATGTCAGATAGAGTGTATAAGCTTCCCACCTAAGCCTGATGGCCTCATTAAGTTGAGAGAGAAATTGAGGTTTAGGTGAAGGAAGAAATAATCCAAGCTGGAGAATTAGGTCTAGGAAATAACTGGCTGCTGATAAGCTAGATGTCATAGACGAAAATCCTACTGAGCTGCTGAGGGAATTGTATTGGCAAAATCTATGAGCCTGGATTTTAAAAATCTTTTACTGTTAAAGCATTAAAACAATCCTTGTGTTATGCAAAGTTGCTTCAGTCATTTCTGACTCTTTGCAATCCCATGGACTCTATGTAGCCCACCAGGTCCCTCTGTCCACGGGATTCTCTAAGCAAGAATACTGGAGCAGGTTGCCATGCCCTTGTCCAGGAGCTCTTCCCCACCCAGGGATCAAATTTGCATCTCTTATGTCTCCTGCATTGACAGATGGGTTCTTTACCACTAATGCCACCTGGGAAGCCCAAAACAACCCCTGGGCCCCTTAAAGTGCAAGGCAAAAACTAGATTACTAGATTTAGAGCCTCAAAGAGGTCATATTCCCTAAGACCCACTTCAAGTGTGGCCAAGAAGCGTCAGGAACGATATTCCT
Source organism: Aepyceros melampus (assembly GCA_006408695.1). Classification (NCBI taxonomy): domain Eukaryota; kingdom Metazoa; phylum Chordata; class Mammalia; order Artiodactyla; family Bovidae; genus Aepyceros; species Aepyceros melampus. The sequence goes on along the minus strand of SJXQ01004931.1, from coordinate 262,748 downwards.
CCTACAGGGCAGAGCCCCAAGTGTGAAGAACAATGAACTGGGAAATTGCTCTCAGAGACCAGAAGCAGGGCTTAAGCAAGGAAACCTCACCCATGGTCTGCTTGGCAGATTTCGTAACTACTAGGGGCCAGTGAGTTCTGTGTGTCTCCCACTGCTGCCTTTTCCTAATGGGTTATCGTCTGATATGGCATACAGGCACAGAGGGGAAGATAATGAGTTTCTTTTGGATCCTGGGTCCCTGAACCATGAGGAGCCACATTCAACTCCATGGATAGGACAGGAATTCACCCAAAGATCCAGAACTTCAAGTTGAAAGTAGTGACTGGATAGAACATGAGGATCCTCCCTTAGAGGAAGGGAACGATGTTTTGTGTCTGAAAAGAAGGAAACACAGATATTTGGTGGCCAGAGGGCCCATGATATACCTGGCCAGTGATATACGAACATGATGATGAAGGCTCCTTTCAGGCTTAGCCCATAACACCATTCTTAAGTGCCCCACGCTCTCCTTCCTCTACCTATGGGCTGGATAAATGTCCAAGGAAGGCCCCAAAGGCCACAGGCTAAAGGTAAAGAAAGCACTCTCTCCATCAATCTTGGTATTCAAATGACACTCCAGTTCACTCCCACCACACTCCTTTCCCAATCAGTCTTTAGTGAGTAAGAAATGACTAGTCAGCCATTAAAAAGAATACATTTGAGTCAGTTCTAATGAGGTGATGAAACTGGAGCCTATTATACAGAGTGAAGTAAGTCAGAAAGAAAAACACCAATACAGTATACTAACACATATATATGGAATTTAGAAAGATGGTAATGATAACCCTATATGCGAGACAGCAAAAGAGACACAGATGTATAGAACAGTCTTTTGGACTCTGTGGGAGAAGGCGAGGGTGGGATGATCTGAGAGAATAGCATTGAAACATGTATATTATCATATGTGAAACGGATCGCCAGTCCAGGTTCGATGCATGAGATGGTGCTCAGGGCTGGTGCACTGGGATGACCCAGAGGGATAGGATGGGGAGGGAGGTAGGAGAGGGGTTCAGGATGGGGAACACATGTAAACCCATGGCTGATTCATGTGAATGTATGGCAAAAACCACTACAATATTGTAAAGTAATTGGCCTTCAATTAAAATAAATAAATTTTTTTAAAAAAGAAAGAAATGACCTTCTATTGTGTTAAGCTCCTAAGATATGGAGGTTGTCTTTTATAACAGCTAATGTAACTATAACAATTATAATATATAGCACTCTTCGAACAGTGCTTGGCATATAATAAGCACTACACAAGTGTAGCTGTTACTATTGCAAAACCTATTTTACAAATAGGGAAACATGGGTATGTCTGACTCCCAAGTCAATTACTATTTTATATTTACTTCTCAGTAAATGATAGATCCATTTTACAGGTAAGTTTGGTGTCTGGCTCAAGGTCACAAATAACAACAGATCCAGAATTAGAGGCCTTTCTTAACTATTCAAAGGCCATCAGCCACCCCACCCCTTACCCAGATCTCCAGGTTGGTCCCCTATTGTTTTATTTTGTTGTTATTTTTATGGTGTGTTTCAGGAAACACTCTACTTACAAACACTCCAGCACTGAACTGGTAAATCTGAATAGAAAACCAAGCAACCCTCCACTGACCCAAATTTCAAGTTTTAATTTACATTGAGTTAGTTAATTAAAAACGTGCTCTGTGAGCATAGACACTGACATGGCTGGCTGCTGAAATGGCTTTTGCAGTTCTTCGCAAAAAGCTGGGTTTCTTATGGTTTCGTCCAGCACAGCAACCCTGTGCTATGGAATAACTCAACCAGCTCGGGGGATCTGAGGGAAGATGGGTGGGAGGGGTGGATCTGGGGGATGATGGGTGGGCCAGGAAAACAGCTGAGTAGGCATTTGATCTATGGAGCAACAGAAAAGCGAAAGACCTGCATACCAACTTAGCCAACAGACCAGGGTTGGTGAGGTAGAGCTCATGTTAATTAATGTTTGTAAAGTGATTGGGGGTCCCAGAAGTGAATGAGACTATTCAAAATCCCCTGATTATTATTATCATCAGTCTGAATAATCTGTTTTTCAAGGAAGCCACTATTATCGAGTGCCTACTATGTGGCAGTTGCTTTCACACATCTGATCTAATTCTTTTAATCTTTTAATGTGGTAGGTTTGGGTTTTCTTCCTTTTTTATGTCTTTTTTGGTTTTGCAATCCTCACTCTGCAGATGAGAAAAACAAATTCAGCAAAATTAAGTCACCTGCTAAAGAGTGGCAGAGCTGAAATCTGAGGCTAGATCTTTCTAAGTGTAAAGCCCTTCTCCCTTTCATCACACCACACTGCCTCTTGCAATCTTTTCTTCAAATTCTTTCTGCATTTAAAACAAAATTCCATCCAAGGATGCCTATGGCTCTTTTTATATCTTTTTTACTGAAATGTAATTTGCAATACAGTGAAATACACATATCTTAAGTTTACAATGCAATGCATTTTGACAAAGGCACATAACTCTGAACCCACACCCCTGTCAAAGAAGGACATTTCTATCACCCAGAAAGCTCCCTGGTGCCCCTTCACTAATGATGCCTTTTTTTTTTTTTTAAAGAAATACAGTCAACAAAATGAGCTACTTTCCTTTGATCAGGCAATCTATTTGTGACCTTCGCAATGAGGCTATGCACATGAGGTTAATCTCTGAGGTGGGCGCACTGACTTATTTGATGTTTTGAATATCAGGAAGGAAGATTCAGTTAAAATTCTGCACCCTGTTGGTTCCATCCACATTGAACATATGGATAAGACAAAGATAACAGATACCATTATGCCTGAATCATATGACTACCATCACCATTTTGGCCCCTAAAATATGTCATGCACCAGACTGTAATATTTATACAAATAATTTCATTTAATCCTCATAATTATTACCTCTACTTTACAGCTGAGGAAACTGGGCTCAGAGTGATTAGGTATGATATAGAAGAACACACAGCTAGAAAAATGTAAGCCTTGAAATTCAAATCTAGGATACTTGATTTCACAGGCTTTTACGAGTGAACTCTGGGAGTTGGTGATGGACAGGGAGGCCTGGTGTGCTGCAGTTCATGGGGTCGCAAAGAGTTGGACATGACTGAGCGAACTGAATTGATGGGTAAATTTTATATCTCAAAGATGTAATGGGCTAGTTATAATCATTCAACAAATAGTACCCAGGATTTACTGGGTGTTAGGTGCTGTGCTGAGTGATATGGAGAAAGATACAAAGATGATAAAGATACAGTCTCAACTGTTAGTGCCACAGTGTGATGAGGAGTCACTTAGAGCAAAGTCAGGGTCAAGATTCCCACAGGATAGGGAAAGGGCTGTGGAAGGCCTAGGTTTGGGGAGGAAAAAAGGGTTGCATCAAGGAAGGCCTCATAGAGATTCCAGAAAGACAGTTTTTGAACCAAGTCTTCAGGGATGAGTGAGAACTGGCCAGCTTTGATGGCGTTTAAGGTAAATGACTGCACAGACAATGGTGTGGTGAAGCACTTCTGTCTGCTCTTTATTGAGCTTAGCAAAATCAACCAAGCCAAACTTTAAACCCCCTACTGAGATGCAACCCTCACTGAGCTGTCTTATCTGTTTCCCCAGATACTCTAAACAGCTGAGAGTCAATGAAAAAAAAAAAAAAAAAAACCCAGCTTTGAAGAGTAAAACAGTCACCAGAGTTCATACCCTAAGCTCATGTGTGTGATTCTTGAGAGCCAGCAAGCCCTCACTGAGAGCTAATTATCTTTTATTTTCTGAGTCAAGTCCCATGTAATCCATTTCTTGATTCTTCAGGTCATAGGTGCAGAAAATTAGAAAGGGGGACAGGTACAGAGATGGCAGTAAGACGGGGCAACCAAGGTAGAAAGACTTGAAAAGATGATTCGAGGAATTCAGAATTCCACAGTTAGTTTCTGGATATCACTGTACAATATTATACAATAGCTTGCTCAGCTCAACAGGCATCTAAGAAGCTGTGTACCAGGAGCTTAAATCCAGTTCTGCCCTGTACAGTTTGATAGGAACAAAAGGTGTATAAATTAAGATAGATTGTCAGGCTAAGAAGGGCCTCAGTTCAACTGCATAGTTAATTAAGGGCAGCAAGGATGGACTGAAGGCAGGGAACTCATGTGTCACTAAAGAGCAAGACATTTATGTTTCCTGTGCCTCAATTTCCTCCTCTGTATAATGGGGATAATAGCAGTACCTTTCCAAGCGAATGCTGAGGTTTAAATGGGTCAGTATACAAAGTGGTATTGAATGCACGTTAGCTGTTATTAGCTTGTACCGCTACTTGCTCAGTGCCTAGATTTAGTAACTGCTCAATAAATATTGACGAACAAATGAATTCAAGAATGAATAAGTGATGCTACTGAGTTAAAGGGGGAGAAAGATTATGTTACGGCATGAGCTCCTTAATAAGACTTGCAGATCAGAAAGAATGTCATGCAAAATAGTTGAAGAAACAGATTTGATGTTTAATGTATGTTTCAGATACCTAAAAAATTAATTGCTCATTTCTTACTGCTTCCTTCCATATTTAACAGCCCAAGGAAAAGAGGTGAAGCGATCACAGTGAATCACAGTGTATCTCATACTACAGGATGGTGGAAGGGGCCCTGAGACCTGCGAGTTAAGCTCTGTGGTGTGGAAATGCTGCAATGGCAGCAAACCCCAACCACCACACACTCACCCTGCCCCAAACCAGCTCTGTGGTCTCCTCCTTCCTCAAATTATACTTACTCCAAAAAGGATAAACACAAAAACCGTCTTTAAAAGATGCTAAAGATCATAAAAGTAAAACCAACTTGAAAAAATATAGAGACTGCTAACACAGACAGACAGAGCTACAAGAGGACTTGGGAATGTATTACAGATAGAGGCCTTCATTATATAGAAGGGGAGACTGAGGCCGGGAGAAGCAAAGTGAGTTATGACCCACAGTCACAGCTTCAAGAGAACAGCCAACTCAGAGGTGAAGCAGGGTACCCAGATTCCCAAGTGAAGTGAAAATGCAAATGGCTCAGTTCTGTCCCACTCTTTGTGATCCATGGACTGTAGTCCACTGAAGCCTGGCAGGCTCCTCTGTCCATGGAATGCTCCAGGCAAGAATATTGGAATGGGTAGCCAGCCATTCCCTTCTCCAGGGGATCTTCCCTACCCCGGGATCCAACCCGGGGGTCTCCTGCGCTGCAGGCAGATTCTTTAGGTCTGAACCACCAGGGAAGCCAAACTGGAGTCAAAGGGGAATGCTTTTTTTCTCCAAAGGAAACAGGAGTGGGAGAAGATTCCAGTCAGAACAGCAGGTAAGGGTTGGGGGACGGGGAGGTAAGAATGGGGGCGGTGGGCTCAAGCAGGAGGGAAGAAAATTAAGTCTCTCTGTACTTTTTGTGGGGGCAGGGTTTCAAACAGAAATTATCCAGTCCAAAGCTCCTGGGTTTTACAGGTGAATCCTTATTCTCCTCCAGAAGAAACGCACACAAAGACCAGTGCCTTCTCCCAGGTGTTTCCATCTCATCAGGATTTCACAGGTATGGGTGGACCTGCATGGGAAGCCTTACAGGTACCTCCCTTTAGAGGTTTCGCTCTCCGACAGGCAGCAGAGCGGGGAGGGCTTTGGCGAAGATGCGGGAGGAGTCTTGAAGAGCATCGGGGAGTTGCCAACCTGGCCCCACCACTCACGAGCGCGCGCGCACACACACACACACACGCGCGTGCACACACACACACACACACACACACACTTTTTGCTTCTTCCTTCCCCTCCCCCAACGATGACCAAAGCCAGGTGAGGGGACTGACAACTGGAGATTCTGTTTCCAAAGGGTTTCTGGTGGAGCTGCTTGCTTCTGCGCACACCCACCCACAGAAACACGCGCGGACGTGCGCACACAGACTCTCACAAATACGCACACACTCCCATGCACACACTTGGCACCCCCAGAGGCCGGGCCGCGCCCGCTGCATCTCTGCTTAGGCCCGGGGAAAACGACAGGCAGCAACATGAATGAAATCTGCCCAGAAAGACTGCATTTCAGCTCCAACCACGCAGCCTCCAGCCAAACCGCCGAATATGTAACAAAGTTTTATTTCGCTTTTGGAGTCTCCAGTTACACTTCTACCATTTCCTGTGGAAAATTGAAGCTTTGAAGTGTCTAGCTCCGGCTTTCGCAGACAGGCAGGACCGCCAGCTTGAGCTCTCGAAAACAAACGCCCCGGCCCCACCCCCTCCGCCACCAGAACTGCAGGTTCAAACCCACCCAGCTCCGGCCTTCAAAATAGGGGGTGTGGAAAGGAATGACAGAACCTGCTGGAAACCACCTCTTAAACTGGTAGTCTCCCCGGAACCCCGCCCCACTCCCATTCTGACGGGATCCCTTAAGCCAAGAGGTGACCGCCGCAGCTCCCAGAGAGCCAACGGCGGCAAGAGCTGGGAGGTCTCCATCAGGGGGGTTGTCCATTGCGCAGCGCGCACCAGCTGTGAGCTCTGGCCTCAAAAACTGCCCCAGAAAAATTGCCCGTTCCACCCTCTCAGCACGTATACCTTTCCCCGACTGTTTCTAGGCCGAGTGAGCTCTCAGTCTGCCTTACAGCCACTGGGCCTCTCCTTCACCAGCTCACCGACGGCGTCTCGAGGGCGCCGGGAAACAAGCGGAATCGGGCGGCGGAGGGAGGAAAGCGTCTCCTCCCGAGTTCCAGGGAGCCAAACTCCTTCGCCCGCGTATTTGTCATCTTTAAGGTCAAAAACAAAACTCAAAAACCCAATAGGGCTCTGACAGAAATATATACTAGGCGCAAATGATCGCCCCCCAAAGTGGCGCTGTTTTCTTCCTACAGCCTGCAGGAGGCAGCCGCCGCTCCACCTGGAATCGCGGGCGGAACCGCAAGCTCTCTAGCTTGGGACCTTACCAGCCGCGTAAAGTACGCGCAGCGCCTCCCGAAAGCAGAAGGCACTAGGTGGGGTTTCTGGCCGTCTTCAGATCGGCGGTCCCCTCAGAGGTTTAAGATAGCGGGCTGCCGAAAGGACGTGGGAGGGGACCGAAGGGCCAACTTACGAGGAGAGTTGGCCGCGTTGGATGGCAGGGGGCGGCACCCGCGCGTCCACTTACCGCTGGCGTTCTTCCCGCAGATGAGGTGCTGGTAGGGCTGCAGTAGCCCCCAGATCTCGGAGTCGTTGTTGACTGTGTACTCCAGCGTCTCCACGGTGAACTTGGGCGCCTCGTGGAGCGCGTGGTGGTGGTGGTGGTGGTGGTTGGCAGCGACTGCCGGTGGGGCTGCGGCGGCGGCAGCAGCAGCGACGGTCGGCGGGGCGCAACAGCTGCTGCCCCCGCTGGCGCTGCTGGCTGCGCTGCAGGCGCCGCCGCTCGCCGCTCCCGCTCCGGGGACCTCCCGCTCCTTATCCGCGGCGGGGGCTGCTCCGGGGCCCGAGCCTTGGCCTGGGCCGGAGCTGGAGCCCGGGCCTGGGCCGCTGCAGCTCCTGGGCAGCCCGGAGGCCACGACCCGCGCGTAGATGTCCCTGAATAGGCTCTCCATGCAGGCCGTCAGGTAGATGGCTGCGTGCTCGTGGATGCGCAGCGCCACGCGGCTGTCCACCATCCAGCGGTACACGCG